>JAPDOI010000187.1:1002500-1344901 GCA_029168955.1 Aplectana chamaeleonis | reverse complement strand
CCTGTCATGTTAAGAAAAAAGCACTCGCATTTTAGATGTGGTTTCCCTTGTTGACCAACACCATGCCTCTTTTCTCAATAAATGAAATTTGTCCGTGGATGTTTATGTTTTTGTGAAGCAGATTTTGATAAGCTCAGACTTAACAAAATCAAAATGACTGAGCGGTTGTAATGTGTGACGAACAGAGAATATGCGGAAGTAGAGCTGCTGCTTGTTTCGTCAGACTGGCGAGGAAGTGTCTCAAAGTTTTGCGTACTCCTCAAAACGCGCTGCACGCTTCTCAAGATACATGATTTCCCATGTATTCTTCGCTACACAATGGCTAGGATTTCGCATGAAAAAAAATTGGCAAAATCTCTTTGTTTCATTTCTACTTTCTTCATGACGTCCTGCACACTTCCACTGCGGCCCTGCGAACTTTCTATGACGTCCTGCACATTCCCATCTGGGCCCTGAACACATTTCACGACGTCCTGTACACCCCATACTGTGGTATTGCACCCATTCCATGACGTCCTGTACATTCTTACTGGGGACCTGCGCACTTTCTGTGATGTCCTGCACACTTCCATTGGGGTCCTGCACACTTCGGATACGTCCTGCACACTCCCACTGGGGCCCTGCACACTTCCTCCGACGTTCTGCACACTCCCACTGAGGTCCTGCACACTTTATATGACGTTCTGCACACTCCCATTCGGGTCCTGCACATTACCATTGGGGTCCTGCACTTTTTCTACGACGTTCTGCATACTCCCATTTGGATCCTGCACACTCCCACTGGGGTCCTGCACTCTTTATATGACGTTCTGCACACTCCCATTTAGATTTTTCACACTCAGACTGGGGTCCTGCAGACTTTCTATGACGTCCTGCACACTTCCTCCGACGTTCTGCACACTCCCATTCGGGTCCTGCACACTCCCACTGGGGTCCTGCACACTTTATATGACGTTCTGCACACTCCCATTCGGGTTTCGCACACTCCCACTGGGGTCCTGCACACTTTATATGACGTCCTGCACACTTCCTCCGACGTACTGCACACTCCCACTGGGGTTCTGCACACTTTATATGACGTTCTGCACACTCCCACTGGGGTCCTGCACACTTTATATGACGTCCTGCACACTCCCGTTTGGGTCCTGCACACTCCCACTGGGGTCCTGCACTTTTTCTTCGACGTTCTGCACACTCCCATTCGGGTCCTGCACACTCCCACTGGGGTCCTGTACACTTTCTACGACGTCCTGCACACTCCCACTAGGGTCCTGCACACTCTCATTGGGGTCCTGCACACTCCCACTTGGGTCCTGCTCACTCCCACTGGGGTAATGCACACTTTCTATGGCGTCCTGCTCACTCTCACTGGGGTCCTGCACACTTTCTATGACGTCCTGCTCACTCACACTGGGGTCCTGCACACCTTCTATGAAGTCCTGCTCACTCCCACTGGGGTTCTGCACACTTTCTATGACGTCCTGCTCACTCTCACTGGGGTCCTGCACACTTTCTATGACGTCCTGCACACTCCCACTGTGGTCCTGCACATTTTTTACGACGTCCTGCACACTCTCACCGGGGTCCTGCAGACTTTTTATGAGACTACTGTACACTCCCACAGGGGTACTGCACACTTTTTATGACATTCTGTACACTCCCACTGAGGTCCTGCACACTTTCTATGACGTCCTGCTCACTCTCACTGGGGTCCTGCACACTTTCTATGACGTCCTGCTCACTCCCACTGGGGTCCTGCACACTTTCTACGACGTCCTGCACACTCCCACTGGGGTCCTGCACACTTTCTATGGCGTCCTGTACACTCCCACTGGGGTCCTGCACACTATCGATAACGTCCTGCACACTCCTCAAACCTTGGCGGTTCTAAACGGCGTCCCATCCACCACTATTAAATACGTCTCACCTTGATTAAAGCTTAGCCTTTCTAGCGCTGAACGACTCATAGAAGTTTTCATGACCCAAGGCCAAAAGTGCGCCCCACGGACAAACTCGCTCAGGCAGAAAATGGTCACTCAACCGGTCACATTTTGGGTGCGTTTCAGTGCAAATCATTGTGACCGATTGAGTCCCCGACAAGTTTTGGGGGCGGAGCTCAGTTTCCACCACCCGGTCAGTCAATCCGGGGTCGCCAGGATCAAACCTGCGGCGTGGCAACTATCGATTCCTCAGGTTTTTAATGGTTTTAGTTTTCGAAACGCACATCCATATTCATTTATATGTTCGCTGTCTTTCATGTCTGCACACCACGTTCTCAAATTGACTTTTTCCCTCTTCAATATGTGTAGTAGAGTGAATATCATTGAGATAGATACGTGGCCCCATCCCCTCATTATTCGTAGTTATTACCATGGTGAATACAATTCCAGTCTAAGCCCGAAGTTTCGCTCATTTTCATGTGTTTCGCATCTGATTTTCGAAGATCTAGTTAAACTCATTCTGACGAAACCCGGTTTTTGGATTTCCACACTTTTATTCCGCCTATCTCATAGTTACGAGTTATGCAAAAAACTTGGTATAAAAACCCGGTCAGTGTAATCGAGATTTGAATCCCGATATTCGCGCGCGCGGTATGGGATTCGAATTTGAATCCTGGCGTCCGGGGTCGCCAGGAGCGGCGTGCGAATTATTGATTTTTTAAGATCGCACTGGCCACTTCTGTGCGAGGCGCATTATGTGCTGATTTTCTCTGCACGCAACGCGCGGACATTTTCTCTCCACATTCGGACATTTTCTCACGTAATCGACTGGGTACGGAGCGGCGCCAGCTGGCTGGTAGCAGTGACCGATCTCGGCCGAGTCGCCGCAACAGCGAGTCCGATGGCTCCCGTGGAGAACAATCGTTTCTTTGAGCAAAAAGGGTGACGACTTCCTGTAATAAACCAAACAGCTCCTGGGTTTTGAAGTGTTGAAGTCGTTTGTATGTTAGAATCCCGCCCACCCGGCGTTGAAACCCTTGGAAAAATCGGAACAGCTTCGCACTCATGTCAGAATCTCGCCGACCCGGGGTCGCAACCCCTTGAAAAATCGGGAAAAACTTCGCACTCATGTCAGAATCTCGCCCACCCGGGGTTCCAGCCCCTTGAAAAATCGGGGAAAACTTCGCACTCTTGTCAGAATCTCGCCCTGCCAGTGTTCCAACCCCTGGAAAATTTGGAAAGCTGGGAGATTGTGCCCTTTCTTGAGAGGCCTTCAACACATCAAAAACTCGGGGCTGTTTGCTTTAATATGTTAAATCCCATTTGGGAAATATGGGAAATCCGATCGCCAATCAACGAGCTAGAGAGCCATCGCCATCGATCTCGTTGGGGCGACTCGGCCAAGAGCGGTCACAGCTGCCAGCCGGCTGGCGCCGACCCCACCCCGTCCTCTTCTTGTACCGAGATTCGGCATATTTGACCTAACTGTGCAAGGTGTGGGGACCAAGCAGACCGCTGTTTTGAACCTCGACGGAGCTTATACAACCCCCCGCCTCCCAACCCCTCGGTGGCCAGAAATTTCAAAAGATTTGAAGATTGCGTAACCAAGTCTTCGTTTATGTTTCGAAATTCGTACGGCCTCACCCCATTTTTTTGACTTTTGAGCTGAAATCATTACAACTCCCTCCCCGTCGTTGAAAACAAGATACATGACCGCGCTTGACCCTCATGCAACGCGCAGTCTTCTTAATGACTACCTCACGTGTAGGAGTCATATTTTTAAATTTTGCAATAATTCTATTTGCAGTCAGTTTCAGTCATTTTGTGTTAAGAGGTTTATTGAACCGAGATTTTGGCATTTTTTAAGCTGCCACTAACCATGAGCGTTACCCGATCAAGGGGTGTGCAAACCAAGGAACTTAGGGGTGTATAGTACTGCCCTCATCGGAGTCATTTTCTGGTTTTCAGCTGACTCGCAGTTAAACCTCACGGCGACTGCGGGGTGTAACTCGTCCAAACGCACCCGCTACCCGTGCATTTCCGACAGGAATGGAAACCTACGGGTGTGCAAAACCCTTTTATGAAGTGCACTCCTTCGCAGCTACAAACAGAATCTGATCTCGCTTTGTGTTGCTTTGCAGCGTTGTGAAGAGAGCGAGGTGGACGAGTTGTCCGCGACCCCGACAAGGCAAGCGAGCAGCTCTCTCCTTTGAAACACAATGAAACCGATTTTCTTCAGACAGAGATTAAGTGAGGCTCCTGTTCTCCTGAATGTTAGCTATTCCCGATGGTAAAACACGAATTTGTGGTAAAACAGGGATAGCATGCGGTGACTTGACGAGCTAACTCCCGCAGCCGCCGTGAGGGTTAGCTTCGAGTTTTCAGCTGAGGAGAACCGCTGCTGCGACACGCGCCGCACTCAAAATCGTGCTGAGACACGGGGTCCTCGCACGATTATCTTGTAGCTGCGTGCTACAACAGGCATTGCCCGCAGCTGTAGACCGGGATTTCGTCCCGATATTCACAGTATACATGGACATTCGACCTTAAGCTTGTTTCGGGATAAGTGAATAATTTGGATATCCCTTCCAAAATTTTTTGAGTGAATGAACGAATAATTTCGAAATGCCACAATTTCAAAAAAAAAATGAATTCTTCCGCTTTATAGACAGGGTTAAGCGTTGTTGCGTAATTTCGCAACGGGCTTTGCCAAAATGTTGGCCCGAAAATGATGGTTAGGGGAACTCGAAAATTTTGGAGCAAAATTTAAAATGCTAAAGAAATCCCAAAATTGCTCTATATCCTTGGCCACCAAAGGAAAGGGTCGTAGCATTCCTGAGGTTTTAGATGCTTGAGCCCGACTACTGAACGAATTTTAACGTTAGGCAGTTTTAGTACTTAGTCAATCACAAACTGCCCAGAAATCATACCTCGGGGATTTTGGGGAAAAGGTTTGATGGTGGGGCGCTCCCATTTCGAAAATTTCGCAACGCCTCGCTTGACCCTGATTTCTCGCTAACATAAAAATGCTTTCCTCTATGTGAGCCGCGTCATAAGCAAACCTTAACGTTTGCGCTGCAGGTCTGCTGTGTGCAAAACCTTACGAAAGTTACGAGATAATGTTTATAGCTGCTAAAAGTTATGAATTTTTGCAGAAAATTCCCATCTTCTCTGCCGCCGGTCTGCAGATTGTGCGTCAAGGAGGTGTGTTTTGATTCAGAAAGTGTAGTTTCTCGTCGTCATAAGTTTAGGCTTGCACCTTCCCAGGTCTGGTCCAGCTTCCTGAGCGCAAACGCGAGTCTTCTGATTCCAATTCCACCATCGTTTTCACTGCAATGGGAGCAACATGGAAACTGCTTGTTACTTCAAACAAGATTCCGAGGAGACTGGTGGGGATATTTGTAATCATTTTCTCTTCGAACTTTAGCGGTTGCAACCCAACTTGTGCAGGATCCATGGAAAATGTGTGCCCGTTCTTGAACTTGGCTATCGATTCTACTACTGAACGTATCACTCCACGTCTTGCTTTTACTGCTGCCGAGTCGAAAAGCACGTGCACCATTATGTCCTCGTACGCTGAAGCTCCGCGTGAGGTATGCTAGGCTATTTTGCCTCTCCATTACTTGAATTTTCTAATTTTTATCAAACTTATTTATATTCAACTTGTTAGACTGCGTCGCTTCAAATATCCCGAAGCTGTTGATTGGTCAAGCTCAGAAAGAGCTTATTAAATTAGTCATTTGAAAGCCCAAATCTCTGTCTAATGCTCCCTTCTCTTTCTTCAAAACCTGATTTCCGAATCCCATGCGTAAATTCAATGTCTTCAAGCTGACTAAGTTTAAATGTTTCTAATACTTTGCTAGAAACATACCAAAACCTATCGAAGTTTGTGGGACATTTCAATCCATTGAGAGCTAGAGGACGACGTCGTGTTCTTGAATTCTTAAAGGCAGTGTTCACGATAATCTTCAATTTTGAGATTATTCACTGTATTGACTAAGTGGCCCCCGGGTAGAACTAAAATGACGTAGAAATTCCTGAAAGTTCAGGTTCCTGGCAAAAGTAAAGATTTGGCATGGCCATAGAAATATACTCGGTTAAAAAGGGAAAATAAAGAAAAATGAAAAAAGGTTTTGAAATATTCCTGAGATCGATTTGGCGTAGAATAATTTGTTTTTCGGGAAATGAAGTGAAATAGTCCAAAGTATGACTTGGCAGTCGAGTTTGAACCAACTATTGATAAGAGTTGTGCAAAACGAGAGATCGCCTTGTCTGTGTTTATCCGCAGAAAATATCAAAACAAAATCACACGTGAAATGGGGAGCATCAAAACTTTTTCAGGAGCTGTAATGCGGCGGTCTTCACGTATTAGGTGAAGTAAAATCAACACGCGTGATTTCGCTTTGATATGTTCTACGGATAAGCATAGACAATGCGATCTCTCGTTTTGCACAACTCTTGTCAATAGTTGGTTCAAACTCGACTGCCAAATCATACTTTCAACTATTTCACTACATTTCCCAAAAACCGAATTATTCTACGCCAAATCGATCATCTCAGTGTTCTCAAGAAAGACGTGTTTTTGTCTTTCTTGACCCTCAATTTTGAGGTTCCGCAAAAATTGAGCAACCAACTTCAAATTTTGACAGGAGCTAGGTGCAAACAAAACCAGCTTCCTGGCCAAAAATGAGCTCTCTAGCTCAATGGTAAGTGTTCCCACAAGATCGTGAACGCCAACTGAAAAAAGAAAAGGAGATGAACGTTTTTTCGACCAAAATGATGTGGTTTTGACACTTTTTCTCGAATCTCAGGTTACCATTCCGGACCATTTTTTGAACAGTTATTAACCTTTCTGAAGTATATCAAATGCAAAAAGAACGGTCTTCCCACGTTTACTCTGGACCCTGATACTGAGCTCAGGGGGTTGCGCGATGGCGAATCAAAGCCAAATCTGGTGAGCGCTTCGCGCTCACCACAATTGAGAAGAACGCACCAGAAGTACACGAAATTTCTAAGTATCACCCCGCCTCTTAAGTATCACAAGAAGTGTTTGTTTTGACAACGAAATCTTTTGTGGACCCTTCCTCTGCAATTCTCTGCCTTCTATTGCTCCGTTCCTTCCTTAGGGCCCTAACTAATCCTGCTTTGCATGAAATATTCTTCTATTTTAAATTGACCCATTTTTCCACCGGTGACGACCACCGTGAATATGTTCATCCAACCGGACAACTAGTCCATGTTATAGAATAATTTCACTGGAATACGACATTTTAATGCGTCTCTCACCGTTTCTTCGTAATTTTGGTAATACTTGGAGGCCAACGTTTTGTTTTATATGAGAAACTTGGGGATGAAAATCATCGTAACTAGGGACGTAATGACTTTAGTATAGGGAGATTCGTGGTTTTTAACGAAATAATTGAATTTAGAAGCAGGGTTCGGCGCGTGGTATGGATATTTATACCGGGGGGGGGGGGGGGAGGTGGCTGACTGAGAGAATCTTTCGCGCTAGTACCGCGATGCTCCCGTGATCCGCGATAGTACCGTGTTTTCGTTCTCTTACCGTGATGGTACCGCGATCGTTGAGAGGTTTACCGCGCTAGTACCGTGGTGCACTCTCGATCCGCGATGGTACCGTGATCGTTTTCCCCTGGTCCCGCGTTCTCATGATGTGCAGATTTATAAAGCAGCGCGAAATACGGCGAGGGCAATACCTTGTAGCTTTGTGTTGATCTGATAGGCAACACTCACTTGGGTGAAACATCGAGAGGCCATCAAGAGGCTGGCTGATTCTCACGACCGTCCTGCGATAGTTCCGGGCTCGGTTCATCGCGGATCCGCGATGTAACGCCCCAAATACATCAATGTATAGACGCGATTCGCCCTCAGGTTGAAACTGGTAGGATCTCGCGATCGTTCCGTGATAGGCCGAGGCCCGATTCCTTGCGGTTCCGCAATGGAGCATCGTGGGAGCATCGATGAACAAACGCGGTACGCTCCCGGTTTGAGACTGGCAGAATTTCGCGATCGTTTCGCGATAGTTCCATGCTAGTATCATCTGGGGCCCTACCAGAAACCGAAGGGATTCTATACTTGAACGATCGCGGGGGATCCTCTCAGAGGAGCTCCGCCGAGGGATCAAGTGAACCATTCGTATACTTCGTTTAAAATAATTTTCCAGTGAAAAACTTGATTATAGCTCCCAATTAACGTGAAATTTTGTTGTGATTATTAAGGCATCGTAACAAAAAAATTAGCTGAAGTCGTAGTGAAGGGCCATTGGTTGAATATAAGACACAGGTTCTGCGCGCTTATCCAGGGTTTTTTTTTGAAAATGGTTCCTCTTCTTCAAATTTTACTACAAAGGACAGACCAAATAACGCTTCTGGAACAGGTCTGAGTAAAATATGCCGTGTCCACACCTCGTGCCGTACCCTGTTGAGAAGTTTCGTATTTGAAATCGCTTTAATGAGGCAGAAGCCACCGCAGTTGCAATTTATTAAAATAAGTTGAAAATTGCAAATCTCACCCCATTCATCTAACACTCACAGAGTTCAAAAGTTCTATCAATTTTGAAAGCTTTGGTGGTTGCTATAGAATAAAAGTACTTCGATTCGTGATTATAATTTTTAGAATGAGACGTCATCAGAAATTAAATTTTCCTTGAGAAGCCAGTAGCTCGGATTTTATGAAACATTTTTCGCTTTTTGAGGCTGGGTTCATCTGCTGCGCGACAGGCGGTGCGATGTGACGTTTGACATCTATTTAGATCGAAAATCAATGTGGTCGATATGAAGTGACGGATTACCCGTCGTTGAAAGTATGAACCCGGCCTAAAGTTATGGGTTCACAAAATTGGACTCCATTTTTGTCAAACATGAGATATCCTTCTTTAACAACGTTTGCAAATCGCTCACGAGGGAAGGGCCCAAATGATTCATCGCTGCTGTGAAAACGAAGCCCTATGAACTGGGTCAAGTAGACCGTTGTTTCGAAATCAGGGATGTGCGGCAAAGGATTTTGAAAAGTCGGCAAACTACAATCGGCAAAAGTAAAAAGCTCAGCCTCAAGACGATATAATTGCATAAAAAGTGGAACTAAATAGCGTTCGTCCCAGTAAACTTCTTTCCAATTCTTTCTTTTAGGATTCAACCATTTTTGAAGAATCAATTTATAAAAAAAAACTGGTGAGCAGAAGCCTGAGGGACTCCGAAGTTTCCCGAAAAAAATTTGAATTGCCATGGATACGCTTTCAGTAATCGTTCGTCATTCCTGCATGTGAGTACGGTACAGCTCGGATGCGGTCATTTTGGTGCAGAGGTTGGCTGCTTAAAAAAGTATCATTCAGCAAACACGCTCTCGAAAATGGTAGAGATACCGGGCTGATAGATCCGTACTGCCTGAATAACAACGCTCACGCCGTTTGAAACGCCAAAGGCGAGCTAAAAAAACCGTATTTGAGCATTTCCGTGCCTCCTAAGCTCATTACACCGTCCGCTTTTCTGTGAAACAGTGACACCGTCTTCGAAAATTTCGCTTTTTTCCTTTTACCGTATTAATGTGACCCCGGGTTCGGCGCGGGGTGTGAATATCCACACCGGGGGTCTGAGCTGCGCACAGGGTCAAGCGGAGCGTTGCGTAATTTTTCGAAATCGGAGCGACCCCCGTCACATTTTTTCCCCAAATATAAAATTTTTGCCATCCCCCCTCCCCGTGGCGCGATTTTCGCGATCCCTCCTACCCGAGTCCGATCAGTTTATAGTTGATTACTAAAAGTGTCAGACGCCGAAAATTAGTTCAGTAGTCGAGCCCAAGCGCATAATACAGAATGCTACGATCCTTCCTTCCCTTGGGGACCAAAAGTAATCGAGAATTGATGAGATATCCACGAGATTCTCATTTTTGAACCGAAATTTTGTGATCCCCACTAACATTCACTTTCGGACCCAATTTTTTGCGACCCCCCGTTGCGAAGTTACGCAACCCCTCTTGACCCTGGCTGCGCAAGGAAGGAGGGAGGGAGGTCTGAGCTTTACCGGGAGGCCAAATGAACAATCCTGAGCGCTTCTGGGAGGGGGGTCTTATAAAACCGCCAAAAGTTTGTTTCTGGAGGAGGGGGATCTGAGTAAACTTAGCCTCGTCCACACCTCGTGCAGTACCCTGATGTGACCTTCTGACAATGCTTGAAGACAGTGCCCACGATCCAGGGTCAAGTGGGTTTGCGAAATTTCGCAACAGCTGGTGAGGGGGGTCGCAACAAATTTTATCCCAAAAATGAAAATTTGGTGAGGATATCCCAAAAAATCTCGATATTTTTGGTCCCCAAAAGGAATTATCCTAGCCTTGCTCAGATTGTAGACGCTTGAGCCCGTCTATCGAACGCATTTTTCGGCGTCTGACAGTTCTAGTAATCAAGTTTGAACTGCCCAGAAATCGCGCCTCGGGAGGTCGCAAAAATTTTAAACTTTGGAAAAAAAATTGATGGTGGGGAGGGGTCGCTCCGATTTCAAAAAATTACGCAACGCCCCGCTTGACCCTGCCGCGATCAATAGTATCTTTGAGTTTCTATCGGGAATCAAGAAGACTAGCGCTCAGTGCAACAACCACGTCGAAAAAACAGCTCTGAGCGAGCACAATTGATCCTATACGGCCCTGAAGTTGACAGCTCGAGCGCACGAGGCCACGAGGAAAGATCCAGAGAAATGAGAAGACCATAGAAAGGGTTAAAAAGCACAGTCACACTTAGGAATCATTATTTTGCTCAGTTTGGAGAGAATTTGGCGCTCATCACAACCATGTGTTCAGAATTGCTGAGAACCCACATAGAACGGAGTTATTTCCCCTCAAACACTATGAATTTGAGCAGCGGGTCTTTCGTAGACGAGTTGTCGCAGGCCCGTTTTTTCTCGTCTTTCGCCGTCATCCTTCCGAAGCAGATCACAACATGAAGCTAGACTAGTAACAGATGGAAGAATTTAGATTTTGTTCAGAGTTCATCTCGCATCTTGTCCCTATTGGGAGCGAAAACTCATCGGTGGGTCTTACCCAATTTTTTTCGTTTCTGGGAGCGTGGTCGATTTTTTCACGCTTCTTCTCGCTTATTTGAGCGAACTGAGATTTTGCGCATGGCAGAGTTGCTTTACACGACCAAAAACGGCAAAGAAACGGCAATATCCGCACATCGCTGATCGTAATTCAAGGTTGATACGACCCTCCACACTCAAAAAATGGTCCAAAATTATTCCAGCGCGGATTTTTTTCGGACAACCTAAGCGCAGTTTATATGTAGAAGGTAGGCGTTGGATGTCCAATTGCTATTTGGGACCTCAAAAATCTTTTTTTTCTTTTAAAATAATCCTGTTGTCCCGTTTCGTCCGAAAGCGCGTTTAAGGACAGCGGAATTGGACAGCGAGGAAACGGGTTAAAGACAGTGTTCACAATGATTTTCGTTCCCGAGTTTTCCACTCAAAACAATGCGTTGGCATCCAAGTGTTACCGAAATTACGAAGAAACAGCGAGAATTACATTAAAGCTTCGTATTTCAGGGACATTATTCTCTGGCTCGGATTAGTTGTCCGGTTGGATGAACATGTTCACGGTGGTCGTCACCGGTGAAAAAAATGGGTCAATCGAAAATAGAAGAACCTTTTAGGCAAAGCAGGACTAGTTAGGGCCCTAAGGAAAGAACGGAGCAACAGAAGGTAGAGAATTGCAAAGGAAGGGTCCACAAAAGATTTCGCTGTCAAAACAAACACTTCCTGTGATACTTAAGAGGCGGGGTGAGAGTAAAAGATTTCGTGCCTGGTGCGTTTTTCTCGATTTCTTCGTCATTTCAGTCCCACCCTGGGCCAAGCAATCGAATCAGCAATTAATCTCAAAATCAAAGATTATCGTGAACGCTGCCTTGAATCGGAAACATTTTTTCGGTATTATTAAAATCTGAAAATTTCATGGGGGTCATCCCATCACTGAGGGTGTAACATTGATGCCTGAAAAGGCTCGATCAGAGCTACGAAAAAGTTCAGCGCTTTCTCATTAAATTTTGAATTCATTGGAATTGTTCATGTTTCCCGTTGTCCCACCAAACAGCAACACCTTTCCCCTGTCTATGAATATTTCGCGTTGTAACGTTTTCATTTGTCGTTTGGGACTGGCCGTTTTGGACTGAGCTTGGACGACTAATCCGTCTCAGGTAGTTGGCTCACGCAAAAGTTTCTGTGAGCGAAAACTTCGCTAGGTCTCGCTAGTTGTTATTATCAATTGTATTTCTCATTGCATATTGTGATTTTGTGAGAGAGAACTTCATAAATAAGTTGAACATGTCGTCGTAGGTCTGGAATATTTTGGTTCAATTCCAAGATTTCGGTTTTGACTTCCGCTTTGTTGTTGTCTGCGATGTGTGCTCATTTCAAATCACCGCCATTCCAGACATTCCTGTGTAGAATGGGCAGCCACGGAATAAGCAATCAATTTGGAGTTCATGGGGACGTCAACCAAGTCGGGGCGCGTTATTATGGAGGTATAATTTTTACCACCCGATATTGTGTACTTGTTTATCTGACAGACGTTTTGTAGATCTGATCTGGTGTGTAATCGGCATTTTTAGAAAGGCTGGAGCATTTTATGCGCATCCAGAGGGAGCAGCTCGAAAGAGAGTTGGATGCAATTGCGGAAGCACACGTCGCGGAGGAGCCAGAGGGCGAAATAGTCCCCGATGCAGTTGCCAATGATTTGATTCCCGAAGAGCTGATAGGTTCGTGTAGTGAGCTCCTCATTCTGGTGTTTTTTCACTATAATCATGTTCTTTTTACAGGAGATCATGCTGAGCCCGAGCCTGAAGCGCCTAGAGTTCACAGTAGCCAACAGGACGCCGTGCCCAACTTGCTCTCACCACTAGGCCGCGGCCAGATGTGTACGTTCCCGTTTTTCATTTGTAGGCTTTAGTGGGGCGGCAAAAAAAGTGCAGTTCCTACAAAAGTCTACTAGGAAGCAGAGTCAAGCTTATGGTGGGGAATTGGAAACCTCGTAAGATGGTTTTCAATCGATTGAAGGCGATTTCTTCTTCTTCTTAGCAGCCACATTGAGAGTTTTGTCATAGGTTGAGAAACTGGGCGACCAGTAACGTATTCGTCCATGAGTCCATTACGGTCAGCGTGGTGGGTCTCGCCGGACATTTGAAAAGGTGGGCTAATATGGGCCAATATGGGACTAATGGCCGTCTTTTCCAGATGGCACCGTACGAACTGAGTATGCTCCTCGCGCAATAGACGGAGTCGTTCTTGCTGTGAGTCGTGCCATCTTTGCAGATTGACTTTGCTGAGAGCATCGGCGAATGGCTTTCTGGTCTCTCTTTCTCTGACGGGGTTTAGCACTGTTCAAGAGGGGTGGCTAGGTTGCTTGACAATGTTGATGAAAAATTGCTGCGCCTGGAGCTGGCAGTGCTCCCTTACTGGTAATGAGCGGGTCTCAGCATGCAAGTGATCGACTGGAGAACTTCTTGCACATCCGGTGGCGATACGGAGAGCTGCATTCTGTACTCGTTGCATCTTGGTGCAAGAGGATTCTGAGACTAGATGATACCAAACTGGTACGGCGTATTTTAGTGCAGGCTGCAGAATCGCCTTATACGTTTTGATAATGGTTTCCTTTCTGCTACCCCATGATGTACCGCCTGGGGCTCTAAGTACATTAAGCTCCGCTTTGACGATAGCCTGCTTCTGTTCCGTGTTCTTATGGAACTTGAGCGATGGATCGAGCACGAGTCCGAGAAGTTTTGGAAGCGGGCCGCAGGCAAACGATCTCCATTCCATACGACATGTGTTCAGATGGGTCCGTTGTGAGTACGGATACCGATGACTTTGACACAGAAATCTTCAGCATTTTGCGGTCCAAGAAGCTTTTAAGCGTGAACAAGTACTCGTAGGTTTCTAAAACGAGCCACCCGTGGCGATTTTTGGTGTTCTTGTTTAAAAGCCATAGGCCTACGTTGACACCTGAGGGACGGTTTTCGTATCGTTTGGAAGGTGTACATACGTTGCAAGTCAGAGGTAGTGAAGTCACCGTTATCGTGTGATTTGTGTCTCCCCATGTTAATGAGTATAATGGCATAAGTGAAAAGACAGGAAAAGTATTTAACACCAGGCTTGACTCTGCTCTAAACCCTAACCGTCTTTCATTAGTTCCTAGTGTTTACATGTTCTTTGTTAGGTTTCTTTTTTCGAATTTTTTTATTTACCATTTCTTTGTCGAATCGTTTGTCAACTTGCGAGGGCTAAAGTCATTATTAGCCTTCGTAAAGCAGTCGTACTCATGTGGTTGCGACGTTCCGCTTATTAAGTTGCCAGCGACAGCTTAGCAGTCGTGACCGGCCTCAACCGCTGGTCTGAGTCTGTGCTGGCCAGCTTACAATCCTTAACTAAAGCTTATATCCAAAATAAGTACGAAGTAAAATTATGAGAAAAATAATCATGAAATAACAGCTATGCTCAGGCCGGTGTAGTACCAGAAAATTACCAGAAATTTCCCAGTGATCAGTGGTAAATGTGCAATTACCACCCGATTACGGACATTTTACCAGAGAATTTACCCTAATCTCTGGTGTTGACAAATTCTGCCAGATTACGAGAGAGTTACCACTAAATTTCTCCTTAATTTTTCGGACTCCTCCCGTAATCCGTCAGAAAAATGATGATTTCTGACAGACTACGAAATACGGCTTCGGCATCCGAATCGGCGGTTTTGAGGTCAGTAAGAATGAGGTTTTAAGATCAAAACCTTTTCGGGACTCAGAAAGAGTGGTGAGGCGTGGTTTATACTCCAGGAAACTTCATAGCAAAACGGTCGAGGATTACGCCGGAACGCGGATGTGATCCATGTGACGCGCATTGCGCCCGACTTAAAGGCACAGTAATCCTTCATACATGATTTTTTGTTGAGATTTTGAAGTAATTGTGTGGTGGAACCCTCCTGTGTAATACATGCAAAATAGATTCCTCGAGATAGACTCAATTCCTCCAAATGAGCGAGATATAAGCGACCCGGGCCCAATTCTCTTCAGTCACCGCCACGGACCACGCCCCTTTTACACGAACTATTGTAGATTTTTCCTAATGTCTTTATTCGTGAAATAATAGATTATTACGGACCCGAATTCAGTATTCAGCCTTAGGCCGGGTTTATACTTCCACCGCGGAGCAACGCGGCGGCTTACACTGACATTGAATCGACGCGCGACGTAATAGTGATTGATACTCAGTAATATCAAATGATCGCGTCGCACCCTATTGAAAGTGTCAACCCAGGTATACATCGTCGCACCTATAGGAGTGGTATCTGATGGCTGAATTGAGATGCATTCGCACAAGCAACACCTTTTAGGATCCATGGTCAGCTGTCACTCATAGGCCCAGATAACCACTAGATCCATTGCTGAATCTTGGTAGATGAATTCAATAGATGAATCTTGGTTGCTCACCCCATGAATTCAGGGGGCTCAGGTACTCAGGGCCCCACATTTCGAGAGTGCCGGCCAGCGGCGAACCATGCTGCATGCGACGCACACGCAGCGCGGATATTGACCACAAAACACGCCACGCCATCTTCAATTCGGCCGGTTGGAAAGACAATTTATAATGATCACGATTGATCACGTCGTAACGTGCTTATCACGTGCACAGCCGGTATAAAAGGTGCCTCATCTCACTAGAGTACTCATTCGGCCTTCTGATGCCGGCCCTGGAAGGTGACTTCGAAACACTCTCCGGAGGCCAGCACATTTTTGACTGCTGAGGGGATAGGGGTATCCCCAAGGCTGGGGAGAGGAGGGCGGCTTTCGCCGCGATCTGCGGGGAGGGTGGTTCTTCACCGCAGACTGCGGCGGACAGCGTAATCTGGCAGAATTTTCCGTACTATCCCGACCAGATTACGGGAAAATTCTGACAGATTTCGGAAAAAATCTGCCAGAAAACGGGAAAAATCTGCCAGAAAACGGTAAAATTACCACCAGAGGAGGGCAAAATCGTTCCGTAATCTGGCAGAATTTTCCCGTAATCTGTCAGAATTTTCCCGTAATACTCCGGCCTGAGTGAGAACATGAAATAAAAAATACGAGAAAATGAATATTAATTCGAAGAACAATACAGGCAAACAATGAATATGAAAATAATAAGTGAATGAAATAAGCTTAGTGTCAATCGTTTTTTAAGCCAGAAGAGAACTAGCTCTTTATTACGGTGTATTTCTGCAACACTTTGGACTATCCAAGGTACAAATTCAATGGATGGAAGAATTAATGACAGTATTTTATGGCAAACCCCCTCCTGTCACGGTGAGATTGGATAATTTCTGCCTTCCTGTGTGAGCTAGTTTCTCATTTTTCTGGGGAGAAAACCATAAACTTTTTAGTATTCTGCTGACGTGGCGCCAATATTCAAAGAGAATATGGAGGCGTACTCGAGACAACACCAGTTTTTCTGCAATGCTTGTAGCAAGGAGCTCAGTGGCAGTCGTCGTACGTGCACAAACACAGTTTGCGAGCTTTATGAGTTAGTGTATTTCTAACTCTGGTGCCTATTTACTCATTGTCACCTGTTCTTTTAGCCAGAACGTTAAGCGAGCGAAGCTCACACAGAGAGTCGAATTGCACACAATGAGCATCGTCCCACAACTCTGTGATCTTTTGGTCGCGCATATGGAGGACATCGTAGACTTTCACCGAGATCTCCACTCTAGAAGAGTGAGTAGATACCTACCTCCTTTGTGGTTACTGACCCAACAGCTAAATTATCTGCAGTTTAGAACTCTGGTAACAACAGAAGTGACTTCAGACGAACAATGGGATTCAAATCTAGCATAGAGACTGCTGAAGAATTTCGCGCACAACGTCTGAAGATATTATTGTCTGTTTCTACGGACGGATTTGTGCCTTCAAGGCTCACAAAGTACACCTTCAAAAACTTTCAATTCAATAAACCAAAAATAATTAGAAAAATCGAACATTTAGACAAGAAATCTGGCCTGTGTACTTGCGCATTGACAACTTGCCAAGTTGCGATGGGGATAATTATTTCAACTCGATTCTTGCTGCTGTTTTATATAGCAGCAAAAAGCCATCGGGTGAAATGGTCCGAGTTTCGATCGAGAGACTGACGACCGAGTTGGCTGTCCTTCGAGAGGATCCGATTGAGATGGTCGTCAATGGGGAGACATGGAAGGTCCATATTGCGCTTTATCGCGGAATCGCAGACTTGCAAGTATGTATTCCATTTGCTCACTCAATGCCCGAAAGCTTGATAATTGACAGCTTCAGGCTCAGCAGAAACTCTTCTTCGGAATACCGATATGGAATGCAGCTTACGGCTGCTCAAAATGTGTGATTGAGGGATCTCCACGAGGCTCCTCCAGGGTGTATCCCAGCGAAGAGCTCGCTCCTCTGAGAACGCGTGAAAGTATTTTGGATGATGGTCGAGTCTCAAGGTGCGGGATTCGCGGTATGTAGCAGGACTTCGCTCTCTACGCGCTGATTACTCGCAGTGAATGCTTCGTTGATTCCAGCAGTGACACCGGCTATGGTGATGATTTCGCCAATTGATTGTCCAGGAGATTCACTTCACATTTGTAGTGAAGGAATAACGCGGAACAGGCTTCGTGGTGAGATGATTCATCGCCATGCTTCCATAACTATGTCTCCTGCTGCAGATATTTTCAGCAGAAGCCAAACGAAATTCCGAGATCTCTGCTTGACTCCGCGTGACTTGGAAGGAGTGAGTAAAAGTCTGAGAGAAGTCATTTGTCATACGTACTCGAGCAGTATAGTGCTCTCAGTGGAAGATCTTCGCAGTTGTACCGCTACCGAATTAGACAATGTGCGTCTATCCTATTTCAATATCCTTCAAGCCCTTATGGCTTGGCTATCACAGACATCCGGAAAGGCCACTCTGTTTCAGCTAGCCTTCATTGCATTCCCGCTCTGTGCATCAGCCGAGCTCATTCAATCACCAATCGCATCGGTTTCCTTACTCGGTTACTGGCTTATTGTGCGCTTGATATCCAGAACTTGCGACTTGTCTGATGAGGTCATCACAGCAGCCAAGGCCATAGCAGAGCTGACGAAGCGACTGTGGGTGTGTCTGGAACCGAACGTCTTCACTATGAAGACGCATGTTAGTTGTCTTGCGTCTAAGTGTTCGTGTGAAGCAACACATTAAACTATATTTCAGTGGTTTTTTGACCATTGTATGACCTTTGAGATCGACCACTTCGGTACGGTCTATCAGAACTCTTCCGCTCCATTTGAAGCTTTCCATCGCAGGCTGCAGATCAATATTAATCAGTCAACAACTAATTGTGGCACGCTTATTGTAGAAAGGTATGAATGCTTGCATTTGAATGTGCATAAAAACAGTTGCCTCTCTTTTGCAGGTTTTTGTTGATTAAGAAGCTTCGACAGCTTCTTGGAGACACTTGCAGTACCAATGCAAGAGTGAAAGCGCTGATAGATAAAGTAAACAACGAGAGCGTAAACAGGTAGAACACAATCACCTTTGTCCTCCTTTTTGGTCCTCCTAGAACATGCTTATTCAAGATTTCCGGAGGAAACCGTCATCAACGCTTCCCTCTACATTCCGAAGTACAGTCGAATAGAAATGTCGACGCTGCGGGGCCATCACAGATCTCTCGTTACTCAGATGGGTGCTGAGGCATAGTGCGTTTTTTTTCGTTCAACCGCTTTGCATCGGGTGTAAGATTTCACATTCGTGAAGCATTCAGCTCCCGCATCGTACTCAATGGCACCGTATATACATCTCGTTTGTATTGGAACCGTGAGCGTGACACCAGATCGGATCTCGTGAGCTTGAGAGGACAAGATGGCAGTGAAACAGTGGATGCGTTCGCCTCAATTACGCTATTCCTATATTGCAAGCAACAAAACGCCATCACTATGCTGGTGAATGAGTTCTCATTCGCTGATCCTTTTGATCACCTATCGCACGTCGTGAATATCACGCCTCACCCTGAACGTCGAACGGCTCTTAGGCTGTTGCGTTTGATAAGCGAAAACAATTATTTCTTCCAACACTTCTCCGCCAACGCGTAGCTAAATGCCTCACACGGAAACCAGAGATGCCCAGGGTTTCGGAGGCATCTAGTCTAATTTTGACACGAGAATTTACGTAAATTGCGGATAGTTTAGCCTCAGTTGGTGAAATTTTAGCTACAGCGCCCGCATATTCTACGTAAATTCTCGCTACGGCATCCGCATATTCTACGCAAATTCTCGTTACAGCACAAGGTCGATCGACCCACCCAGCCTTGATCTGTACTAGAAAGATGATCCCTGCTGCGATCGAGCGCATAGCCGTTTCTTCCCCACGGCCTGCAGCATCCCAGCGGCCAAAATTGTCTCTAGCAAGGTCTTTCAGAGAGCGACACCGGGTCACCCTCCACGACCACCCACAGAGTGTCAAGTTATTCATGCGTTGACTGGGCCAGGACTGATAGAACGGCATCCCTGCGTTCCGCGTAGCCAACGCGGGTTACAATTGCATTTCAACACAGCCTGCCGCTAAATCTGTAGATTCTCGCTACAAAATTATAGCGAGAATATACGGGTTTAGCGCCAGAGAGAACAATGGTTTGAACGACACAAGAATATGCGGGTTTTAGCTATCGTAGCTAAAACCCTTAAATTCTCGCTACATGGAATGGGGCGGCGTTTCAGGCCGCGCCCCCTTCATACAGTCACCGTGCGCACTAGTAAAACATCGAAATTAATCATATGCTTCGCTTTTGTGACAAAGTTTTTGGCAAAACTGAGCCTGGGGCCTAATCCGTCCGTATTTTTTTCTATTCAAGCAGTTTGAACCCATTCAAATCAATTTGAATAAATATTTCGATAGCTGAAGTAATTTTCGAATTACGTGGTCTCAATTCCGTATTTGTTCCTTGATGGTACCATTTTTATCGTGCACTTCATAACTGTTCATGTCTGCTCTTAGCAGCAGTTTTTTAGCGTTCAAAAAATGTCGAAGATTGTTAATAAGCCAAGTGTTCCGTATCCACCGAGTGGAGTGCAGACGACAGCTTGGGTCCCCATTCATCATCCGACTCCTGTTTTGAGTGCTGGCACTATAGTCACAGAACAGCAAATCCCTATCGAACACGAAGAGCTACACTCTCAAGGTTGCACTACATTGTATAAAAAGTGCTCGATTCGAGTCAAACGCCTACCTGCTCTATCTAGGAGATGTTCGAAGTCGAAACGAGTTCGCGTTTTCCGAAAGGAATCATGATCGCTTGCGTGCAATTCAGTCACTGCAAGACTGCGTGCTATCTGTGGACACGTTACACGTAACGGCTGCAGCAATGCTAGTGGTGGAACAACACAGACGGACAACATTCAGTCAAAGGATCTACGATGTACGTAACCTCGGTTTGCTTCCAAACTACGCTTTGCTAGATACGAAACGATAACATTTTCTATAGGCTTTCGTAAACTCAACCGAGGCGACACATATTTCGCATTTCCTCTATGATGACACTGATAACAATGCCGATCGGCGCGTTGAAAAATGGGAGGCACGCATTGTGGTTAGTAGAAATGACATTCTAATCACTTATTCCGCTACAGCTAGTAGCCTGAAACGAAGTTCGTTTAGGGCGATATAAGGTTTGCGCAGATTGCGAAACAAGTTGATGCGCTCAAAAGAAAACTGGAGACGACTTGTGCCACAACTCTGCCGCCTGTGCGTGTGATCAGCCTGTCTGTTGAGAACTGCGTCAATTCATGGCGAATCGTGGAACAAATGCCATTCAATGAGGTTACCTTTTGGGATCTAATGTTCGATTGCACGATACTCAGGTTATCATGTTCAGGTTGTGCTCAACACTCTAGCTGAGCCGTGGCGAAATCGCCCCAAGGACAATCTCTTCCAACAGGCCACCAGTTTTTTCCGGTACATCTTTCAAAGAGTGAGTACATTGTCTACTATAGTTATTAATTTCTTAAATTCACTATTGGTTTTTGTTTTTCCTTCATTTACTTACCTGTTTATGCATTAATTTTGCAACCCTACTCTAAACGCTGAGCATAATCTGTGCGCGCTCGTGTATATGCGCATGTTTGGTTATTAAAAATTATGAAACGAAGTTATTTCCTGGAAAAATGTGACTAGGGACGATTTGGGTGTCCCCTACGGCGCAAACTGCTTAGGATGATTTCCCTTTCTGTCCACAGAAGGAATGAAGGGTATGAAAGCGAGAGGCAGGAGACTGGCTGATGATACGAGACGAGAGGAGCGAAACAGGCAGAGTTGAAGTGGTCGGTCAGATTTGCTGTAGTGAAGAGGCCCGGACAGTGCGGAAGGACGTGCTTGAGCTGAGTTGTGAAGCCAACGTGAACCCAACACCTTAGAATCAGCGGAACCCTCGAGTTGCAATTAGATTGGTGCCCAGAACACGAATAAACACGGCTCCAGAAGGAATGAAGTCGCGGAGAGTTAATGGGGATTCAAAAATGTTGAGAATTCATATTTAATCTGTAACTTGACCCCATGACAATCGACTCATAAATCTCTTCAAACCTGTCTTTAGCGTTTTTGTCCTCTTAATCAGCTATCAAATAAATGATCAATGTAGAATAAGGCATATCCACATGTAAGCCGAAAATCGGCGTGGTTGTGCCTGCTTGCGTATTTTGCATTCCTTTGCTCTCGAGGCAGCTCTCGAGACAGAGATCTTTCTGATTCTTCTTTTGATGACATAGTTATTGATTTACTATTATTTTATTTGTTATTCAATTCTTCATTCCGTTAGTTATATAGTTGGTTTTATTTGTGTTTGCTACCGATATTCTGTGTACGCTTTTCCGAGCAAAACAGTTACTAAGAAGAACAGTCTGACAAGGGAACTACTATAGGTCATACCAACCATTCCAAATGAAGTGTACCTATCTAGAACCATTTTCGGACGTCAAGTTCAAATATGATCATGCTGCTGCCTAGATTCACACTGAAAGAAGTTATGAGCGTTTTTTAAAGCTTCGCGGCAAGGTAAGGGTACCCCCATGGAATTTTCGGGTGTTTTTCAATTTCAGATTTTGCTAAAAACCTGTATGTAGGGGTAATCTGGAGGTGCTGAGCACGAATCTGGGGTTTACGGTAAGTAAAATGCCATTTAGGAGGCAAAGTGTACCTTAATAATTCGAAAAGTGACAACTGAATATCGAATTCATATTCAGCACCTCAGATAATCCCCACATAGAAACCTTGAGACAAATCTGAGACTTTGACCAAACTACCGTATACCCATCGTGATCTACCGTAAGCTGTCAAAAATCGAGAAATTGACATCAGATTCGTGTTGAGCACTCCGGATAACCCCCAGAAGAAGAAAAGATTTTTAGCGACATTTGTCGCCACATTCCGGAAATCGTCAAAAGTCGATTTCGCCGTCATTTTTTTCTGCCGGTGGGAAGCTTTGAAAGAATTTTGTCGAGAACTTTGGAAAAACGACAAATGAACCTCAGATTCGTGATCAGCAACCCAAATAACCCCCCAGGGCGAATTTTAGATCAAATCTCGAATATTTTTCTTCAATGCGTTCTGTACCCCATAATTGATATAATTGAACGCTGAACCGGAAATCCGTACAATTCCCCAGTAATTGATATGATTGAGCGCTGAACCGAAAATCCGTACAATTGAAAAACGCCGTCAATCTGCACATAGTTCGGAAAATGTTCTTCCACCCAAACTTTGCCTAAGGAGGTTATTTTGGGCCCTGAACACGAATTTGAGTTCGGTTTCTGGATTTTCGTAAAACTGGTGCGCGTTTTGGAGGGTAAAAAAGGTAGAAAAAACAGAGATAACATTTTTCAGAGTGATTCTAGGCAGCTGTGATGAGCATATTCGGACTTTTCGTCTGAAAATGGTTCTAGAAAGGTACATCTCAATTGTAATGGTTAGTATGACCCATAGTAGTTTCCTTGTTTTATTGATCATTGCGAAAATTGATGAAAAAATCACGAAAGCGAAAAAGAACATAAATGTACAGCCTGCTTCACTATGAATTCACTCGTACAAAACTGGCAAACCCATGTCGTGCATAATCAAACACACGTGGTGCAGATTTTGCATTTTTGACTTACTTTTGACTTAATCGGTTGGCTTTCGCCTGACGCGGTCATTCCGCATCTTCACCGAGGTGTGCCGTCCTAGTAGTCAGCCGTGTCCATTTTTCACGGTCTTCAGCCACAATTTGAACACATTCCATCCAGCTGTCACTATTCCATTTCCTGCGAAACGAAACATCGCGCCTGAACTGTCTTTCGATGCCGAGTGACTTTAAATCCTCTTTAACCACATCCGTCCAGAACTTTCGCCTACGCCCAGGTGGCCGTTTCCAGACAGGATTTGGAAGCATTTTTAAAGCGTGTTGTACGAGACGATCCGGCGTTCTTCTTAGTATATGCCCGAGCAGTCGAAGTCGACTTTCCATTGCTGCTTGAGATGGCGTTAGGAGATGCTGGCACCTCCTCGTGTCAAGCGTTGATGTACTGCGTCGATTTCCTTGTAAAGGTCTTCGTTAGGGCATACACGCGGCCAGAAATATCCAAGCAAACGCCTAAAAGCTTCCTCTCCGTGCAATCCAACCTTTCCATCTGCGTTTTCGGTGCTGCCCACGTCTCCGATCCGTACATCATGATAGGGCGAATAGCGGATAGGTAGACGCGCAACTTGACTTCCTTCGCGATGGTGGTAGACCACAAACACTTGGTTAGAGAATTGAATGCAGACGTAGCTTTCGCACATCGTTGTCGAATATCCGCTGCATAACTACCATCGTTCTTCAGCAAACAGCCCAAATAACAGAAATCGTCCACCAGTTCGATACGTTGTCCGTCCACACAAACTCCAGTTGAAGGCCTCTGAGAGACCCACATCTGCTTGCATTTGTCGGGACGAAGACGAAGTCCATAGGCTGCGGCATACTTCGAAACGGGGTTCACAATCCTTTGCAGTTTTGCGTTGTTTTCAGCGAATAACACAATGTCGTCGGCGTACTCCAGGTCGACAAGGGAGCGTCCTGATGGTGTTAGGATCACATCCGCAGGAAACTGTTCTGCAACTCTACGCATGATGTCATCAACGGCGAAGTTGAAAAGAAAAGGTCCTGCAACGGCTCCTTGCCTTACTCCTGTTTTCACCTCAAAAGCTGACGTAAATCCGACAGGTGTACGAACTGCTGCTGTTGTTCCTTTGTTCATGTCCTCGATTAACCGAACATACTTTTCCGGGATTCCATCTGCTCGCAGAGCATTGAGCAATCGATCACGATGAGGAGAGTCGAACGCGGCTTCAAAGTCCAAAAAAGCAAGCTGTAATGGCTTCGAAAACCGCTGCCACGTTTCAATTAATCTTCTCACGACGAACACTTGGTCGATGGTCGATCTTCCAGGTCGAAAACCGGCTTGCTCATCTCTGGTCGTTCCTTCACGATGTTTGATAAGTCGCTCGAGAATGATACGTTCTAAAACCTTGTACATGACACGAAGTAGAGAGATTCCTCTGTAGTTCTTAGGATCCGTGACGGATAGCTTCTTGTGAAGAGGTACGATGATCGCATGTCTCCACGAATCGGGTATCCTTTCGCTCATCCATATGGCACGGATGGTGTTGGTCATTTCACGAATCCCAGACGGAGGAAGAGCTTTCAGCATTTCAGCAGTGATGTTGTCATCTCCACCTGCCTTTCCATTCTTCATTTTCCGGACACAATCCAAAACTTCAGACTCAGTCGGCGGTTCCTCACTGACATCGTAATGTGCTCTCTGAACATGCGGGAGCTCAGGTACTGATGGCGCTGGACGATCTCAGTAGTGAACTGAAGTAATCCTTCCATATTGGCAGCGTCGCATCACCAACTGCAACTCCATTGGTGGTGTTCAAGACAGGAGAACATCTCTTCATCTTCCCGCTATACTGTCGCAGCAACGTGTAGGCTTTCCTCGGATTCTTCTCCTCCCAAGCCTTCTCGAACTCCTTAGCTCTACACGTCCACTCGTTCGGGGTCACTTTGAAGCTGCCGACGCAACTTCCTCCTCAGACGCTTCTCCTCCACGAAGTTTCCTGCAGTTCGGAGAGCACATACTCTGTTGTAGGTAGATGTTGTTTCTTCTGAGACGTAGGCGAACTTCTTCTTAGGCTGTACAACCGGGAGTGCCTCTTTCGAAGCGTCCTGGATGCATTTGACAAAAGAATCCGCGTCGCAAAGTTTCTTCTTAGTCCGTACTCCGATGTGAATAGAAACGCGTTGTCGGAAATTCCTTCTGCACTTTTCATCTCTGAGACTTGTCATGTCAATCCTCTGGAGAGGCTGAGCCCCTCGCTTCCTTTTATGAATCCTCGCAGTGAAGTTCAACAGAACAGGACGGTGATCCGAATCGAATGCGACATCCCACACAGCTCTAGATCTTCGAATGTCCGATACTGGAATATTCCTCGTCAGGACATAGTCAAGCTGTAGTTTCAAAGTTGTCATCTTCCGCTTCCGCTACTCTTCTGGAGATAGCCGGGTTGGTCCCTGCCACGTAAGCTGATGGCGGCGATGATTCCTCTTGAATGTCGATGCAATAATCAGACCACTGCGTTCACAAAAGTCGACAAGGCGGTAGCCATTGTCCGATGTTTGCTCCACTGGGTAGAACCATTTACCGAGTACTTCGGATTCCTGATCAAGTCCCATCTTCGCATTTGCGTCAATCCCCACGACAACAGCATGTTGACAAGGTATCCTGGCCAGCAACGTATTGAGTTCCTCATAAAACGCATCCTTCGAATTGTCTTCGGCGGTTTCAGTGGGCGCATGAGCACTCAAAATCCACAGATTGAATCCTCTGTGATCCCGCAGTCGTACGAATGCATTCCGACACGACGTTGAGCCGAACTCCTTGACCATACCATTGAAATCCTTCCTTACAGCTATTGCACAGCCTCCCACTCTCCTATCGTCAGCGTTACCGCAGTAGATGGTGTACTCTCCGACGCTGATGACGGGTCTATCCTTGAGGCGGGGTTCCTGCAAAGCAGCAAACGGTGCATGGAAATAGCTCAGAAGTCTGGATAGCGCAGGTTTTTGGATATCACTCGACAGCGATCGACAGTTCAGGGTGGCGAAATTGTGGCTTGTGGCCAAAGACTCCATGACTCCCTAGGTACGGATCCTAAGGTGTTATGGACCAGAGGCCTTAGTGTGCCGGACGGCGACACCTTTATGCAATGTGCGGGATACTTTCGCGATATAGTTGTGCACGCTATATCGCTCGAACGTTCCCTGTGTACACTCAAACGTCTGCTGGGTTCAGTAGAAGCAGGGGCACCAACGAGCAGGTACCAACAGACTTGTATACACACCCCCGATTTTGCATTAAATTAATAAATTGAAAATCCTTATACTTAAAGCAGTTATGTCCCGTTGTGTGTCTGTCTGTGTGTGTGTGTCCCGCCGATCTTGGGAACAGCCGATCAGAAATGTTATAAAATGGCACCATTATGTAGGTGGGTAGGACATATCTGGGTTCTCAAAAAATCAGCTTGAATCATCTCTTGCGCGCCTCGGGGCAACCGACTTTGTCCGTGGGGCGCACTTTTGGCCGTGGGTCATGAAAACTTCTATGAGTCGTCTAACGTTAGCAGGGCTAAGCACTCATCAAGTCGGTAGGTATTTATTAGTAATGGATGGGACGCCGTACAGAATCGCTAGGGTTTGTGGGAATGCAGGGCGTTAGCGATAGTGTGCAGGACCTCAGTGGGAACGTGCAGGACGTTATAGAAAGTGTGCAGGGCCCCAGTGGGAGTGTGCAGGACGTTATAGAAGGTGGGCAGGACACCAGTGGTAGGGTGCAGGGCGTGATAGAAAGTGTGCAGGACCTAAATGGGAGTGTGCAGGACGTCTTAAAAATGCACAGGACCCAAATGGGAGGTGTGCAGGGCGTCATAGAAAGTGTGCAGGACCCTAATGGGAATGTGCAGGACGTCATAGATTGTGCACAGGGCACCAGTGGGAGTGTGCAGGGCGTCGTAGAAAATGTGCAGAACCCTAATAGGAGTGTGCAGGGCGTCATAGAAAATGCGCAGGACCGTAATAGGAGTTTGCAGGACGTCATAGAAAATGTGCAAGACCCCAACGGAAGTGTGCAGGAAGTCGTATAAAGTGTGCAGGACCCAAATGGGAGGGGGCACGGGGTCTTAGAGGGGGGGAAGGACCCTAACCGCAGTGTGCAGCGCGTCATAGAAAATGCGCAGGTCTTGAGTGGGAGTGTGCAGGAGGTCATCGAATGTTAGCAGGACCGCAGTGGGAGTGTGCAGGACTTCACCAAGAGTGTATAATTCGGAAAAAAAGTTTTTTTTATTTGGTTCTTGCTAAATTTTACCCTTTTTGTGGCGAAGAAAACAGGTAGGAAAACATGAATCCCAAGAAGCGTTCGACGCGTTTTGAGAATGACGCAGATCTCCGGAGACATTTCCTAGCCAGTCTTAGGAAACAAACAGCAGCTCCACTTCCGCACCTTCTCTGTTCGCCACTCTTTGCAACCGCTCAGTCATTTCGATTCCCTAACTTCCATAAACCAGTTTTATATATGTTACAAGCCTGAGCTTATCAAAATTGGCACCACAAAATCAAAGAACCACCTACTTATTTCATTCATTGAGAACAAGGGCATGGTGTTGGTCAACTAGGGAAACATATAAAATGAGAATGCGTTTGTCCTTATCATGACAGAGATTGTAAAGCGGGAATAATCGATCGGGAACTTTACAAATCGAAAGAAAGGGACTGGGTAGCGACGTAAGGGAAGGAAGGAAGGGTTTAGAATTTAATGCCGGTAGCAGCCAACAACGAGCTACCGCTGGCTTCTTATGTTTTGCTTTTTGATCCCACATGTTCATACCCCCACGCCCTGTTGTAAAATGTCCGGCAGCCTGCTCTGTTTCAGGAGAGTCCATGCGGACAGCAACCTTCGGGTAGATGGAAGTCACCGTTATGATAAACGAATCTGCCTGTCGGTTGCTAGGTCTCGCTAGTTCAACTTTAATGCAAGTAACAAAGTTCATCCAAATGCCAGGATGACTCGTCTTCATGGAGTGTTTGGTCTCCATTAGAACCTTCCTTCGTCTCGTTCCCTCGGAATGGATAGACCCATCGGAGCTCAATCAGCTATTCTTCTTGTCCAGCCGCCGTCGGCTCTTCTCATAACATGACTAGTCCATGGAAAGTTAACTACCACTGCGTAATCTACTAGATAGTTTAGACGGGGTATTCCACATGGGTTATTCTTTGTGCACATTTCGCCGGTAATAAGACGGAAGAACACGTCCAAGTACTCTGGCCGGTGTAGTACCAGAAAATTACCAGAAATTTCCCAGGGATCTGTGGTACATGTGCAATTACCACCCGATTACGGACATTTTACCAGAGATTTTACCCTAATCTCTGTTGTTGACAAATTCTGACAGATTACGAGAAAGTTACCACTAAATTTCTCCTTGATTTTCCGGAATCCTCCCGTATTCTGGCAGAAAAATGGCGATTTCTGACAGAATGCGAAATACGGCTTTAGCATCTGAATTGGCGGTTTTGGGGTCAGTAAGGATGAGTTCTACATCAAGACTCTTTCGGGACTCAGGAAGGATGGTGGGGCGCGGCTTACACTCTAGGAAACTCCTGAGCGAAACGATCGGGTAATACGAGTGAACGCGGAAGTATCTCAGTGATCCATATAGCGCGTGGTGTGCCTGACCAAAGTACGCGTACGCAAGTGCGCTCTCCTCCCCTTCATACACGTACGCACGCAAGCGCGTGCACATCTATATATATGCGCCCTCACGCGCAAATGCACGCGCTCCCAGAGACTGACATTTACGCACGCTCATTTAAACACGCTGTGTATGCGTGTATACGTGCTCACACTCTCCAGTTCGAAGTCGATTTTACTCGGGCCCGTTACGAGCGTGTGATCGCGTGTGATGCTTTTCCTTAATCCTCACACCACAGGATGTGAGGAAATCTTGGTAAAATTTTAGTAGATGAATTTAATAGATGAATCTTGGTTGCTCACCTCCTGAATTCAGGGGGCTCAGGTACTGAGGGCGATGGCCGGCGCTCCACTTCTCGAGGGTGTCACCAGCGGCAAACCAGGCTGCATGCGACGAGGTGGTCGTCTCGTGGCGCCAGACTGTGAGGAGGGCGGGCAGATCAGTGAGAAAGGCTGTCACACCTATTGGTTGAGGTCACTTTTTGAAATCATTAGCGCTACGTGGCCTTTTCCACTGATCTGCCCGCCCTTCTCATTGTCTGGCGCCTCAAGACGACCACCTTATGCGACGCACAAGCTGCGCGGATATTGGCTCGCCTGCGAGCCACAAAACACGCCACGCCATCTTCAATTCGGCCGGTTGGAAAGACAATTGATAATGTTCACGAATGATCACGTCGTAACGTGCTTATCACGTGCACAGCCGGTATAAAAGGTGTCTCATCTCACTAGAGTACTCATTCGGCATTCGAATGCCGGCCCTGGAAGGTGACTTCGAGTCACTCTCCGGAGGACAGCATATTTTTGACTGCTTAGGGGATAGGGGTAACCCCACGGCCGGGGGGGGGGGTTTGCGGCTTTTGCCGCGATCTGCTGGGAGGGTGGTCCTTCACCGCAGACTGCGGCGGACCGCGTAGTCTGGCAGAATTTTCCGTACTGTCCCGACCAGAGTACGGAAAAATTCTGCCAGAAAACGAGAAAAATCTGCCAGAAAACGGTAAAATTACCACCAGAGGAGGGCAAAATCGTTCCGTAATCTGGCAGAATTTTCCCGTAATCTGTCAGAATTTTCCCGTAATACTCCGGCCTGAGTACTGTGTGAGTAGCGTGCTAAGATTCGATGAACAAGCTCTGTCAGACCACATTTTGAAAAAAAGGCATTGGGGGAATTTAGATGTGTGATCTGAGCTGAGTCTTACTCGTATTCCTTCAGTTAACAACTCCGCAAAATGTGATCCAAGGCTATGCTGTTCGAGTCAACAGCTCGCGCGGACGCACCTCGCTCATCAGCCTGCCGATGGAGATTGAAAGTATTCTTATAGGTGGGAACTCTTCCCTCTCTACCGCGATGAGTCATCGTTATGACCTTTCTTTTTAGAATTCGCGTTAGATTGCCTCGGGTACGGCTATGACGAACTGAAGAGCGCAGGACTTCCGACCCAATCGAGGTGGGGACAGACATTAGTTTTACTTTTTTGTACAGAATAATTAGTCTATCTGTTACAGTTTCTTCTTGTCCCTTGGTTCCCGTGATGACGAGAGACAAGCAGTACTGCGAGCATTGTCTAAAGAGCGGCTACAGTGGCGCGGTCATCTATTTCGAGGGCTACAGAAGAGTTTGTGAGTTGTTCAAACCTTCTTGGCGTGTTTCTCCTCCTTACCTACCCAGTTATTATTTCTACTTTCAGGCAGGACGTCCGCTCATTAAAATTCAGGGTGGAGAACGGGAAATTTTCATGGATCCCTCTTGATGTTAGTATTTTCGTCAAATTTCCTACTGTGCTCAAGCTCTGTACACTAATTTAATTGCTTTGCAGCATCGCTCGAAGAGGCCCCGGATGGAAGCAGAACCAGTCGATGAATATCACGAAGACGAAGCTGCGGGTGGACCAGGATCAAAATGGCTGAAGCTGGAAAACGTGTATGTAGGGGGTGAATGATATTGTGTTTTTAATGTTATCACGGATGTTTCTTTTTTTTGATGTGCTGTACAGCCGATCTTTAGTGCTGTGCCTCTCATCAGAGCTTCGCGGTACTCTACGGCACTGAAAAAAAAGAAACTTGAAGTAGCGGTCATAGGTTTTTTATCATGACCTTTCCAGGAATGTTTTTATAGATACATTGGATTGGCTTCAGCGAAACTTGATGAAACTTCTATATGTTAAGGGGCATCACAACCCTTGCTTTATGCATACACAAGATTAGGTTTTGAGAGGGCAGTTTTCTAATATGTAAATTTATCTATGACGCCATTCGAAGGTTTTCGGAAGCGTTCTATCACCTTTTAGAAATATAAGTTGTTCTCTGACAAAGCTTATAAAGCATATGTTTTGTAATAGTTCCGGCGCGAATAATTTTTCAGGGGTGAATTTTCAACAATTCACTCCAAATTGTTCAATTTTCGGTGGTCAGAAAGATTCCATTTTCCCACAAGGTTATACAACGGCTCAGCGGATCTTCAAATATTGAATAACTGCTACGGGTTTGGATTTATAATAGCCATTTTTTGTGGGAACAGTCCTTATTTGAAATAAGACCACGAACTGATAAATGAATTCCGTATTCCCAAACCGCACCCTCAAAATCTAATCTTGTTTATGGGTAAAGCAAGAGTTGTGATACCCATAACACACTGAAGTCTCATCAAGTTGCGCTAAGGCCTAGCCAAGATATGTATGAATACATTGTACGCGAAAAGGCTACGTCTAAAGATTTCTGGCTGCTATTGTATGCTTGTTTTCTTGTTGTTGATGTTCATGTAATTTTTTTTCATTCTCACTGCCAGATTTGTGATTATGTTTTTTTGAATTGTTTTTATTGCTGAAGAGATTATGTAGGAATTCCCTTGAATATCACTTTGTTCTCTGTTTAGATAACGATCATATACCAAAAAGTGCAATAATTCCAGTGCAATAGGTGTCATACTTTCAGCATGATCTACATCCGGTGGCTATAGCTAGTTAAGCGTGTGAATATACCTGTTGTGCTAATAATATGGGTTTTGTTATGTACTGAGATTCTTTGTTAATTATGATTTTATTGCCTTTTGTTAATTCTGTTGTTACCATTTTTCACTGTGCAATCAGTCTCTGTTGAATTATTAATGAAAATTGGTAACAATTCGTTCTCGTTTTAATGTGTGCTATCGCAGCAGGAGGGCGCCATAGTATCGCATTTGGCCACGCCCATTTTTCCGCACCGCAATGACTATTCTAGTTTTGAAAGGGGAAAAAATCTCGGTTTGATGTCCAAATTACTTTGCGGCGTGGAAAAGGGGCGTGGCCAAGTGCGACACTCATGACGCCCTCCTGCTGCGATAGCACATTTTCCGTGCTAGATTCTAAAAGCGTTGCCCGCTTGGTGAACGACACGCTATATATGAGAGGGGACAGAACCGGTCAACAAGATGACGACGAACCGGTAAACAACCCTCCAATCGACTACTCTACCGGAAGGAACAGACCCGGTCAGCCGACGCAAAGTCCTAGTAAGAATTTCCGGGACAGAACCGGTCAACAATATGGGAATGAACCGGTGCACTGCTTCTCGATGGAACGCTCTACCAGGAGACAACCACCCGGGCAACGTATTGCCTGTCACCCGGGCGCGTTGCCACGTCATCACTAGACTGGGCACCCCCGCACCTAGGCGTCACTGGCCCCCGCTTATATGCTATTGGTGAGTGACCATGACGTTGCCCAGTTGGGTTCCCATTCCTGCCTGAGCGGTTGCCCCGAGGCGCGCAAGAGGTGGTTCAGGCTGATTTTTTGGTAATCGATGAGTGTCCCACCCACGCAAATGTTGGTACCATTTCATCCCTGTTTTGATCGGCCATTCCGGAGATTCACGGGAAAACACAATTACACACACACACACATACATACATACATAAAAACATCGGGACATAACTGCTTTAAGTATAAGGATATGTCCGTGGATGTTTATGTTTTTGTGAAGCAGTTTTTGATAAGCTCAGACTTTCAACATATATAAAACTGGTTTATCGAAGTCAGTGAATCAAAATGACTGAGCGGTTGTAATGTGTGACGAACAGAGAAGATGCGGAAGTGGAGCTGCTGCTTGTTTCGTCAGACTGGCGAGGAAGTGTCTCTAGAGTTTCGCGTACTCCTCAAAATGCGTCGCACGCTTCTCAAGATACATGATTTCCTATCTGTTTTCTTCGCTACACAAAAGCTAAGATTTCGCATGAAAAATTGACAAAATCTCGCTGTTTCAATTCTACTTTCTTCATGACGTCCTGCACACTCCCACTTGGGTCCTACACACTTCCACCGTGGTCCTGCACACTTTCTACGACGTTCTGCACACTCCCGCTGTGGTCCTGCACACTATCTACGACGCTCTGCACACTCCCACTGGGATCCTGCACACTTTCTATGACGTCCTGCACACTCCCACTGTGGTCCTGCACATTTTTTTACGACGTCCTGCACACTCTCACCGGGGTCCTGCAGACTTTTTATGAGACTACTGTACACTCCCACAGGGGTACTGCACACTTTTTATGACATTCTGTACACTCCCACTGAGGTCCTGCACACTATCGATAACGTCCTGCACACTCCTCAAACCCTGGCGGTTCTGAACGGCGTCCCATCCACCACTATTAAATACGTCTCGCCTTGATTAGAGCTTAGCCTTTCTAACGCTAAACGACTCATAGAAGTTTTCATGACCCAAGGCCAAAAGTGCGCCCCACGGACAAACTCGGTTGCCCCGAGGCGCGCAAGAGGTGGTTCAGGCTGATTTTTTGGTAATCGATGAGTGTCCCACCCACGCAAATGTTGGTACCATTTCATCCCTGTTTTGATCGGCCATTCCGGAGATCCACGGGAAAACACAATTACACACACACACATACATACATACATACAAACATCGGGACATAACTGCTTTAAGTATAAGGATATTTTTATTCCTATATGTAACCTTGTTTTTGAAGTTGATTATTACGGTAGAGAGCCTATTACATTTTGATTTGCCATGAAATATCACATATTCCGAGTTCTACTACCGTACTTAGAAAGTGCCTCTACAGTTTGGGAACAGTGTAAAGACATACTGTCCTTCTCTGGGCCAAAGTCCGGTCCGCGATTGTGTCTCGACACGCTTTGCGGCGCACGCTCCCGAGTCGGAAGAGCTTTCAGCGCCGCAGCCGTCGATCTGTTGACTCTAGGTGGGTCTTGGAAGCTGGAAACCAAAACAAGTAGGAGAAAATTGTATAAAAGGCCTATCGAGCCAGTTTTGGCGCTGGAAACTTGACCGACCTGAGCGCGTGCGGCCGCAAAGCGTGTCGAGACGCAATCGCTGACTGGAATTTGAGCCAGAGAAGCACAGCAGAAGTTTCAAAAAAGTTGCTAGAAGTAATTCTTGCTGGGAGAACCTGCTCTCTGCCGACGGGCCGCGAGATGCATCACGCAAGAACAGGAGATTCCCAGGGTTTTGGAGGCATCTGGTCTAATTTTATCGCGAGAATTTATCCTCTCGTTCCGAGCCAGATTTACTCTGTTCCCTCGCGCCCTTGTGCGGAGCAAAGGTAGAGACAGCGAGAAATCGTGGGGAGAAGGAGACGCAGCGTGCGCACGCAGACTCACGCGACGAACGGAAATAAATCACACTCGGAAACAGAGGAAACGTAAACTACGGACATACTAGCCCCAGTTGATGGAATTTCAGCTACGTCACCTTTACGAACTACGGAAATTCTTGCCGAGAACGCTGAAAAAAGGTGGAAGATTTTCGCCTTGATCGATCAACCCTGTCCAGATCAGAACTATAGGGCAATCTCAGCTGCGACCGACCGCACTGCCGTTTCTTCCCACGGCCTGCAGCATTCACTCGGTCAAAAATATTCTTGACATGGTCTTCCAAAGAGTGGTTCGGGTTCACCCTTTACGATCAGCCACAGAGTATCGAGTAATCGATTCGTGAGATGACTGGAGCAGCACTACGAACGGCATCCCTGCGTTCAGCGTAGCCAACGCGGTATGAGATCGCTGTTCGACACAACCTGTCGCTAAACCCGTAAATTCTCGCCACAATTAAGGCGAGAATTTACGGGCTTAAGGACATCGAAATGGAGAATATCGCCTTCGTTTTTGCGTCGAATATGCTTATATCTTGCATCCTTGCACCTTTGATGCAAGACGAGGCGGGTTTTAGTGAGCGTCGCCAGAACCCGAAAAATCCTACACTAAAGAATGAGAGGGCGTAACAGGCCGCACCCTTGGAAGCATCTTGCTACCCATGGGCAGAGTTGTGAGCTGTTGGATACGAAAGGGAAAACTAGACAGACACACAGAAGGGTGCCCACAACGATCCATCGGTTTAATTGTCCCACGAAAATACGGTGCATCTATACTTTGGACACGCACCCTAGTCGTCCAACAAATAGCAGAAGTCAGTCTGCAACATCGACAAGGTTCCTTTTAAAGCAAATAAAATCAAATATTATGTTCAAATGAATAACTAAAATTAAATACAGAATCCCAGACAACCGTAAATATTTTCGAGGAGAGTGTGAATGACGAGCAGTTTTTCTGCTTTCAAGCTGTAATAACCGACTTTACGGCTATAGTCGGATTCTGAACTATTCGAATATGCGACTTTTTGACTGTAGTCGGATATAACACTTTCGAATATTCGACTTTTCGACTATAGTCGGATATCGCACTATTTCGAATATTCGACTTTTCGACTGTAGTCGGAGATCGCACTTTTTTCGAATATTCGACTTTTCGACTGTATTCGGATATCGCACTTTTTCGAATATTCGACCTTTCGACTATAGTCGGATATCGCACTTTTTCGAATATTCGACTTTTCGACTATAGTCGGACATCGCACTTTTTCGAATATCCGACTCTTCGAATAAAAAGTCGATTTTTTTATCCGACTTAAACAGTCGGATACTCATCCGATTATTCGATTCGGAACAAGTATAGTGTGCAGGCGCACTTCTGACCCAGACTGAGGGCGCCTGAAAGACATAAATCTAAATTGTTGGAAGATTCGAGTATTTGAATATTCGATTTACCCGGATGTTCTAATATCTGATTTTTCCGAATGTTCGTTCCGCTCGGGAATCTCGATTTTAGCTTTTTCAAACCTTCGGTTCATTCAGAAATTTGAATCATCCGGGTTTCGGAATATTCGCTTATCTCGAAAAGCATGAATATGGGATTTCTGAATAGTCGGCTAAATTTTCTGTCACTACATTCAAATTTCCGGCCATTGAAAAAAACGTGCAGAAAGTACTCATGACCTATTCGGGATATGTTTTCCTAGTATTCATTCGCCTTGAATTGACGAAAGGTTTTCAAATACAACGTTCAGTCAAAAAGGGGCCCTGCTCGAATTCCTCCACTCAATCCGAAATTTCAAAAAACGCGTGATTCGAGGAATAAATTCATTTGAACATTCAGAAAATGTGTCGTTGGAATTTATTCGTACATTCGTTAATTTTAAAGTGGTTACAGTCGGAAAACTTATTCATTAGAGAATTTTCAGTAGTGGCTTTCCGTATAATTCCATTATCCGAGGTGTTCCGAAAACGCGATGTTTCAATTATTGACTTATTCAAAACCTAACGACGATTGCCCGTATTTATTAATTAGAGACAGGGTTTGCGATAAAAACGGTTGTTGTGCTATCCTCATGAGAAGGTAGGCCTGGCAATCACAAATGTGAAAATAAGTGAAAAGTTGCAGAAAAAGCGCTCAGGAACAAGCCATTGCTGAGTGTCCGCCCGCTCCCATGTATCGAGATTTCTATGAATGTCTGTTTTGTCAACTATAATTTTGCTTCTAAAATAGTTTCTGAGCACTTCTGGAGACTACTGACTATTTTCAGAGCGAAATAAAAGGCGGATAAACATGCATCAATGAAAATCTTGTTATTTATGGGGCCGGCCGACACCGGTAATTAGCCGTTACATCTTGTTGTTGAGCATTTTATTGCGAAATTCCGGTTTTTTTTTACTTATATTTACATTTGTGGTGACCAAATCCAAACTCTCATGGAGAGGGCCGAAAAACACTTTTATCGCTAACGCTGCCTTCAACTATAGCATCAATACTAGATCTAATGAGGAATGTGGAGAATTTCTGGATTATGATCTTCATGAAGTCCCCCAATGAATCTAAAACATGGAGTGAGTCCTTCAGGAATGATCTAACGAATGAATAAGTTAGAAAATATATCCTGTACTCGATTCAATTGTATTACGTGTGTTAATTAGCATTTGTACAAATATTCAAGCAATTACTCTACGCCGAATTTTAAGTGGTTTTCAAGTAATATACTTGCACAAATGAACAACATATTTTCAAGGGCAATCCTGTTGTAAGCTGAATTGAGACAAATATTCGAACGAACGAAATTTTAACCTGACCGAGAGCAAAGATATTTTCAAATTCCTGAGAGAACGGAACACTCGAGAGGTGAAAAATATGAGACCTCCGCTAAGTCGAGAAGCAAAGCAGTGAAAAATCACGACGGATTCGAATATTACAAAAATGATGTTTCGAGATTACAAATAAACCTAGTGTTTTAAAAGGTAAACATAATAAAATCCAAAGAGTAAATAAAATATAAGATAACTTCGAAAATTTCTAGAACACTATTCAGGTCTTAATTCCATTAAATACAAGGGCTGATTTGCACATGCATATATTGCACAAAAACAGGTGTGCTTCACGAGAGACGAAAAAAGCAAAATCTTCAATTGTGTAATCGGCTAAATAACTCGCCAAGCACTCGGAGAATCGGACGATCAATGCTCACCAGCAATGGGATGTGTTGCCTTGTCAACCTGCTGCGAACCTGCTATCGACAAGTCGATAGCAGGTCGATAACAGGTCCATGTTTTTCTCCCGAAAGAACCTGCTCTCGCCGGTTGCTCGAGAAAGAGGTGAATCAACCTGCTGTCGACATTTGAGTTTGCCTGAGTAGGTGTCGGCGTATATCCTTCTATTGATGTTATATTCGACGTTGTACAATCCATTGATGAATTCGCGCTTCTGAAAAAAAAACCAGAACAAGTGGTAGTAATAATCCCTCTTGCGCTATAGATGGGGAAATTGCCATAAAAAGTTCAAACGGTTCCCGTATTATCGAAAATAAAAATACAACAGAAGACTCACAGGCTGTCGAATCATTGATGAAAGCAAACCTGGGGTCGAGTGCTAGGTTTTCAAAAGATTTCGGCGTTTAGGTGACGAGTCTCGTTCAACAATTGTTCAGAAACCTCCAAAAATGCTTAGTTTGAGCAAAGAAAGTTAGATTGGGAAGTTTTTCAAGACAATTGAAGTCCAAAAATGGGGTTAGTCCCCGAAAACAGCTGGATCATAATACAAGCGAAAAAAAGAACAACTGAAGAGTGAATGCACGAGAGGACAGTGAAGGAGAAAGAGCAAGCGTTGTCGAGATGAAAGGAGTCGAATAGAAAGTTGATCAATGACGTGATTTCACGCGCTCGAACATGTCGATAATGCTGACGACAGAAGGCCGGCGCCTGCACAGCCTGCCGGCCAAAAGCCAGCGCTGACATTTTCGGCAGGTGCACCGGCTGTCCGCCAGCACGATTCATATCTGACGCATTCTACGGCCCGATCCCTATTTTGCCAGAGTACCTCTCTGGCCATTTTATCTCCAACCTATAATAGCGGAGCAAACAATCAAAATTTGCGCCAGAAGCTTGTGAGGTGTGCAATTTCCCGCCGAATACTCTACGTCTCGACGGAACATACGGCCTAGACGCTTCGACGCGACAGATCGCTTCCATCATGGAAGTGACGCGACTAGTCGAAGCGACCTGTGTAAAAAAATCAAGCAGGTCGCTTTGACTACCTATGAAATACCAAAAATCTCTCAGCGACCGCGACCGGAACTGCCAACTGTTCCGACCCGTCGCGACTCAGTGCAAGCTCAGTTACCGCGATGGATTTTTGGAACTGCTGGCAAAGTTTCTGATATTTTCGCCCATTTCCATTGTTGAGATACTAATTTAAAAGCCATCGTACCGGGTAAAGGTTAGGGGGTGTGTTAAACTTTGCACAAAGCCATGCGTTATGAAAACATTTAGGAAACATCTCGCATCCTTTTTTAACAGAAGAATAATTGTTTTTGAACATCTATCTTCTGTTTGAAATTGATAGTCCGTTCATACACAATTTGATAGATGTCCCGTAAATCCTCATTTGAAGAATCGGAGACGGCTTTGAAATTGATAAAGAATCACAGTTCTCTGAGCATCGATGATCTCTAGTATCAAGAACATCAGCTGGTTCGAAATTTCAAGCAATCAATGAACCTTCGGACTAGCCTGCTCGAATATTTCTATCCTCATATAGTTAACATATTGACTGGAGTGCTTGTTGACATTGTTCAACGGTTTTTATAACTTGAATGTGTATTTATCTCTGCTTGTGAATGTCAATGAATGTTGACTATACACATTCACACGAGTCTCCGATCTTTTTGGGCGGAGCTGTGCACGTGTGCTTAGAAACCTCAACTTAGAAACTTGATAACTCGAGTTTTAGCTGGTTTCTTGCCCCGTACCCTTCATGGTCTTTCAACCGTTTGAGAACCATACTAATTTTTATGGTTTTGTCAACAGCTTTTTTCATCGCGACAACTGCCTTTCATTATAATATGACGGAAAACATCGAATCGTTCAACAGGCTCAAAGGATGCTCCGGCTCACCGTGAGACAAAGATCATCATCTACAACAACACAGTCGCTCATTCAGTCGCAAGTGCCAAATATCTAGACCACAGATTGATTGAACTCTGAAAAACGCTGTGAAAACACGCGATAATTTGTGGTAGATCACTGGTGAAATTTGGTAGGAAGTTTGATATAAGACCTCTTGAACCCTTTTTTTCGGGATGGTGAATTTCTGAAGCACCAATTTCTGCTAAGGTCGGCTAAGCTAGGCCCACGTTAGCGAATGGAGGCAGAAAATATCGACTGGTTTCCATTGCGTACGATGTCAACAGTGCAAAACAGCGCCTCTCAAAAGTACAGGAACGCGTTCTAAAAGATGTACCATAACGCACGATGACAAGTATGCCGCGAAGCGCCGTACTTGTAATGGGTAGGAAAAATGAAGGGTGTAGATGTTATGAAGATTCACGGGATATTGAGGGTGGAGACTGTGGAATAAAGTGCACCGTTTCGATACCTGGAAGAGAAATGTCTGTTGTCTCTTCGTGCGTATTTGAGCAGCAGCATTGCTTCTTTTTCAATCACGCGTTAATTAGATTTTGTGGCTTGATAACGGTATATGTAATTTCCTATCACCCACTATTTACCACCTCGCATCTGATAAAACTTTAAAAATATTCCTAATCATGTAGGCATACCCTAGCGGAAAAAATGATTTCTGCTTATTAGTTAGTGGGAAGAAATATTGTCTGGACAAAGATGGTCAGGCGGATCACTAATCAGTGCACATCAACAACATTGACAAACACAAAACATCGCATTTCAGCATTTCATAGAGCAGCTCTTCTGATCTTGAAAAATATGACGCTCTAGGTTAAACTCGAACACATCAACTGTTGACAGTAGTTCTATTTCATTCTGAGGTCTTGAGAACTTTCCGGAGCAGGGGTAAAGTTTCTCGAATATTCCTTCCGTATGCGTGGCACATTTCTATGAACGAGTTAGCAAGCGTCTTTAGCTTTAAATGGGGGCCCATCACGACTTGTAATGAAGGAACCGCTCCTGATACACTGATGTTAATTTTACATCAGAATTCATCCCCCTCAGTTCTGTTGTACACTATGATATTTCGCCATGAAAAACGAAAACACAGCTACTGGAGCATTCCGATGTACCAGTTTGCTTGCAGTAATGCAGTTTCGTTTACGGCAACCTAGGCGGCTGGAGCCTCTTAAAGGCAGCATACACTCTCGTAAACGTGGTTGGCATAACAATGCTAATCGAACTGTATGGCTTACCACATCATGCCTACGTATTTCGAAGTGTCAACAACGGCCCACAATGCCGTTACAACAGTAGCAAATTCGGCCCCGCACGTATTTTCACGCACCCTGTATTTGCCCTTTTCCTCCAACACAGGGTTGCTGCATCATCTTCGCCGTCAGTGACGAGTGTGGTTCACTTGTTAGGCAATCTAACAACAGTACCAACGGTGAATATGACCCAGCAACCTTGCGTTGCAGGAAAAGGGCAAATATAGGGGGCGTGAAAACACAGGGCGGGGCCAACTTCTGACTCATGTAGCGGTATTGTCGGCCGTTTTTGACGCTTCGAAATGCGTAGGCATTGTAATCTGAGCAACACCATTCTGTTTCCGTAGTTATCTTAATCACGCTTACGAGCGTGTATGCTGCCTTTTAAAAGAAACTTATTTGGTCACACTCGATGGCGCCAGGAACAAGAAAATCATTGCAACTAGCGCTGTCGAATCGGTTTACAGTACTGGTAGATGCCTTCTCCGTATGCAAACATGGGAGGCAAGCATTTTAAGTCGTTCTTGAATGCGCACAGCCTCTCTGCCGTGTTATTTGCCGGCAAGCACAGCACTGGTTATTGGACGATACTCTCCGTCTTATGGACGAACGGAAGCAAGTGAAACAACAGACTTTGGACGCTATCGGAAATTGTGTCAGGAGCTTCGCCAAAAACTAAAAGAAGAGCTGGAGTCGTACTGGAATAAGGTAGCAGACGAAGAGGAGAAAGCAGTTGGAAGGAATGACTACCGTACACTGTACTATACACTCCACCGTCTTAAAATGAATACCAAACCCATGAGCGACTGCATCAGGAATACGGATGGTTCTTCTGGGCGTTCTGCAGATGAGCGCCTGTTGCGATGGAACAGTTATTCAGCGAGCTCTACACGCACGATGCACCGCGAGGTCCACTTGTCGAACCGCTACCAGTTGAGGTACCACAGGAGACAGCACTGACTTGGAACCCACTGGGGAAGATGTGAAGGCAGCAATCAAGTCGCTAAAAATTGCAAAGGCGTTTGGCATTGACAATGTCACTGCTGAGATCAGCAAGGAGAGGGGAAATGTTTCACTGCGTCGGCTGCATCAATTAATCACTCGCATATGGCGAACAGAGAACGTGCCGTCCAACTGGAAGAAGGCTATGGTCGTGCCTATCCATAAGAAGGGCAATGCCAGAGGCGTATGAGAATTATCCGATCCAAACTACAAGGCCATCGGGAGAGTACCTGTGGCGAAAAACTAGCAAGACTTCGTCCTGGTGGAGGATGCAGCGACCAAATTTTCACGCTTCGTCAGCTAATGGGGAAAAGGATTCGCTGTGGAAAGCCGGTCGTTATCAACTTTATAGACTTCAAGTCGCCATTTGATTGCGTGCACTGTCCAGCCTTATGGAGATCGATGGAATGCGAACACATGCCAGGAAATAATTGTGAAGCTTCTGCAGGAAACTTACAGCATTCAACTAGCTGCGTCCGCTTCGGAAACAAGCTCTCCGAAGAGTTCAGCGTTTATAAAGGCGTCCAGCAGGGAGAAGTGATTTTGTCGCTTCACTCTATTACTGCGGTCGATGCTATTTTGAGAAAGACCTTCGAAAGTCGAAGAGGGGTCCAATTTGGGGATAACGATTTTTTCCACAGATTTAACGTCAGTATTGGTAAAAACGTCAGTATCGATAAAAACGACAGCGCGGTGTTCACCGATACTGACATGTAAGCCACGCATTTGTTGAACGATATGGCACAAATTGCGGAATCGTATCGGTAGCGAACTAGTAAGGAGGAGACCAAAGTTATGACCTCGAACGGTTCACGTGCTTCTGCTTTCTCAAAAGGAACTGAGCTACAGGAAGTCAAGTAGTTCAAGTACCTTGGATCGGTGGTGCAAGAGCGAAAGGTAGTGGCTACATCGGATATACTGTGCAGGATCGGGCACCTGGGCTGGTGTCTGTGGAAGAAGGGCAATGTATCAGTCAAGACGAAGATCCGGATCTTTCGCGCGCGGATAGTGTCAATTCTATCTACGGATCAGAGTCAAGGACGTTGCTGAAGTCGGATCGCGACAGACTGGAGGTCTTCCAAACCCGGTGTTTGCGGCAAATCCTCGGGATATTTATAGGAGATCGCATACGCAACGACGTTATCCGAGACGATTGCGGCCATCAACCCACAATCGAAGAACAAACTCAAACGAGAAGGTTGCGCTGGTTAGGTCACGATTTTAGAATGGAAACCAGCTGACTTCTGCACAGATTGCTGTAGAAAGAACGCCCGCCCTTGGAAGGTTGAGAAGGCAGCTACGAAGAAGACGTGGTTGAAGCAAGTTGAGGCGGATCTAAATGCCCAACCGTGCAGCGCCCTTAGAGCTAGATTTATCGCCGCAAACCGTACTGAATGGAAACGTATCATTCAGACCACACGAGCTCCGATGGCACGTACAGCAGTGTACTGGTTGAGAGGTCATTCCGCTCCGCCAGCAGCAACTAACGGGATGAATGAGTGAGTGAGTGAGTGCAGGGCCATGAAAGCGGCTATGGTTGGCCGCATCAAAACGTATTATCCGAATGTCACCATGGAAATTTTCGAAAGAATCAAATCAAAAGATGCCAGGAGAGCTGTCAACCATCTGGACCCCGTCGTCGCTCAGCTTGATGATGACATCAGAAAAGAGTTTGACAAAGAAAAGCTGGAAAAATTGACAGGGCAGTTAGATTTTGAAGCGGACAGTGCAGCTACCGTCGGCATGGATCCTAATGAGATTTTGCGTTCTCCATTGAATGCTGCCATACGCTATGACGCAGGCGCACCGAGTTTGCGCCAACCTTTAATAGGAAACGCAAAGTCTCATTAGGATTCATGCCGACGGTACTTGGAAGGTTTTGCGGAAGCAATGGCTGTAGATGAAGAAATAATTAGCCCAAATAAAGCGTTGATGTTCTCGGCCAACTTTCAGGTGCAACTTCCCCACTCGTGCAGGTCGAGTGCTTGGGTCTCATCCATCTCGAACAGTATTCGTTTCGCGCATCTCATAACAAAGTTCCCAAAATCAGCACCTTCCAAAGAACAATAACACTTTTTGAAAATCTTCAGGTGCGACTCTCCACAAACCAAAATAACACTCCAGTTGTTTGATGCTGTTGTACTCGACACGAGGTTGATAGCAGTACTAAAGAACATCTCACATCTTGCTTTGAACATCTCACTGCCAAAATTTAGAATGCGGAGTTTCTGAAGAACTGCTATCAACCTCGTGTCGAGTACAAAAGCATCACAGAACTTTTTGAAAAGCTCCGCATTCTAATCTTTGGCAGTAGTGAGATGTTCAAAGCAATGTGAGTTCTCTGCTACAAATGTTGCCGTGAAAAGATAGCTCGATGTCGTAGGCTGCAGAATGCTTGACACAGCACAGCAACAGTTGTGATTAGACAGTTCGAATGGAGTCAGCATTACGAAATTAATGTAGTCGGCAATCTAGAGGTTATATTGAGCAGCATAATGTTAAGTTTGAATATGAATTGGATTTGTAGCACTGATAGCTCTCAAATTCCTCTTTAGGTGAAGGAAGAACCTGACAGAATCAAGACTGCAGTTCTCAAAGCCAAAATTAAACTCTTCCTGTATGAATTCTGCATGGCGCTGCCACTCGACGATAGTGTAAACTGTTACTCACCCCACGCACGTAATCACAAGGCATTGTATACGCCAAGTGACCTCGGACGCCGAAGTAGTGTATGGTTTCCGTTTTCGATTTAAGCCCCTTTCACAGTCTGCCGGACGCTGCCGTCCGACAAGTTATAAGAGTGCCGCAGTGCGATGGAAGCTGCGGTGAACAACCGTCAGTTCCGACTCTCCAGTACAAAATATGTGGCGAAACCAACACGTTTTGACCCGTCATAACTTGCTGCGACGTCGTGTCAATGATTTCACCGCAGTGCGACGTCGGTCGGCCGATATCGCAGTGCGGGCCGCACCGACGCCGCAGCCCTATCTTATAACGTACCGGACGGCGTCGTCCGGCAGACTGTGAAAGGCGCTTCAGTCTGACGCATGGACCAGGCGGCTGGCCGTGCCGGGTTAGCGGTCTCACTGGAGAAAGGAGTTTCGATTCGCACGGAGTGATGTACTGTCGCAGCCCCGTCCACACATCAGACTAAAATTATTACGTAACTCTACTGACTACCTGCTGATATTTCAGAATTTTGGCGCTGCGCTGGCTTGCGCGACGATTTCGTTGCGGTATTGTAAGGGATGGGTGTACTATGTACTGTAATACTTTCCTAGCTGATGTAGAATGATGAGCATTTCAGTACATAGTACTCTCATTCCTTACAATACCGCAAAGAATCCGCAAAGAAAAAGATTAAAACTATTACGTCAACTCTACTGACTCCCTGCTGCTATTTCAGAATTTTGGCGCTGCGCAAGCCAGCGCAGCGCCAAAATTCTTAATTAGCAGCAGGGAATCAGGAGAATTCACATAATAATTTTAGTCTGATGAATGAACGGAGCTACGACGGTAGATCACTCTGCGCGAATCGAAACCTCATTCTCCAGTGAGGCCGCCAACCCCGCACGGCCGGCCGCCTGGCCCATGCGTCAGACTAAATCAAAAACGGAAACCATCCACTACTTCGGCGTCCGAGGTCACTTGGTGTATGCAATGCCTTGTAATTACGTGCGTTGTAGTGAGTAACAGTTCAAACTACCGTCGAGTGGCAGCGCCATGAAGAACATCAGTCCTGACAACACACCACGCGCAAACTATACAGTTTCTCAGCATTATAACGTGAACTAAATTAATAGGCACAATGATGAGTTTCATAGATTGCAGATGACTGATACTTTTTCTTTCAGTGCTTTCTTCTCGGAGGATATGTGTCCTTCGTATTCCAGGAATTTTGTAGCTGCATGAAATAGTGATCTGCGTTCGTGTGATCATCGACCATTGTTCTTCTTTGCCTGTGCTTCCACACGTAATAGTTATACAGTAGAGTGATGGTGATGAATACCGTACGATATGAATCAATCTGGAACAAAATGTAGATATTTTGATGTTTTTGAATATGTGATGCCTTTTTATGGCATGGTATATGATCACAAGTTTTCACAAGGTAGCTGAGTTGAACGCAAAACTCAGATGTCAGGCAGGACTCGAACCTGCATTGCACGCTTTCCGGGCGAGAGTGTTACCATTACACTCTCGCCGGAAAGCTGCAATTCAGGTTCGAGTCGTGCTTGACTGAGTTTTGCGTTCAACTCAGCTACCTTGTGACAAAATATGGATAGTTATTAAAGACAAGTAAATGTGTACGACGCTCTTTGAGAATTCTTCCATAAAGCAGGAATATTTGAGGAGTGTGATCGAGTTGTATGAAACTTTGTGACAAAACTCAGCAAAGCTTGAAACTTTACTTCAAGCGGTTTTCGAACTAAAACACCGAAAATCAGTTGTCCTGCATACAGTTATGGATTCCTTATTCAGCAGGGCAATGGGACGGTACTTTCTGATTTCCTCCTTGTCTCTCTTGGTAAAATCAGAACTGTCTTGGAGCGCTCTAATTGATCTGGTACTGAACGGACTTCCAAGAAGGAAAGAAAATATTCAGTCAAAATCTTCAGCAAGTCTGCAGAGATACTGTCTGTGCAAGGGGAGTGTCCCCGTCTTCTGCTACCGCAAAATTTTTGCGACTCTGGTAAGAGGATGGGCGGCATTCTCGGATTTCCATGTTTGTCTTTCAGGCGAACCGTTACGGTGTGATCCTCAAGATTTTCCGACCGCGTATTGAACAGCGCGATTGGACTGCAGTCAATAGGAGTTTGCTTTTGCGATGTTCTTGAAAGACCACTTTACATCTATGTGTCGCGTTGCTGATGACAGTCGTCCCAAGATGTCACACATTTGGATCTCGTGTGATTTCTCTCCGGCGTTTAAAGAGCTCTCGTAAACTGCGATTCATTCTTTCCTCTCCCGACTGTCGAACTTCCGTTGCCACTTTCCCACACTAAAGCAGACTCTCAGTGAGAGCCCCGAAGTCCTTTGTCCGATTGTCAGCCAATCTCCACGGATAGTCTTCGATTGCTGCTTTATTGCTGCTTCATTATAGCGAGGGGAGCAGATGAGTGAGCGTCGATTTGTATCTAGCTTGAAGATGCGATTGATTGGGTGGATTTTGGCTTGAAGAAAACGATGATAGAATTTACAGACGAGGGACGGGAGTACTCCGGTTTCAATCGAACACAACTTTCAATTTGCTAGAATATGGCACTTCACTGAGCCCGTGCGCCTGTAGAGCATTCCCATAACCACCCTCTGTTTTTTTTTCTCTTTGAATAGCGAAATACTATGAAACAGGTTAGATGATGACATCAAGATCTGCACGAGAACGCCGTTGCTGCTTCTGACTCCGTCTTCATGTCGACCAAGTCTTCAATCGTCGTCGTCTGAGTTGCCCAGAATCGCATTGAAAACTCCGTAAAGCTTGTAGCAGATATTCTCCATCCTGATTGTTGTTTCCAGCTCAGCGTAAGAATTTCCCTTTCTCTTTCTCTTCAGCAAGATCAAAGGGTGCGCAAACGTGGGCTCAGAATTTAATGCAAGTCAATGCTACACTAAATTCCTGGTTGCACGAGAAAGCCAACTCCTACCATATTCTTCGCCGTGACTTTCTGTCCCAATATCATGAGGAAAACATCATGAGCTCTGCTTGGTCAGTCTTTTTCGTGTACAGCTTCTTACCTTTTATTTACTGTAAACAGATGACATCGTACTTGATTCTCCTAAACTAGTGGAGAAGAGTTCTGAGACCTGCGTCGGGAGCGGCTGCTCGGCAGTTGTATGTCCAGGTGTATAAACATTTTTCACGTAAGCCACGGGGTTCTCCGATGATGCCTCGTCCAGGTCTTGGCCCATAGAAGCATCTCCGGGCGTCGTGAATTAGTGATCAGTTATATTTCAAGCAGGATTTGATTGGACGGGTATTTTATTGTCCCAAAGATCAATTTGTTCCTTTTGAAGCAGACAGGGGACTGGGAATTCCAGATTGCGTGTGCTTTTAGCGTGCTTCTTTCCTGTTGTACGTCATGTAATCTCATTTTGATTCGGGGAAAGACTTTTTCCTTCCAACAAATCCCTCCAACAAACAATACTACCTTGACGCAGGCTTCAACGCAAACAGGGAGGGGGAGGGGGGTTCGATAGCGAAAACGATCATGGTTTTGCCTCCTACTCTGAGAGTTTTAGCCGAGGAAAAGCCGCGAAATAGCCGTGAAATGTCTGCTGGCCGCGAATTCGAATTAGCCGAGAAATAGCCGCCAAACAACGCCGGCCGCGATATAACCGCGAAATTGCCGCCAAATAGCCGCTAAATAATGCTGGCCGCGAAATAGCCGCCAAATAATTCTGGCCGCGAAATAACCGCGAATTAGCCGCCAAATATGTGGTCTGCTTGGAGCTTGGTTTAGCTTAGTTGATTTATGTGCGGTCTATGCGATGGCGAACTTCCTAATGCTGCTGAGCCGTGCCCTACTCCAGAATACTATGGGTAAAATTGAGTTTCTTGATCACCCATTATTACTGCATACCCTTCCATGGGCGTATCCTTGTAGGCATACCGAGTGAAGATCAACCATTGCAGAACGGTGCTTCATAGCCACATACGACGTATTGAGTCAGCCGAAGTAACTCTTCGATACACAATTTGATGGGGTTTCGAAGCATCATGGATCCATTCACAATGGGACGCTCATAAGCCCGGATGATAGCAGGATATCGGCGTATTTTATAGTATTAACGCGTCATAATTCTCTTATTCTCTCCTCGGACTGAAAGAATATTTCTTCTCAGTGGAACATGGAGTTATCTGTCGAATTTGGCATGCATGTAGTGAGGATTCAAGCTATTGTCAATATGGATGGCTTCACATTCAGTTCCCGGAAAAAGTACGGAATGAATTGTTCCCTACAATTACTTCCTGTGCAAAACTAGTTGAGGGGAGGGGGGCACTCGAAGAAACTAAATGATTCGTGCATGAAAATGAAAGTTCCTGCTGATATTAGATGCCTGATAGCGTTATAGGTCATTGTTTTCATGAAAGCTCCCTTGGAAAGTTTTTACGAACTACTTCGATTTCTGAAAGTGGTATCATTCATTTTTCAATTGAACCCTGAGTGCCCCTCCCCAACTAGTTTTGCACCTAAGTTCCTACATTTTATCATGTTCATATCTGATTAAAACCGTAGGCTATCGAATGAGACCTGCAAGCCATGAGCAGCGACAAAACGTGTAGATGAGAAAATCCACAATCTTCTTGGTCTTTTCCGTTTCCTGCGTTTTGACCATTTTTCTTCCGTTTCCGAAAATTATGGAAGAGATTTTCGCACAGCCCTAGCTTTTATGGATATAAGCCCTGTGTTGCGGTTCAACCAGAAATGTCTTCTGATACCTGGGGAGGTAGTAATTTGGCCTTAAGTCAGAAATAAGAGTGATGAGCATCATCCATTAATGTGGAGGTAATGGCTGTCCAAATGAAGAACAATCGCAATGTAAATGAGCACATGTCAAGTTGCTGGCAAAACTAGCAGAGTTGAGAGCCTGCGAACCTCACCTATCCATTCGATGTTACGAGAGCAGCGCGACATTGCACTGCGCCATTGCGCCCAACAGTCTCTCGCTGATAAAGGGATGAGATTCACCAATGAAGGCAATTCGTGACAACTACACGGCCGGGATTCGATCCACTGCCTGTATTCGCGGAATGGGAAATCGCTCACTTAAAAAGAGCATTCGTAGATTTTGAATCAACGAATTGAGCAACCTCTAAGAATTTTCGGATAAACTGCTTTTCCGAATTTATTCTTTCCGGATATTTTTAGTGAATGATAGCTCCGAAGGAGTCCGCTGGATTTTTTTTAAATGACGATTGAATTCGAAAATCGGACTTATGTTTAATTCCAATAAGGCTGAAAGATTTGTCCGATTATTAAAGCCGAATTTTCGATTAATTTCCGAATAATAAAGAGATCCAATGGAACTTTTTCTTGCTTGCTTATCATTGAAATGTCGCGCCCTGTTCAATTTTAGAAAGCCAAATTACAGTAGCCACCTTTTGAAAAAAAAGGGCAGCCCTACTCGGGGCAAAAAACAGTTCAATTCTCATTAGTTTCTTGATTTGAATTTTTCAAAAGTTTTTAAAATATAGTATTGTACAATATGTTACGCGAATTTAAGGCCAATTTTGCTAGAGCAATTTTTATTATTGAAGCAGATTTCTTTTCCTGCAGTAGATCTGGTAAAACGACGACGGCGGCCCACCGATTCCAAACTTTGAGTTTTAAATGGTAATGCATTACGGAATCGATACGTATGCTCCTTCGATAAATTTAGTACATATAGGGCGATGTGAAGATACCTATTGGAACTAGAAATGTCTTCTTTTCACAATGGTTTCCTAGCACATCAGCTGAAAGATTTAGAAGTAGTCCGGAAATTCTCGTCTGCTGAATTTCGCTCCGTAGCCGTTCAGTTCAGGGGAAAAAGTATAGAAAATGCTTCTCGATTACTTGTGCAATTGATACGAAACTCTTCATCGCAGGTGTGGCGCGCGCGATGATTCTTGCCGCAGGTCCGGCGCGCGCGACGTTTCAGTGAATTGATTGCAAACGGAGTTCACCTCAAAAGCAAAGCGATTCCGGGAAAAGTGGTCGCAAGCCATATCCATAAATGGCAATTGGAATCTTGAATACGCCTAGGTTTTCAAAAATTGAAGAGAAAACTGAATGTGCAACGAAATTCACTTTTTCGAGAAATCGAACCATTTTTCACCAATTTATTCAATTTCCTTCGTTTTAACAAACTATAGCTCCGGTATTGTAATCGAAAACTGAGAAACTAGGTTTAACTCAAAAGGAAATGGTCTTATTTCACCTCTAACTGTCTTGGTTTACCTCCGTCTTAAAATTTGAACGGGAGTTTTAGATGTACTCGGAGGACATTTTGCTCACGTCCAATTGAAATCTATGTGTCTCCCACCACCGCACTATTTCTTGTGCTCTGGCCACTGCAATCAGCGACAGCCATCTGTCGCTGATGTTTCCAATCAGTGTCATCCATAAATTTGATGATGAAGTGTCGCTGATTTGGAACAGAGTTGCTCATTAAGAGTTGGCGCTTCTATGAGGGCATTCCCAGGTCACAACCAGCATGTTTGAGTTTGTGTAAGATTAAAGATAAGATGCAACTCAAATTAAAGATCTAAGTTGCATATTAAGCCAAATTACTACCGCCCCTGGCTTTATTCGTGAGTTTGGGAAACAGACGACATCGATATTGTCTTTTGACGTCTTCTTACGGAACACATGACAACAGCTATGATTGGCGGTGTCGATGTCTGTAACTGTGACTGAAGATAGGACCGGCAATAGAAGCTCGCCGCCTCATTTCCAGATTGGTGGCTGCGTGAAGCAGCCGAGAAATAGCCGAGGAATAGCCCACCAGGCTCCGCAGCGGCTCCTGGTGGGCTATTTCTCGATTGTTTCGCAGCTATTTCGCGGATAACGTGGTCGCGGCCGAGCATTAGCCGCGAAATAGCCGCGAATTAGCCCACCAGGAGCCGCTGCGGAGCCTGGTGGGCTATTTCGCGGCTATATCTCGGCCAAAACTCTCAGAGTACTTGTGCATTGTTGCTCAGCTTTCGCACGTATCTCAGAATTATCCAGTTTCTCGCACAAAGCGGTGTTCACGGCTCAACGACCAGAATTGCGAAGCAATTCATATTCAGTAGAATCCTACTAAGCCGCTGTGTCAAAAAAGGCTGTTGAACTCACCACCTCCCCGAAAGACAGAGCCAGCGACTCCGTTTCCTCGTTCTGATCATTCTGAGCACTGTGTGCAATTGTATACACAGACAGAACAGCTATGCTTGAGATGAGCTCATTAGCGGAGATGCACGTATAAATAGGCACTGTCCGACCATTTTCCTTGTCTTGAATTCTGAATAGGTTGAAAATTAGGATGCTCTAGGCCTGATTGGAAGCCAAGATTGTTATGACTCTAGAAAATGCCTGACTTTGCTTACCACAGTCAAAGCGATGCCAGCTATGACTCAAACTAGTTAAGCATACCCAGCATAGCGTAGCTGAAAAAAATTACGGAGAGAGCTTCAAGAATCAGTTAAGTACAATACCCGCTCTAAGTTTCGTAAAAACGGGGAGCGTTTGGCAAACTTGACAAAAAAAAACGTCCGATGCTTGTACTTTTTCTAAACGAAGACGTTTCTGGATTCTGAAAACGCTATCATATTCACAGCTCGAATTTCTACATATTAATGTGCATTGTGGAGCGAAGTTCCCTAAAATCGCCTCGTTCTCGAATAAAATTGTTTTTGCGGTCGTTTCACAAAAACGTGGCGCGAGGGTAAGTGCGACGAAGCTTCGATTAGTAATTGTACAATTAAGAGAAGAGCAATCACTATGTTTTCTTTGTGAATTATATGAGAGCGGGGCTATCTCGAGATTTGTGAATTTTCAAAATCGTTCGACAAACAGGCTCGGGAGCTTCCTGAAAACTCGGACTCTTGTTGCAAAAGCCCCAGACCGATTAATGGAGGATTTCGAAAATTCAGTCGGCACAGATCTCAATTTGGTCCCACTTCCATCTAATTTATGGAGAAAACGTAGAGACTGCTCTTCTATGACTTGTACAATTACTCCTCGAAGTTGCCCTGCACTTTGCCGCGTGCAACGTTTTTGTGAAACTACCGCAAAAACAATTTTACTTCAAAACGAGGCGATTTTAGGAGACTTCGGTCCACAATGCACATTATTGTGTAGGAATTTGAATATGATAGCGTTCTCAGAATTCAAAAACGTCTTCGTTCAAAAAAGTTACGATCATCGGACGCTTTTTTGCCAAGTTTGGCAGAAGCTCCCCGTATCAAAACTTAGCTCGGGTATTGTATTTTCTAAAACGATAAAAACACCAGGACAAAGATTGGGAGAGTAACGCATATTTAATGTCTGACCCTATAAAGGTGAAACTAGTTGTGCAGGATCATTCGAGAGTCAGTTATCATCAAGTAAGTCTAGAATTTAGAGGGCAAAATCGAAACGCAGGCCACAGCTTGTCCCATCAAACGTGCGAAATTCGCTGATGAAGCGGACTCCTTCATGTTATTTCAACCATTTTACTGCGTGACTGATCCAAAAAAGTGTGCCTATCGTTTAAGCTTCCAGCCATCGCCTACGCTTTCTTCACCGCACGCAGTGAGAATCGTCTCCCAGCAGGGATACGAATTCCGCCACCCGACGCTGCGAAATTCCTCTTCGCAGCCCAAAAAACTTTTTTTCAGACGGACATTTTCGGTCTGACGCGAGATAAGCAGAAAAAATTGCAGTACACTGTTCCGCAAAATTTCCCTGTGCACGCTTCAATATGGTAGGGAAAATTATGAAAAGGGAGCTCTGAATGTATAATTAACAGCCAATAGGCACATTCAATCCAACACTGCCTCTGAAGGAAAAGGAGGAGGAGGGTTCGCCCCCATACTACCGATGAGCTGGAAAACTTAGGTAGTAACAATGGAGAGTCTCTTAGGAAACAACGAAGAAGCTACCACACCCGGATCGGCCGATACGCCAACACTAGGAAATCAGGATGTTGATGAGAAGAGTACTACTAGTCAAAATGGAGGACGACTGCTGGTGACACCGAAGAAGGAGTTGAGGATTAGAGCATGGAACGTGCGAACGGGACACTGCGCGAGTCAGAAAGGAATGCTAGCAAGGGAGTTGTCAAGTTTCAAAATATGGAAACACTTTCCGAACTGAGGATGAGCGGATGGGGAACGGTGACCATTCAGAAGCCGGAGAGAAACGAAAAGATGGTGTTGTACTGTTTTGGTGATGTGGCGTTGGATTCATGTTGGGCAGTCGCGTAGCTGAGAGCGTTGTTTCATTCGGGCCGATTTCTGGCAGGATCGCTATTCTTGTATTTAGTGGTACAATCAAGACCCATGTCGTGTCCATCTATGCACCAACGGAGCCAAGTTCTGATGTTGACAAGGACAAGTTCTACGTGCTGAATGCGATCCCAAAAGCCGATGTCACCTATGTAGCGGGCGATTCCAACGCAAGTGTCGCTAGTGACAGAACAGGTTGGCAAGAAGTGTTAAAGAGGTTCAGCTTGGGCGAAATTAACGATAATGGACTACGCCTACTTTCGTTTGCTGCGTTATACAAGCTTGCCATCGGTAATAGTCAATTTCGGCACCCCAAGAAGCACCAGTTAACTTGGAGGAATCCAACAGGACGAGATGTGGCCACTTTGGACTACGTGCTGATAAACTCACGTTTTAGATCTTCACTCGAATGTGCGGGCTATGAGAGGTCCTGATTGTGGATCCGACCATTATCTCCTGCGTGCAGTAGTGCAGCTTCGTTTACGGCGACCTAGGCGCGTGGAACCCCTTAGGAAAAAACTTGACTGGCCACACTTGATGGCGCCAGGAACGAGGAAAACATTTCAACTCGCGCTGTCGAATCGGTTTGCAGTACTGGAAGCGCTGGTTATGGGACTATACTCTCTGTCTTGTGGACGAAGGGAAGCGAGTGAAACCAACAGACTTTGGATGCTATCGGAAATTGTGTCAGGAGCTTCGCTTAAAGGCAGTGGTCACGATAAAAACGCATAGTCGAGATAACTAGCAAAGATCCGCACGGCCCGTACTATGTCAGCTCAACCACTATGAAGGTAGCGCGGTAAAAACGGGCTAGGATGACAGTATTCGACAATGTTTGAGCAATCTTGCCTTCCACGCCCGTATTTTCACTTTGAGTAACAGAATGAGAATCGATACTTGTGAAAACGTGTGAAAATTGAGAGTGATAGCACTATCAACTAGGAGTGCACGAAATAAATAGCTTGGTTTACTTGAGTATAACATGTTTGTGCACTGATAAAAACCTCCATTTCAAGAGGTCAGCCAAAGTAGAGCGGCATTCTCGAAAGTGGACGAGAGTCATTAGGTATGCAGACATGTTATACTCAAGTAAACCAAGCTGATTTCTCTCGTGCACTCCCATTTGATAGTGCTATCACTCTCAATTATCACACGTTATCACAAGAATTGATTCTCATTCTGCTACTCAAAGACAAGATACGGGCGTTGAGGCAAGAATTTGGCTCAGAACATTGTCAAATACTGTCGTCCTGGACAGTTTTCAGCGCTTGAAATGTCGTTGACGACATAGTACGGGCCGTGCGTACCTATCTATGCTGTTATCTCGACTATGCTTACGAGCGTGCATGCTGCCTTTAAAGTAAAAAGAAGAGCTGGAGTCGTACTGGAATAAGGTAGCAGACGAAGTGAAGGAGCAGTTGGAAGGAATGACTACCGTACACTGTACTGTACACTTAACCGTCTTAGAATGAAGACCAAACCCATGAGCGGTTGTATCACGAATACGGATGGGTCTTTTGTGCGTTCTGCAGATGAGCGTGTGTTGCGATGGAAGCAGTTCTTCAGCAAACTTTACACTCAAGATGCGTCACGAGGTCCACTTGTCGAACCGTTTCTAATTGAGGTAACTCAAGAGACAGCGCTTGACTCGGAACCCTCTGCGGAACAAGTGAAGGCAGCAATCAAGTTGCTAAAAAATGGAAAGGCTTCTGGCGTTGACAATGTCACTGCTGAGGCTATCAAGGCAGGGGGAGGTGTTCTACTGCGTCGGTTACATCAGTTAATCAGGCGCATATGGCGAACAGAGAACGTGCCATCCAACAGGAAGAAGGCTATCGACGTGCCTAACCATAAGAAGTGCGATGCCAGAAACTGTAAAAACTATCGCGGAATCAGCCTGTTATCGATTGTGGGTAAAGTTTTCACGAGAACTATCCAATCCAGACTTTAACGCCATCGGGAGAGTACCTGTCGCGAAGAGCAAGCAGGATTTCGTCCTAGTCGAGGCTGCAGTGATCAAATTTTCGCACTTCGTCAACTTCTGAAGTAAAGGACTCGCTGTGGAAAGCGGGTCGTGATCACCTTCCTAGACTTCAAGTCGGCATTCGATTCTGTACACTGGCCCGCCTTATGGAGATTGATGGAATCCGAACACATGCCAGCAAAAAATGTGAAGCTTCTGCAGGAAACTTATAGCGTTCAACTAGCTGCGTCCGCTTTGGAAACAAGCTATCCGAAGAGCTAAGCGTTTATAGAGGCGTCCAGGAGGGAAATGTGATTTCGCCGCCTCTCTTTAATACTGTGGTCGATGCTATTATGAGGAAGACCTTCGAAAATGGAAGAGTGGTCCAATTTGGCGATAGCGATTTTGTCACTGATTTGATGTTTGCGGACGACAGCGCGATGTTCACCGATACTGACATGGAAACCACGCATTTGTTGAATGATATGGCACAAATCGCGGGAACATATGGTTTGCGGATTGATAAGGATAAGACCAAAGTCATGACTTCGGACGGTTTACGTGCTTCTGTGTTCTTCGAGGGAGCCGAGCTTCAGCAAGTCAAGCAGTTCAAGTACCTTGGATCGGTGGTGCAGGAGCAAAAGGTAGCGGCTACATCGGGGACACTGCGCAGGATCGGGCAGGCATCGGCTGCTTTCGCTGCTCTGGACTGGTGTCTGTGGAAGAAGGGCAATGTATCAGTCAAGACGAAGATCCGGATTTTTCGCGCGCTTATAGTGGCAATTCTGTTGTACGGATCAGAATCTTGGACGTTGCTGAAGTCGGATCACGGCAGGCTGGGGGTCTCCCAAACGCGGTGTTTGCGGCAGATCCTCGGGATAACATTTAGAGATGGCATACGCAACGACGTTATCCGAGACAGTTGCGACCATCAGCCCACGATCGAAGAACAAAGTTGAACGAGAAGGCTGCGCTGGCTCGGACACGTATGCAGAATGGAAACAAACCGCTTTCGCACAGATTGCTATGGAGAAAGCGCCCGGCATTGTGGAAGGTTGGGAAAGCAGCACTGAAGAAGGCATGGTTGAAGCAAGTCAAGGCGGATCTGAAGTTCCAACTGTGCAGTGTCCTTAATTCTAGATTCATTGCTGCGAACCGTGCTGAATGTAGGCGTATCGTTCAGGCCACAAGAGCTTCTATGGCACCTACAGCAGTGTACTGGTTGAGAGGTCGCCCCGCTCCGCCAGCCGCCAGCTAACGGGATGAGTGAGTGAGTGAGTAAAGGAACAGCCCAACCTCATCAGAAGTAAATTTTGCTGTAGAGCGCCCGTAGTGTATGACAGCCCTACTGATCGCGAAGTACCAACTCGCTCCAATGAAAAAAGACGCGGAACAAGTCGGTTCCGTCCCAGTACCTCTTAGACAAGTCCAAGGGTATCACCCCTATAAGGGGAATCAATATCTTTGCAAACGAAAAATTGGCATGTGGGGCGATGCTTAATGGCAGCATGGGCACTATCAAAAATCTTGGTTTCCGTTCGGGAAGGAGCGCGAGGTTAGCCTTTTGGGGCATTGGGGAAGAGGCCGACTTTTCACCTGGGCCAGTAGCAATCCCCCGATGTGGCGACTTTAAATAGGCAGCCAACCTGAGTTTGGTGACGCTAAGATGCCTCTTATGGTTATGTGCCACCCTGGAAGGAAATTTATTTTTGAAGAGTGGTGTTGAATGCAAAACTCTCAGTGATCGAAAGGTTTGAACCAACACTGCACAGGTCTGGGCGATGGTTGCCCAACACAGCACCTTAGACCACTAGGCCACATGTACACGTGAGAGGCCCGCTTCATGTTTTCCTACGTACTCTCCCTCCACAGATCTTCGTATCTATTGGACCTTTGCTCAAGCTAGCGGTCGTAAATATGGTGGGTTTCGAAAACGTTCACATGTGTCTATATTTCAGATATAACAATTTTTCAGCATTGGATGACGAGATTTTAGAATTTCCGAAAAAACATCAAGGCGACAGAATGTTAGATTCGAGAAGCGATTTTGAGACCTTCTTGTTAGATGGTCACTTATCACGGGTACCACAATACGCAGTACTTTGTAATATTATTGTCGAGTAAGCAACCTTGTGTTTTTCCTTCACAAGGTAAACCAAAGGGCTCAGAGGATTTTATTTAAACTATGAACTATTTTTTCCTTAGTCTGCTTCACGCTTCCCATTCCAAATAGAAAGCAGTGAAATTGTTCATAGAAGAGTAAAACGCAGTTCAGACAAAAACCGCGCTCAGATAAACAATTAAACATAATTTGGTAACTACTACACGCTTATCACGTAAGTTTTATGTATTTTCTCGAGAACGAAACCATTTCGCAGCCATCTTTTCTAGATGGCTATCTTAGCAAATCTGATTTTAGTTGCAATGAGCGATTATTGAAAAGAAATCCGGAATTGGTTGAATATTGCCACAACAACTTCTAGGAAATTCAAGTTGAGCTCAGGAGAGGAGTCAAGCATGTGAAATCTATGAAGGAGACATACTCATGACAGATACGTTCAATGCAAAGTATTCTTTGCCAGGAATCATTGAATCATCAGTTGAACCTTCGAACTTTGCGCCTGTCATTTCCATCCGCTGGCAGCGGAACTGGATGGCTGCCAGCCGGCAGGTGCAGTCGTTTCTTGTCCACCTAAACAACGAGAATGGCCACATTGCTGCTATGGGGTGATAAGTGGACAGGTGACTGGTCGCTTCTCCTGCGCTCCATTACCCTTTCTCGGGTCGCTCTTTTCTCATAAACTCGTCACTCTTGGACGTGCACGACCCCACGTCCGCGATAACGAGCAAACTTCTCTTTGCACCGCGCGCTATGGCTCTTTCCTCTGCGGCGGTGAGCGAAGTCACCACCCGTTTCTTGTAGTCACCCACCTCGCAAAAGAACGCTCAGTGCTGCGTGACTGAGCACAACGGTCATTAACTTGGGCGCTCCATGTGCATCTCTAGGCCGGCCTGTTCACACTGATAGCCTATCAGTGATTGACACAGTCACCACGCAGTGACAGCCGGTAGCTGCCACCTTCAAGGGGGGGGTTGCTACTGGACTTGTAGTTCTTGAGATCCCTCGTTTGGCTGGGTTGTTCAGACCAAACCACTTCCAGGACAACCTTTCAAGGAATTCACTACTCCCGTGCAGATAGGTTTGGTCCAGTTGCTAAGAGGAACACAAGTTCTATTTGCAACGCCTAAGCTCTTGCGCACTCTGCATCACTAGCTGAAGAGCATCGTCCGCAGAAATTTTCGCGTTTCCTTTTATCCCTGAATATGAGCTTCTGGCTAAGACTCACACGTTCCTGAAATTCCACGAGTTAGTTCCGTCTATTAAAGACAGCATACGCGTTCGTAGAGGTGGTCGAGATAGCTACGGTAATGGGGTCGCATGGCTCTTAGTAGAGCGCTAACGCAGTTGCAGGCGCCAAAAGCGAGTTTGAATGACCGTATTTGACCCGCATTGAGTCACTACGTCATCCTTCCTCCGGCCACCCTATGCGGGCTTCGCCCCTCAATACAAACCTCTCCCAATATTTAATGCTCGGCTACGGTCATTTTGGCTCGTTTTTGACGCTTCGGACGGTATACGCTACACAATAAAGTTCGTACGAGTGTATTAGCGTCGTTAGCCAACCAGTTAGTCGTTAGCTTTTCTATTCCAACCAATGCGGTGCAACTCGTCTACTTTCAAAACAATACAGGCAAAACCGCGCTTTCTTCATTTCAAGGCACTGTTCACGATAAAAATCGTTTTTCTGCTTATCCGCCTATCTTGAAGACGGTTTCACTCTGATTCCAGTGATGTCTTTGGAATTGTACAAGACCTGGGAACGGAGTTATGGTCCCTCAAAAACTGAGCTAAGGAAACATGGTGGACGAGTTGTCCGAGGCTTGTAACTTCCGTCTTTTGCAGCCGATGTATGCGAGCTGACCTGAGTAAAGAGAGAAGTTGAGAATGAAGGGAGGGACGGGGCTATAGATCAGAAACCATCGCTCATCTCACAATTTCGAGCATTCATTTGTTCACGTCGGTGGGCGTGGAAAGTGCATCTGGGGGTGACGAGCTGACGGGTGTCCAACTTTGGGGCCGTAGGGGACCGTTCTGAGCTCATTTTTCTTGGTTTTTTCAACGTTAGTGTTGCGCTAGGCCCCACAGCTGCCGATCTCCACCAAAAAATCAGAAAAAAATTTATCGTGGACACTGCCTTTGAGTTTTTTTTTTCGAGTTTCTCCTCCATTTCCCAATACTAACAGCTCCGGGTCTTCGATGCATGGCATGAAATTCATATCAATTTTGAGCGTACATGCTGCCTTTGAGGGAGAAAAAACTAGCTGAAAATTGGTGGGCTTTGAACTCAAACGGCGGAGAGGAACACATGAGCGATCTTGCTGATTATTGGAACTGAAACAGTCGTGGCACAAAACGTCAACTTAATAGTGGTTGCACCCGCGTACAAAGAGATTAACAACACCCTTGCAGTAGCGAATGCTAACAGCGGGAACTGCTGCCAATTAGCAGCAGCTCCTGCTGCTTGTTGTCAGATTCAACCCCTTTGTTTATCCTGCCACGCGGGATGATACGGTGCGGTGTAAAATTATACGTCCACCCTAGTTTTTGCATTCAAGAGGACAAGTCTCCGAGTTCGCAATACGAGGACAGTACCATTGAATTCAGTAGTGCTGAAACCCCTTTAGTACAATGTTCCAGTGGTCCGTGGAAAGTGCCCATCTCAAGCTGTGAAAAAATATAGTTCCACCCACACCTCTTTCACTTCCACGATTTCATTCGTCTAAAGTTTGGAATAAGTTTGTCACCTTGTGATATAGAGACACTATCTACCATTGTTCCAAGTGATGCCGAGAGGAATGAAGCTTTCTGCTGCTAAGCACGCTCAGGTGAACGCCCTACATGAAGCACGTATCAACAACAGAAGGACTGTCTCGCAACAGGGAAAATCACGCAACTGCAACAATAGATGCCTATAGAATCCTACGCAGTACAAAAAGAAAAAGGACGCTGGTCGAGCGATGAGGCTTACGAGGAGTGAGGAAGTGCATATTGCTCGTGAAGTTATGAACAGTATGCAGTGCGCGAACGACATCCGAAGGAATTTGGGTCATCCGGCCTCAAAATGGCCAGTACTCCGGTCTCTCCACCCCTGCCCGCACATCATTCGTCAATTGATGAGACCTACACCCTGCACAACACCCCCTGCAGGTCAGGGAGGATGCGTTTCGCTCGTACCAACAAGACCACAAAACGGAAAGAAGTAGGTTGCCACGGCCTCGGTCGGAAAGTTTGAAAACATACTACCTCTGCTTCCCATGTCATTTTTTCCTGATGAGAAAATGGTATGCGAATGACCCAGATGGTGGAACTTACTACTAGAGGGATTCGCGGAAAGACAAACGGTTATTCTCTTAGTGCAACTTTGGATGCGGAAGTCTGGTGGTTTGGGCTATTTTCTGTGGTCACGTGCGGGTTGCACTCGTCATAGTTTCGTGTTTCGTGGCAACCTACTGCCATAACTCAAAAGACATCGACCATTACGTCGGGTTTTCAAACATCACAACGCCTCAATTCACGCGTCACAAGCAACTTCTGCATGGCTAGAAGCGCGCACCGTGACCGTTCTGAAATAACACGCATTTTCTCCGAACCTGAATTCCTCGGAGGACTTGTGGGGAAGTCTTATACATATGTAAGGTGTACGAGAATGGCACCACCTTTTCAGCGATTTTTGATCTAAAGGTTACCATTCTAGGTGCATGGGCGAATGTACACCAAACAGTGATCGATAATCTTGTTACAATTGATGCTGATAGGGTTTTTTTATGTTTGTATGAAGAAAGGAGGCGCCATTAACTATTATGTGTGTTTTATTTGCTGTTGAAGTTTGTATAAAAGATTAATTTCCTAGGTGGATCTATACTTTTGCACCGATGGACACTTTTTCCCAAAACAAGCAGTACTTAATAACCAATGAACTGATTATCCTGGAACACTGTCTGCAAGGGTTTAAAGCATTTCTAAATCCATTGGTGCTTTTCTCGTTCCGCGAAGTCTAAGGCTTAGCCTCTTGAACGCGAAAATTAGGGTGGACCTATAATTTTGCACCACACTGTATGACGAGGTTGGCCTCCGCGCTGGGGCCGTGGCACAACAAAGGGTTGTATCCGATGTTTGCTCTAGGATGCAACCTCTATTGTGCCGGCGCACAACCCGACGACTGTCTGAGAGATCAGAATGGCGGTCAACACGCTTACAACACACGTACCCTCTCTTCACGCATCCGACAACCTGCCCTAGCCTCACGCGTGGACTCAGACAGGCCCACTTTCTAAGAGGGTATTGCTGTATTATCAAAATCAAAAACTATCGCGGACGATGCCATTTACAGAGGCCTTTTCTAGCGCTTAGATCCGAGCCTCTCAAGATCAAACGGGAAATACACATTATCCGACATGAATCCTTCTTCGAGCTGTAAGCGTTTTCGCAGCCTTTTTTTCCTCGAGATTCGTGTTGCTTGTTCACTGTCGCGAATGATGGCCCCGCACTCCGGCTTTCGCGGTTAGTAGAATCCGCATGGATGGGAGTACGAATTACTGCGTGCAATTCGTCTCCTCAACTGCAAACTGGTCTTAAAAAGAGACCCATATAAGGGGAAAAGAACGAGGTATAGAATTCAAGTTGAAGTAAAGAAGAGTCTCTGTCATATCCGAGGCCTCAAATAGTGCCAAACAGATTTACTGAGTCTCGCGGCATGTGACAGATAAAAAAAAACTAGTTCCTCCGCGGAAAGTGCCCCATATTAGCGGCTAGAAATATTTCGAAGATATTGTTTATATTCTTCTGTGCCAATCCAAGTTTTTGAAACTGTTTAATCGGCCGACGTTTCGGTCAAGTCGCCGTTATCAAGGCATTTCGAAGATATTTTAAAAATCGGTATTCTATTTCGTACGTTTTTTTCGAAGATATTTTAAAAATCGGTTGCGCTTTAAATGAAGTAGTACATATCTGTATGTCATCTTGAATCTTCCGGTGAAACATGATTTGGCGGAATGCCTGAACTGACCGTATAATGTAGCACTTCGTATGAGGAAAGGTTAAGCTTAGATACCTGCCAAGGCCCGATTTCTCAATTCAATGTGTATTAAGCGAATATACAAACGCTGACTAAGCTCACTCACATACCTTTGTTGCAATGAAGATCCTTGCTTGATCCGCGGCACAGTTCTCCTATACACTAACAGCGAAACAGCTATCTAAAAGGCGTTACATAAATGAGTTATTAGATGTTACACTTTTCGTGTTGCTTCCAGCACCGAGTCGGTCTGGTACTGACAAGCAGCATTTTTTAGGCTGCCCGTAAGGTTAAGTCCGAACAGTCTGATTGCTCTATGTTTAATTCTTTCCATTCCAACACAAAAACATATTAATCAACTAGATCTTCGCCATCGAATCTATTTTTTCTGTCATCGTAGCCTGCCCTTCCCTTTCGCGCAGTGCTTAGAGTGCAGCAGAGCAAAATACCAAACGAACTTGTTTTCAGACTCATCCTGCCTTTTCATTTGTTAAAAACCAAAACCAAACCTACAATGAAGCATGATGAGGAATAGATAATAACAAAAACAAGCTTTGGAAACACTTTCTCTGCTCCGATAAGTACATCCAGAATTGCAGTCGTTACTCCGGCGGAGGCTGCCTGCAAAAACAATTTAAAATATTCAATTCCTGAAAGTTTAGGTTCCTGGCAAAAGTAAAGATTTGGCATGGCCATTTTTTCAAAAAATTAGAAATATACTTAGTTAAAAGGGGAAGGTAAAGAAAAAAGAAAAAAGTTTTGAAATATTCATGAGAACGATTTGGCGTAGAATAATTTGATTTTTGGGAAATTTAGTCAAATACCTGAAAGTATGATTTGGCAGCCGAGTTTGAACCAGCTATTGACCAGAGTTGTGCAAAACGAGAGATCGCATTGTATGGGCTTATTCGTAGAACATATCGAAGCAAATTCACGCGTGATAAGGCAAGCAAACAGTTGATTTCACTTCACTTAATACGTGAAGACCGCGGCACTGCAGCTCCGGACGAGCTTTTACTGCTTGCCTTATCACGCGTGAATTTGCTTCGATATGTTCTACGGATAAGCTCATACAATGCGATCTCTCGTTTTGCACAACTATTATCAATAGTTGGTTCAAACTCGTCTGCCAAATCATACTTTCAGCTATCTTACTACATTTCCCAAAAATCAACTTATTCTACGCCAAATCGTTCTCATTAATATTTCAAAACTTTTTCCATTTTTCTTTACCTTCCCCTTTTAACTAAGTATATTTCTAATTTTTCGAAAAAATGGCCATGCCAAATCTTTACTTCTGCCAGGAACCTAAACTTTCAGGAATTTCATTTATTTTTCCTAAAGGTTTCCTTTCTAACATGACTTACGCCTGGTGGTGTTAACTCAAAGCAAGCCTACTGATGCTCTACCCTCCCCCTTCTATGACGTCCTGCGCACTCCAACTGATGGCCTGCACACTCCCACTGATGTCCTGCTTACTTTCTATGAGGCGCTGCACACTTCCACTAATGTCCTGCACACTCTCACTGATGTCCTGCACACTTTCCATGACATCCTGCACGCTCCTGCTAACGTCGTGCGCACATTCTGTGACATCCTGCTTACTCCTACAAGTCTGTTGGTACCTGCTCGTTGGTGCCCCTGCTTCTACTGAACCCAGCAGACGTTTGAGTGTACACAGGGAACGTTCGAGCGATATAGCGTGCACAACTATATCGCGAAAGTATCCCGCACAATGCATAAAGGTGTCGCCGTTCGGCACACCAAGGCCTCTGGTCCATACCACCTTAGGATCCGTACCTAGAAAGTTCATGGAGTCATTGGTCACAAGCCACAGTTTCGCCACCCTGACCTGTCGATCGCTGTCGAGTGATATCCAAAAAACTGCGCTATCCAGACTTCTGAGATATTTCCATGCACCGTTTGCTGCTTTGCAGGAAACCCGCCTCAAGGATAGACCCGTCATCAGCGTCGGAGCGTACACCATCTACTGCGGTAACGCTGACGATAGGAGAGTGGGAGGCTGTGCAATAGCTGTAAGGAAGGATTTCAATGGTATGGTCAAGGAGTTCGGCTCAACGTCGTGTCGGAATACATTCGTACGACTGCGGGATCACAGAGGATTCAATCTGTGGATAGTGAGTGCTCATGCGCCCACTGAAACCGCCGAAGACAATTCGAAGGATGCGTTTTATGAGGAACTAAATACGTTGCTGGCCGGGATACCTTGTCAACATGCTGTTGTGGTGGGAATCGACGCAAACGCGAAGATGGGACTTGATCAGGAATCCGAAGTACTCGGTAAATGGTTCTACCCAGTGGAGCAAACATCGGACTATGGCTACCGCCTTGTCGACTTTTGTGAATGCAGTGGTCTGATTATTGCATCGACATTCAAGAGGAATCATCGCCGCTATCAGCTTACGTGGCAGGGACCAGCCCAGCTATCTCCAGAAGAGCAGCGGAAGCGGAAGATGACAACTTTGAAACTACAGCTTGACTATGTCCTGACGAGGAATATTCCAGTATCGGACATTCGAAGATCTAGAGCTGTGTGGGATGTCGCATTCGATTCGGATCACCGTCCTGTTCTGTTGAACTTCACTGCGAAGAATTAATAAGAGGAAGCGTGGGGCTCGGCCTCTCCAGAAGATTGACATGACAAGTCTCAGAGATGAAGAAGAAGAAATTCTTTTGTCAAGTGCATCCAGGACGCTTCGAAAGAGGCACTCCCGGTTTTACAGCCTAAGAAGAAGTTCGCCTACGTCTCAGAGAGAACGACGTCTACTTGCAACAAGGTATGTGCTCTCCGAACTGCAGAAAACTTCGTGGAGGAGAAGCGTCTGAGGAGGAAGTTGCGTCGGCAGCTTCAAAGTGACCGCGAACGGGAGTGGACGTGTAGAGCTAAGGAGTTCGAGAAGGCTTGGGAGGAGAAGAATCCGAGAAAAGCCTACACGTTGCTGCGACAGTATAGCGGGAAGATGAAGAGATGTTCTCCTGTCTTGAACACTACCAATGGAGTTGCAGTTGGTGATGCGACGCTGCCAATATGGAAGGATTACTTCAGTTCACTACTGAATCGTCCAGCGCCATCAGTACCTGAGCTACCGCATGTTCAGAGAGCACATGAAGATGCCAGTGAGGAACCGCCGACTGAGTCTGAAGTTTTGGATTGTGTCCGGAAAATGAAGAATGGAAAGGCTGGTGGAGATGACATCACTGCTGAAATGCTGAAAGCTCTTCCTCCGTCTGGGATTCGTGAAATGACCAACACCATCCGTGCTATATGGATGAGCGAAAGGATACCTGATTCGTGGAGACATGCGATCATCGTACCTCTTCACAAGAAGCTATCCGTCACGGATCCTAAGAACTACAGAGGAATCTCTTTACGTCGTGTCATGTACAAGGTTTCAGAACGTATCATTCTCGAGCGACTTATCAAACATCGTGAAAGAACGACCAGAGATGAGCAAGCCGGTTTTCGACCTGGAAGATCGACCATCGACCAAATGTTCGGCGTGAGAATAGTAATTGAATCGTGGCAGCGGTATTCGAAGCCATTACAGCTTGCTTTTTTGGACTTTAAAGCCGCGTTCGACTCTCCTCATCGTGATCGATTGCTCAACGCTCTGCGAGCAGATGGAGTCCCGGAAAAGTATGTTCGGATAATCGAGGACATGAACAAAGGAACAACAGCAGCAGTTCGTACACCTGTCGGATTTACGTCAGCTTTCGAGGTGAAAACAGGAGTAAGGCAAGGAGCCGTTGCAGGACCTTTTCTTTTCAACTTCGCCGTTGATGACATCATGCGGAGAGTTGCAGAACAGTTTCCTGCGGATGTGATCCTAACACCATCAGGACGCTCCCTTGTCGACCTGGAGTACGACGACGACATCGTGTTGTTCGCTGAAAACAACGCAAAACTGCAAAAGATTGTGAACCTCTCGTTTCGAAGTATGCCGCAGCCTATGGACTTCGTCTTCGTCCCGACAAATGCAAGCAGATGTGGGTCCCTCAGAGGCCTTCAACGGGAGTTTGTGTGGACGGACAACGTATCGATCTGGTGGACGATTTCTGTTATTTGGGCTGTTTGCTGAAAAACGATGGTAGTTATGCAGCGGATATTCGACAACGATGTGCGGAAGCTACGTCTGCATTTAATTCTCTAACCAAGTGTTTGTGGTCTACCACCATCGCGAAGGAAGTCAAGCTGCGCGTCTACCTATCCGCTATTCGCCCTATCATGATGTACGGATCGGAGACGTGGACAGCACCAAAGACGCAGATGGAAAGGTTGGATTGCACGGAGAAAAAGCTTTTTAGGCGTTTGCTTGGATATTTCTGGCCGCGTGTATGCCATAACGAAGACCTTTACAAGGAAATCGACGCAGTACATCAACGCTTGACACGAGGGAGGTGCCAGCATCTCCTAACGCCATCTCAAGCAGCAATGAAAAGTCGACTTCGACTGCTCGGGCATATACTAAGAAGAACGCCGGATCGTCTCGTACAACACGCTTTAAGAATGATTCCAAATCCTGTCTGGAAACGGCCACCTGGGCGTAGGCGAAAGTTCTGGACGGATGTGGTTAAAGAGGATTTGAAGTCACTCGGCATCGAAAGACAGTTCAGGCGCGATGTTTCGTTTCGCAGGAAATGGAATAGTGACAGCTGGATGGAATGTGTTCAAATTGTGGCTGAAGACCGTGAAAAATGGACACGGCTGACTACTAGGACGGCACACCTCGGTGAAGATGCGGAATGACCGCGTCAGGCGAAAGCCAACCGATTAAGTCAAGTAAGTCAAGTCAGCTCAGACCTCGATGGTATCCACAACGATTGTGCAATCAAAAGCTCTTTCTCAGTAAATCAGTCAATTATTCTTGAAGCAGAGCAAGTTTTCTAATTGTAACTGTAGGGCATTAGATATTTTCTGTTTATAGAAAGGGCTTAATCCGCCTTGGTTCGTGGCTGATTTCACATTGGAAAAGAATTAATACTGTGCTTATCTGGGCCAAATTGCGTCTCGACACGCTTTGCGGCCGCACGCGCTCGAGTCGGTCGAGCTTCCAGCGCCATAGCCGACTTAAAGGGCTTCTTTATACAGTTTTCTTCAATTTTCCTTAGTTTACAGTTTTCCAAACCCACCTAGACTCAACAGATCGCCGGCTGCGGCGCTGGAAACTCTTCCGCCTCGGGAGCTTGGGCCCGGGAAGCGTGTTGAGATGCAATTGCGGACCGGAATGTGGCTCAGAGAAGCACAGTACATATCTATTTAGCAAATAATTCTTTCATTGGCACACTGAAATCAGCGAGAGTTTTTCTCAGGTGAAAGTGATTTCAAACAGAATGAATAGCTGTGTAAAAAAGGTAGATATCGCTACAAGTCACTAACTACTGAAGAGAATCAACGTAAATACAAACTCTGAGTTTATTACACGTCCATACAACTAGAGAAACTTTGTGGAAGAAGTAAAAATTTTCCGAAAACAACTGGCGAATTTGTGGTTAATCCGTTGGAGTCGTATCTGTCTCACATGAAACAGTAGGTTGTTCTCTAACCACACGGCACTTGTTATGGTGGCAGAAGTAAAATTATTATTATAGCTGTGAATGTGAAAGATGGTTGCATAAAAAAGTCGCAAAAATGCTGTAAATGTGAAATTGAGAAAACCAGAAACTGTACAATTTTTTTTTCTGAGCAACCGCCCAACACTAGGCAGATTCACATGAGAAAAACACTGCAAGCAGCTTTCATTCATAAAAAACGAAAATAGCTTTTCCACTTATTGGAAATGCGGTAATATCCAAAATTTGAAACGGGTCAAACTTTCTGGTACTAATGCAAAAGAAACCAGCACTCAAGGAAATCAATCATGATGGTGTGTCGGCGCATAACTGTCCATTGCGAGAATTCGTCCCACCAAAGTAGACTCGTCCACAGTCTCTTTCATGGAACAATTTAAAACTTTAAAACTCCAAGTTACAGGCATTTTGTCAAGGTTTTTTCAACCCTATATTCATGAACATGCCTCATAGATGAATTTTCAACAAAAAAGTCAAGAACGAATTTTATCGTGGACACTGCCTTTAAGGAAAACTGGGAATTTTCTATGCATCTGCGCGTGAGAAAATCTTGCTGGTCTAAGGGAATCCAACCCTGCCACGAGGTTTAGCACACACCGAAGACTGTGCCGTGAGAACCTGGAGTCTGAGGTTGCCGTAAAGATTTTAGCGCGGGAATCACAAAATGCGGCACGCAAGACTGTCGAAGCGTTTTGGATAACCGCCAAAAATCCTAAAAAGAACAGGAAAGAGGAATGCCTCACAACAACAGCTGAGCTCGCCCCATTTCTTGACCTCTAGAGATTTTGACCTCCATGTCTTCATGCCAAGAACGAGCGCCTTCTGGCTACCCACTGCATCTGCCACTTATATGTATGTTTATGTACTCTGCCAACCCGTAGCTACATGCCTCAGAGGGCGCGGCCTGTAACGCCTCCCCATTCCTCGTAGCAAGAATTCGCGGCTTTTAGCTACCATAGCTAAAACACGCATATTCTTGTGTCGACGGTACAAGGGTGCAAACTCTACGCGTATTCTACGTGAAAACGAAGGCTAAATTCGATACATTGATCTCTCTGTCGCTAAACCCGTATATTCTCGCTATAATTTTGTAGCGACAATCGGCGGTCTTAGCGACAGCCTGTGTTTAAAATCAATCTCAAACCCGCGCTGGTTACGCGGAAAGCAGGGATGCCGTTTGAGCAGTGTTAGCCCAGTCAACTCACGGAGTGATTACTTGACACTCTGTGGCTGGTCGTGAAGGGTAGCACCGTGTCACTCTCTGGAAGACCTTTCTAAGGGTAATTGTGACCGCAAGGATGCTGCAGAGCGTGAGGAAGAAACGGCAATGCGGTCGATCGCAGCTGTAATCACCTTTCTAGAACCGATCAGGACTGGGTGAGTCGATCACCGAGTGCTGTAACGAGATTTTGCGTAGAGTATGCAGGTGCCGTAGCGAATTTACGTAGAATATTCGGGCGCTGTAGCTAAAATTCCACAACTGAGGCCGTTTTTCGTAATTTACGTAAAGTTTCGTGTCAAAATTTGATTAGATACCTCCGAAACCCTGGGCATCTCCGGTTTCGTGTGGGGCATCTAGCTACGTGCGGGCAGTGTATATGTTTATGTTAATGTTTATGTGTTGACTGACATGTTCTTTGTGAGCTTGAGGTAAGCACCTCCAGCCCGCTAAATGAAACATCTCGCGCGCAAACCTGTTCTTGGCCGTCCAAGTAAAATTTTTCAACGATTTCCCCTTGTTCGTGATTGAACAGTCTTGAAAACGCTGTTAGTTCCGATAACTACGGAGTTATGTAGCAATTTGTGAACCATGCATGCGTCAAATACACTGCGCCGAGATTCAAGGGTCGAAAGCCCAAGGTACCTGTTTCTAATTGATGCTATTGGGATTTGCGAATATAAGAAACCTCCAATCCTTGCCAGCAGCTTGAAATTATTCTGAACTTTCTCTATGATGTAGATTTCTTTTATCATGGTGGGGCAAAAAATTTTTGTGTTTGATTCCACCATCTGTCGGATGCAAGTTTCGTATGCCCGCAGTAGCAAAGCCTTATTCTTAAAGGCAGCAGACACGCTCAAAAATGATATCAATTTTATGGATTAAACTGAAGGTCTAAAGCTGTTAGTATTCAGAAATAATGAAAAAGACCAAAACAAATCGGCGGAAATTAAGATATAACGGTACGTTCTATATTGGCCCAGAAATGGACGAGTTGTACGGCACTGGCTGAAATAGCGGAGCTAGCACCAAATTTGTTGGGATAACGACGCTAATGTCCTCGTACGGCCCTTTCTGGAACGCTTACGCCATTAGAAGCCTAAAAAGTAATCTCAAGTGGCCGCAATCGAGCATTGAATACCTGTATGGAGGGGCGGAGCCCGTATCGATGGGCGGAGCAAGGATGATTTCGTGACTGACTACGGCTCAAATACGGTCATTTGGATTCGTTTTTAACGCTTGCAACTTCGTGAGGGCTCTTCTAGGGTCTGCACGACCCCACTAATGTAGTTATCTCAACAACTTTTTCGAGCGTGTCTGCTGCCTTCAAGGCTCCGTTCATAGAATAGGTTCTAGCGTCAAGTGACCGTAATGTGACGCTGGGGGTTTGCATCTTCAGCATTTGTTATTGATCTGACTCCCCAGCAACCACTGCAGCCGGCCAGTCGCTGACGGTGGAGGCTAAGTGACCGTAACGACTGTCACTAATATTATCGATCCCTCAGCCAGCGCGTAGCTAGATGCCTCACACGGAAACCGGAGATGCCCAGAGTTTCGGAGGCATCTAGTCTAATTTTGACACGAGAATTTAAGTAAGTTACGGAAAGTTTAGCTTCATTTGGTGAAATTCTAGCTACAGCGCCCGCATATTCTAAGTAAATTCTCGCTACGGCACCCACATATTCTACGCAAATTCTCGTTACAGCACTCGGTCGATCGACCCAACCAGTTCTGATCCGCTCTAGAGAGGCGATTACAGCTGCGATCGACCGCATTGCCGTTTCTTCCCCACTCTCTGCAGCATCACAGCGGTCAAAGTTACCCTTAGCAAGTTCTACAGAGAGCGACACGGTGTTGCCCTCCACGACCAGACACAGAGTGTCAAGTAATCACTCCGTGGTTTGACTGGGAAAACACTGTTTGAACGGCATCCCTGCGTTCCGCATAGCCAGCGCGGGTTTGAGATTGCATTTCAATACAGTCTGTCGCTAAGTCCGTAGATTCTCGCCATTAATTTATGGCGAGATTATATGGGTTTAGCGACAGCGAGATCAATGTATCGAGTTCAGCCTTCGTTTTTACGTAGAATACGCGTAGAATTTGCACCCTTGTACCGTGGACACAAGAATATGCGGGTTTAGCTATCGTAGCTAAAACCCGCTAATTCTCGCTACATGGAATGGGGCGGCGTTAAAGGTCGCGCCCTCGGAGGCATCTAGCAACGCGTTGGCAGAGACCATCGTTAACCACGTGCGGTCCTTGGACACGTTGAAAGCGCCAGCCGTCGAGCGTCCCTCAAACGCTGGCGCATGATGCTCCGACACCTTGACGCTTTGCCGCTGGTCGTCTGTTGTGGACGGAGCCTAACTGAGAGACACTTGAAGAGGTGGTAGGTTTCAGTAATAGCCATATGGGAGCGGATCTTTATATGACGGGAGGAATCCAGCTTATTGGCATAATGGAAACCAAGATCCTTCACTGACATGACAGAAGAAAAGAGAGCCTGAGCAAGCATATACAGTGCGTTCGGAAATGATAGGGACAGCTCTAAAAAATGAGATTTTCAAACGATTTCTGGGAATGGTGATGAATACTGTTCATCAATGAATTCAGCGTGATAAAAAACCTCTGTTCGCAACTTCCTTGAAACCATGCCTAATTTCATAAGATTTTTCCTTTACATCTAGAAAATTTCACCGTTCAGAAATGTTAGGGACACCTTGCAAAAAATGGAATTTTTCACTTCGAACAAAATTTCCCGTTACAAGTTCACTATATGAACGCAACACGAGGACACCCAACATCTTTATTCCAATCATGGGCCGTGATACATCGCTTACTGTTTCTGAACAAGCCCAAATACGTGCCCTCAACGCTGCCGGGCTGAGCCAACGTCTTAAGGGGTCTGCAGAGTTGCGCCGCGGCGAGTCCCGCTGCGACACGGCAGTGTTGGAGAGTGGGGAGCGCCACGCAGTGGGCGAGGGCGGCGACGTGCCGCGCGAGAGCAGCGACGTCTGTACCTCGCAGAGTGTTTTCGCCGCCGCGACAGCAGCGGCTCCCGGAGCGACGCCGCCAACGAACAGCGGCGAGGAATGGTCTGGACCATTTTCATCGTCGGCGAGGAGCGCCGCCATCGATCCTTTCAATGTACTTTCCATTGTTCAGTTATCTACGCAAACTTTTTCTAGTTTACTCTGATGTGAGGTATTGATCGCACGTTTCCGTAAACACTTGAACATTTTTTTCATCTGTTCGCTTTTTTATGTGATCCATTCCATTTCACTCCCTGAATAATTGACTTTATTACAGTTTTCACATTCTGTGGGATAATATTGATTCTCACGAGAACTTCCAAATCAACGTTGCTGCTAGATTTTATATTTTCCGCTTCTGAGAGCGTATATTTAGATTTTTTTGAAGTACGAAAATCTTCCAAAAACAGAAGTTTAGCTATTTCTGAGAAGCTTTTCAATTCTGGCGTCTTTGAGATTCAAATTTCTGTTGAACTATGGTTTCATGGTGAATCCAAAGAACACATAAAAATGAGCGAGGAAAATAAATACGAATTTTTGAAATCGACGAAATTAAAATGTTGGCGTGGAATGAATGATCTTGTACGTAATGGATTAAAATGGAGAACGACGGCAGGCATCGCTGCCACTCTGCGAGGCACTGAAGTGCGCCGCCGCGTCAGGGTTTGGCCACGCCCCAATCCTCTCGCTCGGCGGCGTGCCGCCGGGCGGTGCAACTCTGCAGACCCCTTTATTGCCTCCCAGCTCGGACGTTCCCCCAAATGCATCAGCGAGTTCCTACGAGATCCAGACTCCTACGGCTTGGCGAAGAGTCCTGGACGCCCAAGAAAGGTCAGCGGGAAGGATGCACGGAGGATAAGCCGACTCTGCTCAAACAGTAGTCTGTCTCTCAACCAAGTGAGGGCTCAGTTGCCGCTCAATGTGTCGAAGACTACTGTTTGGAGCGTCGTAAGCGCAGACGAAAACATCGTCCGCCAAGTGATGAAGAAGGCTCCATCACTCTCAGAAGCCCACAAAGTAGCACGACTCCGGTTTGCAAGGAACAACATGGCAACAGACGGTCAGAGGTATGGGATTCTCTAAAAACCCGATAAAATTCAAAAAGATAAAGGCGACATGTTCCAGGTAATTTTCTCCGACGTAAAGAAGTTTAACCTTGATGGACCTGATGGTGCTCGATGCTACTGGAGAGATCTTCGCAAGAATCCGATGATACTTAGTCGAAGAAATTTCGGACGCGGTTCGCTGATGTGTTGGGGAGCATTCAGCAGCGAAGGTGTTTTGGAAATCGCCTCGCTTCGTGTCGGATGGATTCGGAGAAGTATCAAGAAACATTGCGTGCGCATCTTCTGCCGTTCTTCACTGGAAACAGGCGTCAACGCTACATTTTCCAGCAAGATAACGCTGCGGTCCATGTCTCCAGATCCACAAAGGCATGGCTTCAACAAAACCGAGTTCGCGTGATGGAATGGCCCGCGTATAGTCCTGACTGCAACCCGATAGAGAATATCTAGGGCATAATTGTGCGCCAGATTTACGCGAATAACAAGCAGTATGGGGCCGTATACGAGCTAAAGGCCGCTGTACTCGAAGCCTGGAGAAATTTGGATAAAAATGTGATATCCAATTCTGAAAGTTGGGCTCCGCAGAAAAGGTCAAGGATTTGGCATTGCTCTAAAATGTAGTGAAATTGTTTCATTAGATTTGGCTATCGAACAGATTTTCTAAATGTAGTGAAATAGTTGAATCGATTTGGCTGTTGTTGGTATATGAAGATAACATAATCATTAAATGTAGTGAAATTGTTGCAAACGGATTTGGCAGGAGCTCTATGAATTATCACAGTCAAATCACGCGTCAGAAGGTCCTCTGGCGAGCGAATGAAGACAAAAAGAAAAAATAATAAACCTCAGTCAACAATGCTGAACGAAACGTGGCCTTATGGGCTAGAAATAAGGTTCTCGAATGTTATTCTGCCTTTTCAGTGTAGCTCCCACTTAGGTACTAGACCTCCCTCTTCCCTCACTGATTAGATAAAAATCACGAAAACGAAATGTAACACAATTTATTAGCTACTGACGCTATGTCTTCGTGTCCTCAACGCTTTCACGATTCACATTGTATGGAAACGTTTTTGCTGCTAGACTTATTCTTGTTCTCATTTGGTTCAATATGCGCTCCAAGAAAAACCCTTCTGACGCGTGTTTTGACTGTGATATTTCTTAGAGCTCCTGCCAAATCCGTTTGCAACAATTTCACTACATTTAATGATTATGTTATCTTCATATACCAACAACAGCCAAATCGATTCAACTATTTCACTACTTTTAGAAAATCTGTTCGATAGCCAAATCTAATGAAACAATTTCACTACATTTTAGAGCAAGGCCAAATCCTTAACCTTTCTGTGGAGCCCAACTTTCAGAAATTTCACAACTTTTTCAAGGGTTTCCCTTCTAAAACATCGTCAATCTCTAAAAGTCAAGTTGTTGTTTTTTTTCGAAAACATAGTGGTAGAAATGGGGAGACAACCGCTCCGTTGCTAAGACTGCAAGATAATTGTTGCAACGCGGCATCCTACAAATAGATGCAAGGCATATACTTTTTGAATTTAAAAGTCGAAAAATGAAGAAATGAGCTTAAAAATGACCCAATTGTACAGGTTCTAGCCCCTATTCTAGCCGGGGGGGGGCACGCACCATTCAAGACAGAAATGAAATGAACGGCTAATTGGTGAGGCTACCAGTCGAAGTATTTCCGCAGAGCTCTAATAAAAACAATGATTGATAGCGCAGTATCAGTCTCTTTTATCAGAGTTTTTCATCATTTCTATGAGTAAATCTTGGGTGGCCCCACCACGTCTAGGATATACCCAGGGTCAGCCGCTCTAGCCAAACTTCACCGGTTCATGCTGATGTGGCTCGTCTGCGCCGGCCCAAATGTCTGTTTCGGAAAAGGAACGATAGTTAAAGGCAGTGTTCACGATGAATATCGGACTCGAGTTCGACCCAAAAATGGGATTGTTTTGTCGTGAGGTAACTAATAGTGAAGAAACAGCGAAGAAAAACGTCCAGAATAAGTCAAAATAACGGCTTCTTAAATCAGGGCGTGAACGAGAATCATGGGCCCTGCTGATTTCGTCAAGCGCGCGCTAATCGCGAAATCTGCGCGAATCGGTAATGCTAATTGCGGCAGAGTTGGCTTGGCAATTTGCCATCGAAACGCGTGCGGCGCCACGAAGCTCGTCCGATCGGGGGCGGACCGGGATAGAGTAGGCGCATCGGGAGAGCTTTCAAAGCCGTTTGTATTCATTTCTGGCCAGTTTTCGTTGCCTTCTTAGACCCTATCCTCTACAGCACCTGCCAACTTAGAGTTTCACACCGAGACCTCGAGAACGAGATTTGCCGTGAACACTGCCTTTAAGTGCGCCAGAAGAGGGCTACCGTAATCTTAGGAATAATGTTATTCGGCTCTCGTAAACAAATTGGATGATACAAAATTGACCAAGGGTAAAGTATAAAAGAAGTGAAAGAGCGGTGTGTCTTGATTCACACACCGTCCTGCTCCAGAGGTCAGCAGTTGAGGATCTGCATGGACTACAAAGCAGGAAAACATCACCACCTGTAGGGAAGATGAAGCGAATTCGGAGTCAGAACTTAGAAAATTTTAGAGCTAACTCGAGTGAGATTACGGTAGCCCTGTTCTGGCGGACTTAACTATCGTTCTTGTAGATTCGGATGCCTGGCTTGCGTACGGTGTCCTGAGCATTAAACTGAGGTCCTGCACACTCCTACTGAGATCCAGCACACATTCCATGAAGTCCTGCTCATCCTTACAGGGGTCTTGCACACGTTTCATGATGTCCTGCACACTCCTACTGATGTTCTGCACACATTCCACGAAGTTCTGCTCATCCTTACAGGGGTCTTGCACACGTTTCATGATGTCCTGCACACATTCCTTGATGTCCTGCACACCCCTATTGGGGTCCTGCACACGTTCTATGATGTCCTGCACAATTTTACTAAGGTCCTACACACATTCCATGACGTCCTGCTAATCCCTACTGGGGTCCTGCACACGCTTCATGATGTCCTGCACACTCCTACTGATGTCCTGCACACATTCCATGAAGTCCTGCTCATCCTTACAGGGGTGTTGCACACGTTTCATGATGTCCTGCACACTCCTACTAAGGTCCTGCACACATTCTACGACGTCCTGCACACCCCTACTGGGGTCCTGCACAGGTCCCATGATGTCCTGCACACTCCTACTGAGGTTCTGCACACATTCTACGACGTCCTGCACACCCCTACTGGGGTCCTGCACAGGTCCCATGATGTCCTGCAAACTCCTACTGAGGTTCTGCACACATTCTACGACGTCCTGCACACCCCTACTGGGGTCCTGCACAGGTCCCATGATGTACTGCACACTCCTACTGACGTTCTGCACACATTCTACGACGTCCTGCACACTCCTACTGGGGTCCTGCACAGGTCCCATGATGTCCTGCACACTCCTACTGAGGTTCTGCACACATTCTACGACGTCCTGCACACCCCTACTGGGGTCCTGCACAGGTCCCATGATGTCCTGCACACTCCTACTGAGGTTCTGCACACATTCTACGACGTCCTGCACACTCCTACTGGGGTCCTGCACAGGTCCCATGATGTCCTGCACACTCCTACTGAGGTTCTGCACACATTCTACGACGTCCTGCACACCCCTACTGGGGTCCTGCACAGGTTCCATGATGTCCTGCACACTCCTACTGAGGTTCTGCACACATTCTACGACGTCCTGCACACCCCTTCTGGGGTCCTGCACAGGTCCCATGATGTCCTGCACACTCCTACTAAGGTCCTGCACACTCCTACTGAGGTCCTGCACACATTCTACGACGTCCTGCACACCCCTACTGGGGTCCTGCACATGTCCCATGATGTCCTGCATACTCCTACTAAGGTCCTGCACACTCCCACTGAGGTTCTGCACACATTCTACGACGTCCTGCACACCCCTACTGGGGTCCTGCACAGGTCCCATGATGTCCTGCATACTCCTACTAAGGTCCTGCACACTCCCACTGAGGTTCTGCACACATTCTACGACGTCCTGCACACCCCTACTGGGGTCCTGCACAGGTCCCATGATGTCCTGCACACTCCTACTGAGGTTCTGCACACATTCTACGACGTCCTGCACACCCCTACTGGGGTCCTGCACAGGTCCCGTGATGTCCTGCACACTCCTACTGAGGTTCTGCACACATTCTACGACGTCCTGCACACTCCTACTGGGGTCCTGCACAGGTCCCATGATGTCCTGCACACTCCTACTGAGGTTCTGCACACATTCTACGACGTCCTGCACACCCCTACTGGGGTCCTGCACAGGTCCCATGATGTCCTGCACACTCCTACTGAGGTTCTGCACACATTCTACGACGTCCTGCACACTCCTACTGGGGTCCTGCACAGGTGCCATGATGTCCTGCACACTCCTACTGAGGTTCTTCACACATTCTACGACGTCCTGCACACCCCTACTGGGGTCCTGCACAGGTCCCATGATGTCCTGCACACTCCTACTGAGGTTCTGCACACATTCTACGACGTCCTGCACACCCCTTCTGGGGTCCTGCACAGGTCCCATGATGTCCTGCACACTCCTACTGAGGTTCTGCACACATTCTACGACGTCCTGCACACCCCTTCTGGGGTCCTGCACAGGTCCCATGATGTCCTGCACACTCCTACTAAGGTCACACACTCCTACTGAGGTCCTGCACACATTCTACGACGTCCTGCACATCCCTACTGGAGTCCTGCACATGTCCCATGATGTCCTGCATACTCCTACTAAGGCCCTGCACACTTCCCACTGAGGTTCTGCACACATTCTACGCCGTCCTGCACACCCCTACTGGGGTCCTGCACAGGCCCCATGATGTCCTGCACACTCCTACTAAGGTCTTGCACACGTTCCATAATGTCCTGCAGACTCCTACTGAGGTCCTGCACACCCTACTGGGGTCCTGCACAGGTCCCATGATGTCTTGCACACTCCTACTAAGGTCCTGCACACTCCTACTGAGGTCCTGCACACATTCTACGACGTCCTGCACACCCCTACTGGGGTCCTGCGCGGGTCCCATAATGTCCTGGACACTCCTACTGAGGTCCTGCACACCCCTACTGGGGTCCTGCACAGGTCCCATGATGTCCTGCACACTCCTACTGGGGTCCTGCACAGGGCCCATGATGTCCTGCACACTCCTACTAAGGTCCTGCACACTCCTACTGAGGTCCTGCACACATTCTACGACGAGCTGCACACCCCTACTGGAGTCCTGCACAGGCCCATGATGTCCTGCACACTCCTACTGAGGTCCTGCACAGGTACCATAATGTCCTGCACACTCCTACTGGAGGTCCTGCACACCCTACTGGGGTCCTGCACAGGTCTATGATGTCCTGCACACTCCTACTAAGGTCCTGCACACATTCTACGACGTCCTGCACACCCCTACTGGGGTGCTGCACACGTCCCATGGTGTCCTGCCCACTCCTACTAAGGTCTTGCACACGTCCCATGATGTCCTGCCCACTCCTACTACGGTCCTGCACACGTTCCATGATGTCCTGCACACTCCTACTGAGGTCTTCCACACGTTCCATGATGTCCTGCACACTTCTACTGAGGTCCTGCGCAGGTACAATGATGTCCTACACACTCCTACTGAGGTCCTGCGCAGGTACAATGATGTCCTGCACACTCCTACTGAGGTCTTGCACAGGTCCCATGATGTCCTGCACACTCTACTAAGGTCTTGCACACGTTCCATGATGTCCTGCACACTCCTACTGAGGTCTTGCACACGTTCCATGATGTCCTGCCCACTCCTACTGAGGTCCTGCACACATTCTACGACGTCCTGCACACCCCTACTGGGGTCCTGCACACGTTCCATGATGTCCTGCACACTCCTACTGAGGTCTTGCACAGGTCCCATGATGTCCTGCACACTCCTACTAAGGTCTTGCACACGTTCCATGATGTCCTGCACACTCCTACTGAGGTCTAGCACACGTTCGATGATGTCCTGCATACTCCTACTGAGGCCCTGCCCACATTCTACGACGTCCTTCACACCCCTACTGAGGTCTCACATAGTCAACCGACACTTCAGCACATCCTGCGACGCCTTCTTATCGATGGTGCGCTTTGAACGAATACGCGCCGCGGTCAAGTACATCAACCCGCACAGCGTCCTCTTCCGAGCCGGACGTTCAAAGTACACCACCCTGGAAAGCAAGGTGTTTATATGGAGTCTAAGAAAACAATGACTGATAACGAAAAACCCACCATTTTCATAAACTATTCTTGAGAGGCCGGTTTCCGAGTTTCAAACGCCCGTTAGGGGCCCAGAAGTCATTATGGTGAGTTCTGACAATTATTTTCGTCATTCCCGTGGCCGATTACCTCTAGTCACAAATTTTCGAGCGATTTGGTCCACGCCTTCCAAAAAAATGGTTTTCGACGGACGGAGGTGGAGGCGGAGGCGGAGGCGGAGGCGGTGGTGGAGAACGTTTTTGCGTACTTTGAGAGGTCATAACTTTAGAAAGCGGGGACCAGATGATGAAAAGTTGCACACATATGTAATTTCTTGCAGCGCGTCGAATAGTGTACAGCTCATACCTCTGTTGACGGTATGAATAGGTGATCTCATTGTAGGGCATCCGCGCGGGAAGAGATCAAAGCCAAATCCTGGTGAGCGCTTCGCGCTCACCACAATTTGATCACTTCTATGCCGAATAGAATTTTTGAATTGATTTCCAACTCTGGAGGTGCGATATCATATTAGATTTCATGTATGTGTTGATCCTTGTTCGATAATTTTTCTTTTTTGATAGTGTCCCTATCATTTCCGAACGACGAGTAATGTGATAATTTAAAATAAAATATTACATTATCATGCTATTGTTATGGAAACAAGTGAACATAGGTTATTTACCTTGCTGAATTCATTTATGAGCATTACCGAACGCCGCACGCAATTTAAACATAAAGACTGTGGTTTTCAGGGGTGTCCCTATCATTTCCGAACGCACTGTATGTAGGTGTCTGCAACACGATTGGTGCACAGAAACTCAGTAGCATGAAAACGGTTTTATGTGGGGCCAAAGGCAATTGCCATGTTCTGTACCATCCCTCAACCATATCTACAGCTTTTTGGAAACTTGATTCGTCCTCTGTTTTTGATATTGTTTTATGAATTTTCAAATCGTCTGCATACATTTGGCATGGTACCCCTACACTGGAGAATATCTGTGGAATATCAGCCGTGTAAATTTTGAAAAGTACCGGAGACACCACCCCTCTCTGTGAAACTCTGCTCAAGATGGGTTCCACGTCAGAATAGGTGCTTCCCACTCCACCCTGAAATGTTCTGTCATTGAGGTATTGAGCAATGCAATTGAGAAGCATTGGATGGAGCCCGAACACTTGCAGTTTATGTAAGAGTTTCCTGAGTGAAGCTCTATCAAACGCTTTGGCGAAGTCAAATTAGATTACATCGCATTCATTTTTATTGTCTAAAGTTTCAGTCCAGTCATTCAAGGATTCTATTAGGTTTGTCTCAATCGATCGTCTTGGAACAAAACCATGCTGAATTCGCGGAATTAAATTATTACCCCTGAGGCGGTCAGTTATGTGTTTTTTGAAAATTTTCTCAAAGATCCTGCAAAACAAAGGAGCTATACTAACAGGGCGGTAATTACCAGGATCAAAAGCTGGCTGCTTTTTCAAAATTGGAGTTACTAGGAGTGTTTCCTCTGGGACGGTACCTCACCAAACATCATTGATTAATTGAAAATGTACGAAAGAGGCCCGCAAATGGCAGGAGCTACTTTTTGAATAGAAAATAGAGGAAGGAAATCAGGTGTGAGAGAAGACGATTTAGGCCAATGCATAATAAGATCATAGATCTGACTAGAGTGATACCATGGAAAACTCCAAACTTTCCATCTTAGAGTGGTTCTTTCTTTTTGTAAAGAAATTTCCTAGAAAATGCTGTGAATGTCTCATTTGAATACCGGAAGCCGAATACGTCAAGAAAACTGATAGTTTTTCCTTGGTATCAAGCACCCACGAACGAGTCGTTCCTGACGTAAGGTCATCGTTAAGAAGGTTTAGCAGGTACGTGAATCCTCTTTTTGTGAGACAATGTTGTTGACGGAACTTTTCGTCGCTCACAGTGCTCATGGGATCTTTCCTTGGGTGGAAGAATCGATGACCCGCCAAAGCTATGAGCACCTCTCTCTCTCGTCTCGTTCCTCATCTTCGATGAAAACTGTAAAATGATCTCTTCTAACGTGCGGGTGCTATGTATGTGGATGAAGACTAACATCAAAACAGATTTTCCCCGTTCTATTTGCGTGAAATCGTCCATAAATCGATTACTCGCTAGCAAAACATTCATGAGAAACTGGTATTTGTCTGAGATTACGCATTGAAGGCATAATTATGTAACTCACGTGATCTGTTGTCCATTTTAGCAGAAAAAGCCGATTAAAATCTAATTCAAACTTTCTCCGTAACTTTAAAAAACACAGTGCTCATGGGATCTTTCCTTGGGTGGAAGAATCGATGACCCGCCAAAGCTATGAGCACCTCTCTCTCTCGTCTCGTTCCTCATCTTCGATGAAAACTGTAAAATAATCTCTTCTAACGTGCGGGTGCTATGTATGTGGATGAAGACTAACATCAAAACAGATTTTCCCCGTTCCATTTGATGTGAAATCGTCCACAAATCGATTACTCGCTAGCAAAACATTCATGAGAAACTGGTATTTGTCTGAGATTACGCATTGAAGGCATAATTATGTAACTCACGTGATCTGTCGTCCATTTTAGCAGAAAAAGCCGATTAAAATCTAATTCAAACTTTCTCCGTAACTTTAAAAAACCTTTTCTGTTCTTGAGGACTAGGCTTTTCGCAACAACTGCTACTCTAGCCATGGTTTGGCGCTACTGGGGTGGAATTCACGAAACGCTAACCACGTTTTAACTATGGCTAGCGTAACCATGGCTAAGCACATCGTGTGCGAATCGATCCGCCTCAAACCGTGGCTAAATCGTGGATATCGTTTCGTGAATTCCACCCCTGACCACACCCTCTTACGTGGTTAGGCTGGCTGTGGCTATCGTAGCCATGGCTTGTGGTAGTTACGCTCGTGAATCACGTTAGCTGCGGTAACCATGGCTATCTCAGCCAGAAACGCTGGTTAGCCGTGGTTAGCGTTTCCTGAATTCCACCTCAGGGGTCTGAGGAATGGTGCCGTTATCTTCTTGGAAAGATTTGTTGAAGTGGTCAACTAGCATATTGGCTTTATCACATCCTGTAATTGCTACAAAATCGTTACATCGCAAGCAGCCTAATTGCTGTTTATCCTGGGGCATGGTATTTAAATACTTGTAAAAATTGCGCTCGTTTCTAGATTTAATGATTTTCTTCTCAGTACTCATATTGTATTTCTTGAGAGCAGCAGTGAACTTTTTGGAAAAATCGTTGTACGTTGTCCAAATATTCAAACGTCGTGCTTCATGAAATAAACATTCACGGTGCTTCAGCATATTTTGTAGATATTGCGGTAATTGGATATTTTTGAAGGTTGGAACCAATCTCCACGGAACGTACTGTTAAATGGCCGCATGCAGAACCGATAAGAATGCTTCATATTTTTCCTCTACATTTTCTTTGGCTTCTAGCAGCTTAACCCATGGCACACGGCTTAAGCTGGCACAGATTTCTGGGAAATTAGAGCTCAAATACATTATACGATAAACCGGGTTTGTTGAGATTCCGGAGCACTGTATTTCGAAAGTGATACTATAGTGGCCACTCTGACAAACCGGAGGAAGTATGTTTAAATTCCCAACCAGTGTCTTACTGTTAAACAAGACGAAGTCAAGGATATTATAACCATTGGTAGGTTCTTTGACCTGTTGGGTAAAGTCGTAACAAAACACTAGTTCTTGCAACGAGGAAAAAGTAGGGGATTCTTCGGACAACTGACTGATATCTGGCATATTGAAGTCGCCGACCACTACTGTGTTGATTTCGCAGGCTACCAAGTCTCCCAAAGCTTTAACAGGTTGTTCAGTTTCAAATGCGGAGCAAGACGGTGCTCTATAAACGACAATGATTCTGAAACTAGATTCAACGTAGAATAAATCGGCGCATAAAATTTCATACGCGTTTTCTAATGATTACGATGGCACTACGGACACGGATAGTTGGTTGCGCACGAGTAACATTACCCCGCCACCTTTTCTCTAGACCTGCCACAACGTATAGCTTCGTATTCATCAACCTTATCACCTAACAATGAGGAAATCGTATGACTTGGTTTGAGCCAAGTTTCAGAAAAAGAGTAAATATCAGACTTGCGTGCCAAAATTAGGCGTACATAGTCTGAGTGTTTCGAAACCGATCCTATATTAGCATAGAAACACTTCAAAACGCTACAATAATGCCGAGGAACAGCTACTAGTTTTCCTGGATATTGTTGGGGGGAGTGCAAATATTCGCAGAGGCAGCTCCACCTGCAGCAACCTCAGGACCAGTTTCCCGAGGAGTGCAGACTGATCCACCACTGGGAGCAATGTGAAAAAGATTACGCTGCTCACGTCTCCGCTTCAGTTCCTTAGGAGGAAGGGATTCCCGGAGGAATATACCTCTCACAGAAAGGAAGCGGAGGAGAGGAGCCCTATTAACTGCAAATGTCCTGAAGACATTAGCTGGCAACACAACTTTCATGAGCCTATTTCTAACTTCTTGAGGCATACCTAATCTGTACGTAGAAACAGGATTGCACAACATCGAGAAAATCTGAGATGTCACAAGCTTTTTTAAAATCATAAGTGACACGGTCTTTAGCTCTAGGAGATTTGAGCTCCGGAATACCACTGATAACAACTGAACGCTAACGTTCAACTTCATGAAACGACCAGATTTTCTCAGTATCAGAACTAGGTAATAGGACAGGACTAGTCGGAGTTATATTAGAAATCAGTCAAAACAACCGGCTCAGAAGGTATCTTCTCACGAAGACTGTCAAATTCTTTCCTAAGCTCCTCATTTTGTTTACAAAAGAAACTTAACTCTTGCGTCATAGCACTTATGATTTTATTCACACAATTGACTGCTCAACCTGATTTCATAATATCCTCGACTCGCGTTTGAAGCTCTATAGACAGTGGCAAATCCTTTTCGGCTTCGGTCCTTCAGACTCCTTCTTTGATCGTCGCTCGTTTCGGGGTGGTTTGTCTGGCCTCCATGTCGTGCGTGAAAAAGTCGACTACTTGGTTACGAAATATAGATGACTCAGCAAATTGATGCCGCCAATTGGTGCAATGTACCTTTCCTAGTGGCAATTAACTGGAGATCGATTTGCTCACTTGCCACTAGGAGCCACGCAGATGTACAGCGGTGACGAACTTGTTGGGAAATAGTCACACACAAAGTGTTCGTACCGGAGAAGCGACTATTACACTCATTTAAGGCAGACGCGAGAAAATAGGCTGCTCACCCCTAACTTGACTCGGCGCGAGTAAGGTTAGCATTTTGTGATTGTCTTTTTGCTTTGTTACAGGCAGTGTTCACGATAAGAATCGTTTTTCTGTTTTTACGCCTATCTTGAAAACGGTCCCATGCTGATTCCAATGATGTCTCTGGGTTTGTACAAGATCTTCTAGGAACGGAGTTATGGTCCCTCAAAAATTGAGCTGGCGAAGCATGGTGGACGAGTGGTTCGAGGCTTGTAACTTCAGTCTTATGCAGCCGATGTATGCGAGCTGACCTGAGTAAAGAGAGAAGTTGAGAGTGATTGGAAGAACGGGGTTATTGATAGGAAACCATCGTTCATCTCACGATCTCGAGTTTTCATTTATTCACGTCAGAGGGTGGGCATTGCGCTTTCGGGGTCAACTTCGGGCTCCTTAGGGGCTCTTCCTGGATCGTTTTCATGCGTTCTTCCGACGTCAATGTTACTGTGTGCCCCTCCACTGCCCATTCCTAGTGGAAACTGAAACACATTTTTTTTCATCATGATCACTGCCCCTGTGCGCGATCCTGTAGTTTTTCGGGTCTTTTTCTTGTAACCAGAAGGTTGCTTTGGAAGACGTGTCGCATTTGTTTTAGCTTCTCCCAGATTCTGATGAAGGTGATATAACTGAACCGTCCATCGAATAAGTCTACTAGCATCTCACACATACTCATAGCAGAGTCAGTAGAGTAAATCCAAATGGATTGTGAATAAAAATGAATGGAAATGATTAATGTGAACAGCGGCGGTAAGCTTTCGGCTATAAAGCCGTCATCAGACCTTGAAATTTTTTCTTCACAATACATAGTTCAACACAAATTACAACAAATTAGGTAAACACGAACCAGGGTTCCCTTGAAGGTTGGACTGGCTGCTAAAGCCCCAGGTGCTAAAGGGATGATGTATGATAAACGACCCAGCGAGGAAAATCATGAAGTGCTCACCCCACTTGATCGAATGCGCGTTACGAATAAGGCTGACTGCGGGTGCCCAGGAGTTGTTGCGATTAGAACTTATTGGATAAGCCTAAGAAGGTCATGCAGCTCCTCTCTGGCATTGATTTCCGGTTGCAGTCGCCGGGATTCACGCGCTTCCACCACTTTTCGCTCCAAGGGTCGCACCAGATGTCGATGGAGAACCGACACTTCAAAGGAAGGTGGGCTTTCGTTACAGAGTCTCACGTTGCGGTGCTTAGCGAAACTGCTGTTAGTATAAGCAGCAGGATTCGCCAAGGCTCTTCTATGCTCATCCAAGCGTGACCTCAGGGGTCTCATCGTTTCACCCACATACTTCTCTCCGCACGCTTGACAGGTGATCAAGTATACCGTCCCACGTAATTCACATACTTTCCGAGAGGTGCAGTATCGACACGATCTGTCGTCACATCGGTTTTCGTACACTCTCGAAGACGTGAGGAGATCGCGAAGGGTCGGAGGAGGGCGGAGAATCAGACGTATTGGAAGCAAAGAGCGTTTGACGGCATTGTTGACCTCTCTTGCTACTTTTTCGTTGACGTAAGGCAGAGATAAGGTAATCCCATCTGCGGCTCTATGAGGAGTCCAAGTTCTCAGGTTTCCGTTTTGATCAAGAATAGTCCCGATCATGGCGTCCACTGTTGGATCTGAGAAGGTCCCGAGCTTCTCTTTCGTTCTGAGAAGGTTGCGTATCACGTTGACCTTCATATACATAGGGTGCGCGCTCCTTGAGTGCAGAAGAATGTTTGAAGAAGCTTCTTTCTTGAACCACAGGTGTTCTTTTCGTCCTCCCACTATTCGCACTTTCACGTTGAGAAATGGCAAGAAACCACAAGCGTCAGGCGTTTCTGAAGTGAAATTCACGTTCGGATCTTGCGAATTCAATGCTTCTAACGTACCGCTCAACTCTGTTTCATCAGTTCCGATAACAAACACGTCGTCTATATAGCGCTCAAAGTAGAGAATCCCAGTCGTTAGAGATGACTTTTCGATGTGGTCCAGGAAAATAATTGCCAGCACCGGCGCTATGCGATTCCCCATAGCTAAGCCTCGCTTTTGCCTGTATATCTTGTTGTCGAAGCAAAATATATTACATTCAAGGGCTGCTTCAAGGAGAATTCTTATTTCCACTGGAGAGAATCCCGTCATCGATACGTCGCTGCGATGTTCTTCTAAAAGAGCGAGAACAGCATTCACTGCCCCCATGTTGTTGACGTTGGTGTATAAGGATGTCACATCTAAACTGGCGTAAAATGCTGATGTTGTAACAGGACAACTACGCAATGACGCAAGAAATTCGTCTACGTTGATGATATGGGCCCCCACGTATCGTAGTAGCGGCGAAAGAAGCTGGACAAGAAGCCAACTCAGTCTGTCTGATGGACCGCCGCAGGACGCGATGATTGGTCGTGTCTTGATATCGTTACATGTAAGGGTCGTACTATCAATTATCGGTGGAATTTTATGCTCCTCACAAGAGTATAGAGCGTTGGCATAGAGGGTGAAGAATCACTCAGTCGTTTTGCTATCACAGCTCCTACACGACTCTTGACAACAGATGTGATTGCAGTCTTCACTTTTCTGCATGCCGCGTCGAATGCTGGTTGTGTGCTCTCTTCATAGACAGTGGAATCTGAGAGAACTTGGTAAGTTGTCGCTTTATCCAGTGTCTGAGGCATCACCACAAAGGATCCACACTTATCGCCTACAGTAAACCTCAACGTCCTTTTGGACTGCATACATTTCTTCAATCCTATTCGCTCAGCAGGGCTAAGATTTGACCGATATGGTTCAGTGGCGGCGTTCCGATAGACGTTGTGTATTGCATGCTCAAGGTTAGCTATTCTTAAATCAACATCACGTGAAGGCGGAGGTAACTGTATATTGTCTCCTTTGAATGGCATTGAGACCACCATAGTCATATTTCTGTCAAGAACGGTAGGTCCTCGACACAACCTCCAGCGAAGGTGATAGGCGAACTCGTGTATTCCGCATAATGTTGCATTAATGAGTGTATCGTCAACTTTCGGTGTTATTGCGAACGAGGGGCCAAGATTCAATACTGCTCCCATGTCGTCGTCGATCTGATTTGTACCAATAACCATGTGACGTTTCGGTGGTGTGGCATTGAGCCTGATGAAGGACTGCATTGTGGGTGCTAGATTGCGCGATCTTATCGAGTTGAGCTTGAGATCGAAATGTCGATTCTTGTTTCGGCGCAGTCGAGAATATAGTTGCTGATTGTAACAACACATGCTTCTCCACATATCCGGTGGTAGCACAAGTTGCAGACGGTCTCGTTTGAACTCGATATTCCGAATGCAACACCTCTTCTCTCGACGTCGATCAGCGATGCAGGCTGTGAGGAGGGCTGATTTGAGGGCAGCAGTTCTCAATATGATTTCGCGGTTGTTCATAAACGGGAAGCGATTAAATCTATTGGCTATGAACGCAGGGAAGATATGCTCGCGTTGGCATGTGAGTACAAATTTGTACCAATAACCATGAGACCCCTGAGGTTACGCTTGAATGAGCATAGAAGAGCCTTGGCGAATCCTGCTGCTTATCCGAACAGCAGTTTCGCTAAGCACCGCAACGTGAGACACTGTAACGAAGGCCCACCTTCCTTTGAAGTGTCGGTTCTCCATCGACATCTGGTGCGACCCTTGGAGCGAAAAGTGATGGAAGCGCGTGAAATCCGGCGACTGCAACCGGAAATCAATGCCAGACAGGAGCTGCATGACCTTCTTAGACTTATCCAATAAGTTCTAATCGCAAAAACTCTTGGGAACCCGCAGTCAGCCTTATTCGTAACGCGCATTCGATCAAGTGGGGTGAGCACTTCATGATTTTCCGCGCTGGGTCGTTTATCATACATCATCCCTTTAGCACCTGGGGCTTTAGCAGCCAGTCCAACCGTCAAGGGAACCCTGGTTCGTGTTTACCTAATACGTTCTATTTTGTGTTGAACTATGTATTGTGAAGAAAAAAATTCAAGGTCTGATGACGGCTTTATAGCCGAAAGCTTACCGCTGCAATAAAAAGATCATCAGAGCTTCCATCATCGTACGAAGATTATATCTAAATGAAGCTCAGAGACAGCTCTATAATACCATATCTTAAGATCCTGCAAGCCCGCCACAACATCTCCCGGGATCGTTTCGCTGTCTTATTACAATACGTTGCTTATCATCAACTAGCCGCAAGGCATGATGCTTCACTTAAATTTCTACTCACATGCCAACGCGAGCATATTTTCCCTGCGTTCATAGCCAATAGATTTAATCGCTTCCCGTTTATGAACAACCGCGAAATCATATTGAGAACTGCTGCCCTCAAATCAGCCCTTCTCACAGCCTACATCGCTGATCGACGTCGAGAGAAGAGGTGTTGCATTCGGAATATCAAGTTCAAACGAGACCGTCTGCAACTTGTGCTACCACCGGATGTGTGGAGAAGCATGTGTTATTACAATCAGCAACTATGTTCTCGACTGCGCCGAAACAAGAATCGACATTTCGATCTCAAGCTCAACTCGATAAGTGTCGCGACATCTCCCGAATTTTTCAAATACTACAGTTTCGCGCCTAGTTGAAAGGTCCCGTGGTGATGACAAATGACTCCGCTGAGTAGCAGTTTTGCGCCACTGGATGGACATCGATACAACTACGCCAAAACCTGCCGGTACGACCCCCACACTGCGCCCCCTCGACTGGTTCCTTCTCAAAGGAGCCCCTTTGACCGAGCCCCTTTTTTATTATAATAATAAACAATTATCATTTTATTAGTGTCCAGGATCATTCGGATATTAGTGTATCATTTTATTCGCAGCCATTTCCATTCTACAACCTCACCGGCGCATCATGGTGCATCGGCCAAACGGTCGATGCCGCCCCTTTTGAAGAACTCACAAATCTAAATTTCATAAGTTATGTCTTTCTCACTGTATAGGTATTCTTTTGAGTCTCATTGTATTTTCCTTCAAATTATCCATTTTTCGCACATTTGTGATTGCCTTCATCGCAAGGTCCAGTTTTGAATATTCGCTGTGGTGCTCGCTTGTTTGTTAGCTTGTGGCAGGAGTGAATCAGGCAGGAGATCACCTCCATGGGCAGCGGGTTTTTTTAGTTCTGGCACAATTTAGATTGTCGCCGCTCACCAAAACATGGGCGACCTCCGTGAGGCTTGAGGTCCGACGGCCGGGATGGCCCGGGGCCAGGGAAGCAGCCGGGATGGCCTGGAGTCGTAGACGCTCAGTAGCGAGGCGTCGTTTGTGATGAGTTTTTTTTACTTTGTTTCGGTGAGCGAGGATGATTTCAAATTGTATGCTTAACGATGAAGGCAACTACAAATATTTCCGTCAAAAATTGTACAAAACCACCAAATAGTGGCAGGCGTATGTAAAAAATACTATCTATATTCATAACTATTTCCTATTCTATTCGTTAACTAATTAATTCCCTATGACTTCTTTCTTCCTGGACTTTGGACTTATAGCCGTCAATTATTGCTGACTGCAGAAACAAGAAGATCAATCGATATGCACAACGTCATCAACAGTTTTGCATTAATATAGCGTCATCAACAGTTTGCATTTAATATATCCTCATACTTTGTAGTCGAATTGTTACTGCTGAGGCACACTTCCTTCGTTGTTTAGAAGCTTGGGTTAGAACAGTATCACCTCCTGTTCATTCTTCATTATGGCTACATTCCAGAGTTGCAAAGGTCAGATAACCTATTCGCTCAATAGGCTCAACGAAGCAATTGACAGCATTGATCCCGGTATATTTTTCACTGGTACTGCTAATCAATCGCCTGTTGAACGCCTTAAATTGTTAGTTGAGCGGAAAGGAGATCTGATGGAGTCCAAGTCTCAGGTGGAACTGCTTTTGGATAACGCCAAAAAGAAACTTGAAGCCGCCTTCAAATTAGCTCGGGACGCCAGTTTACCAGAACCTTCTTCCGTACGGGACGAATTTGATAAGCATTGGGAAGAGCATCAGGGAGACGAAATAGAAGGAAAAGCGGAAGAACTCGTGTTCAAGATTACTGCGCACTTGAAAAAGATTGAAATCTTGGAGGAAAATCTTCATCGCGAAACCGCTTGTGCACAACACTTTCAAACTAATCCTGAGGTAGAACAAAGGAATGCAGGCTTCACCGTGACTGGTCCAACATTAGATCATAATCTAAATCTCACTACGAATTCGCCTTCTCGCGTGCGTCCTAATCATATTTCAGAAACTCCAGGAAGATTTAGAGCGAAGGATGTCATTATTACGCCTGCTGTCGAAGAAGTCGTCAACGTTTTGCCCGCTCAGATTCAGAAACTTCAAGTTGAACCATACTCCGGAGAGATCGGTCAGTTCAGCGAATTTTGGTGTTCGTTTGATACTCTCATTCATTCGAATCCTAATATTCCTGTATCCGCGAAGTTCAGCTATTTGAAACTAGCCCTGAAAGGCAACGCCTCGCATGTTATTGAACGAATTCACAACACTAGAGAAAATTATGAATTAGCCATTGAACTACTCCACAAGCGCTTTAATCGTCCGCAGTGCGCAAGAAATTCTATTTTTCAACAGCTCAAGGATTTGCCTACTGCTTCTTCTTCATCGATATCGCAGCGAAATACGCTCTGTATAAAATCATATCCAATCCCTTCCTGCCGAGCTGTCCAGATATGAGGACAATACTACATCAACTGCCACGTTACGCATTGTTCTGGACAAATTTCCTGACAAAACTTTTCTTCACTTCCGCGCTGCCGTTCAGTCCGCAAAGTGCGCTTGATGGCGAAATCGTGCTGCGGCGCGGTTGCGAGTATCCTCAGACAGGGATGTGGGATCACCCGGGCACCAAAGGCCAAAAGCGCCCAGGTGATCCCACATCCTTGTCTGAGGATGTTCGCAACCGCGCCGCAGCAAGATTTCGCAATCAGGGTGCACTTTGCGGACTGAACGGCAGTGCGGAGGTGAACTGTAAGTATGAAGTCGCAAAAAGAGAGCATGCGTCGGGTACGATTTGGACATTGGATTACTAGAAGGATTGGACTCCGTTGTAAGAGAATTAGAAGCTGTCGAAACTTATAAATCGCCTGCGTCAGTGGTTCGATCAGAATATCCAGTCAATTCAGCAAATTTGACGCCTACTCGCCTAGATGGGGCTCTAGCATTTGCTGTTTCTGCCGCTCTCGAAACCACCCCTCCTTCAGATGCACACGCAACATCTTTTCTCGCGAACGTAGACGTATCGTGAGAATGTACAACCTCTGTTGGAAGTGTTTCCAAGTAGGTCACACGAGCAGAGTTTGCGTATTCCCTTCTTGCGACAAATGTGGGTTTGACCACAACATTATGCTGTGCGACAGAAGAAATAATTCCCGCCCATCCAGTAGACACCAGTCGCCTGAAAGTAATTATCGCAACAGAAATCGTGGTCGCTCGCCGCATAGATCACCTAGCAGCAGGAGCATGCCTAGAGAACCATCGAGAGGAAGTTATAGAACGCCTAGGAGTACGTCAAGGGATAGTCAAGGCAATGACTCATTTCGCAATCTCACTTCGTTCTCACCAGCACCGCGGAGAAGTGTTAGTTTTCAGCGAAGTCGCAATTCTTCAAGAGAAAACCGACCGCAGTACGGCAATTCCAATACGAGGAACTTTCGCAGTGTTGCCGTAACAAATAATGCGAACATTTTCGATGGTGAGATAGATTCGGACGACGAACTGCAGAATGAGTTTAGCTGTTTAGCAGTTAACACTAGTGTTGATGGCTCAGTTTCCGCCAACTATTCATTTTCTCAATCACTGAGCACGCCTATATCAACGCTGATGCTAGTAAATGCTCGAATTTACAACTGTAATACGAAGTCCTATGAAAGCGTCACTGCTCTTCTTGACTCAGGCTCGCAACCAAGCTTTATAACAGCCGCACTTGCTCGCCGATTAGGATTGCCTGTTAAACAACGCCAGGAAATCACACTCACTACGCTTGGAGGTTACAAGTCAACTGATCAGGCTGATGTAGTCGCCGCGAATTTCAAGAATATTCGTGACAAAGAGCTTCCCTTATCGTTCTGTACAAAGGACATTCTAACTTCGCCCCAACCTACTCCTTTGATTAGTCCAGAAGATAGGAACTTTCTTTGCTCTCTTGGGATTACTGATGACGTCATTTACGAAAACTCAAAGCGCCTAGTGCCCGACGTGTTGATTGGAATGGATCAATACTGGACAGTGTTCCTTAAAAAGCATCCCACAGTTCTGCCATCAGGTCTGGTGCTGACGTATACGAGATTCGGTCCGGTAATTTCCGGCAAGGAAGATGTCGCGATCACCTATTCATCTCACAAATGCGTGGGTTCAGTGAAAGGATCGGTATCGAACGACGAGCTTGACAAAATGACTAGTAAACTATGGAGGTTGGAAATTTTGAAACGATTGGGATTACTGATGATCCCGACCCTGATTTTCACGCAAAAGAAAATCAGAGAATCGTCAATGAGTTCTACGAAACCGCGCAGGAAATCGATGGTTATCTTCATGTACGATTCCCATGGAAATCTGATCGCTCAAAATTGGCTGACAACAGAACGCTCGCATTTAAACGCCTTGAAAGCCAGTATAAGAAACTTTGTGATAAACGCGATCTTTTGGAAGCATACGATAAAATATTCAACGATCAGATCAGTTCAGGAATTATAGAGGAGATCAAGGACAATGAAATCGAGGTTTCAGGTTGTTATTACCTCCCTCACCAAGCAGTTGTGAAGGACAGCGCTACATCGCCTATAAGAGTAGTATTTGACGCCTCTTCGCATTGCAAGGGAGTTCCTAGTTTGAACGATTGTCTGTACCAAGGGCCTACCATACTTCCAAATCTCGTTGGTATCCTTCTGCGTATTAGAACTTTCCGATTCTTGCTAATATCTGATGTGGAAAAAGCCTTCCATCAAGTTCGTCTACAAAAAGATCAACGCGACTTCACGCGCTTCATGTGGATAAAAGACGTTTCGAAACCGCCCTCATTTGGAAATCTTCGTACCTTTCGTTTCATTAGGGTTCCGTTCGGAATCAACGCCTCCCCATTCCTTCTCGCTATTTCTATCCTCTATTACCTGGATAAGAAGCATTACATCGCGATATTAAGAAGAATGTTTATGTGGATAACATCCTACTAGAAGTTGGAAGCGTCAGCGATGCTATCGATCGATACAAGAGATCAAAATCGCTTTTCTCGTCAATGAACATGAACTTGCGAGAATTTCTGTGTAATTCCGAAGACGTGAATAAAACTATTCCGCGAAACGACAGGATGAAAGATCGAGAGAAAGCAAAGCTCCTTGGACTTCGTTGAAATATTGATGACGACTCTATTCTAATAAAAATTAGAATCGCTTCTATGAATGTTTTCTCTAAACGGAGCGCGTTGAGCGCAGTCGCATCGACTTAAGACCCCTTGGTCTTGTTACGCCTTTTTTGGTCAAATTCAAAATTTTTGTGCAAGATCTTTGGTCTAAGTCATATGACTGGGATGATCAGCTATCAGACGACGACATTATGAAATGGAAAGAACTTCTTGAAGGAGTACGAGAAAATGTATGTGCTGTTCCACGCATCGCTATTGCTTTTCTGAAAGACGTTCGGTACGAATTGCATGTCTTTGGTGATGCATCCTCTACGGTATATGCTTGCTGTGCCTGTTTGATTTGTCGTTCAGCAGAGTCTTTTTCCTCGCACTTGATAATGGCTAAAAGTAGGTTGAATCCTAAGAAGAAGCTAACAATTCCTCGCCTAGAATTACTTGCTGCTCTTATATCGATTCGCCTCACTACATTCATTCAAACGCAAATGGATCTTCCAATCAGTGACATTCATGTGTTTTCTGATTCACAGATCGTGCTTCATTGGATCCATTCGTCGAAATCTTTGGAAGTATTTGTGAAAAATAAGGTCATGAAAATCAGGAAGATTGTTGGTGAAATACAAGCTAGAATTAATATCACTCCTATATTTCATTACGTGTCTTCGTGTGAAAACCCAGCAGACTGTGCTACCCGTGGACTATGTACTAAAAGCTCAAAGGATGACCTGTGGTGGCATGGTCCCAAATTCATTCAGTCGCCCAAAAAGGAGTGGCCTCATGTGAACATGAATTTCGAAATTTCGCCTGAAACCTCATCAAGCCTCGTTGTGGAGAATAACGCCTCAATTTTGGGAGTTGAAAGTGATCATAATCATCATTCTGTGCTTCCATTCGATAGGATTTGCAGCTACCTAAAATTGTTCCGCTCTGTCGCCTTTGTTTTGAAATTCCTCAATATTCGAATTTTCACTCGCCTCAAATCTGAACATCTTCGAAATCAATTTTCATCCAAACTACCCTTCGTTGTAATTTCATCGCGTGATCCTGGTCTGACTGTGAATGAATTCATTGAAGCAGAACATGTCCTTGTACGAGAACACTATAGAGAATGTGCACCACTTTTGAAGCAACTACCATTTAGTGAACTCAACGCTCAGTATCTATCTAATGGGTTGATAGTCTGCCCAAAGCGCCTTGTTGACGCTGAATACACTTCTCAAAGTAAAACTCCTATTTTACTGGTGCCCGAACATGCACTCACCAGAACCCTCATTTACCATCACCATAAGAAAGGGTTTCACGCTGGAGTCCGCTCAACCATTTCGGAACTGAGAAAAACCTTTTGCATTCCTAGGATACGTTCAGTGGTGGAAAAAACACTGAGATCATGCGTTATTTGCAAGCGGTACAATACTAACGCCTACCATTAGCCGGACATGCCGAAATTTCCGGAAGCAAGGGTCAACAGGTGTCGGCCCTTCCAATGAACGCCTAGTGAGCATCTTTAAAGCCGCCTTTAAAAAGTCTGTAGGACGTTCCATTCTCCCTCTAGTGCAATTTCAGACTATCGTTGTAGAGATAGAAGCCACGTTGAACTGTAGGCCTATTACAGCTAATTATCCTAATCATAATGAAGTCAATGCCCTAAGGCCTATCGATTTCATATCGCCTGAAGTAGAGCTGGAGCTTTTGCCTGCTGAATTGGAAACATCTTATGGGAACTCGTTACCGAAAGAGCAGTTATCCGAATTGTACCAAGAAACCGTGAAGATTCTGGATGATTTCTGGAAATTTTGGAGCAGCGACTATCTTGCAGAAATAGCTGATAGAAGTGGAACTCGAATCCGCGAAGGAAAGTTTTCACGCGTCATCCCCAAGGTCAACGATGTCGTCATTATGGCCGATGATGTACTGCCACGTGGACAATGGCCACTGGCAATAATTGTACAACTCGTTCATACTGAGCACGGGTCAGTTAGGCAAGCATTCGTTCGCACACCCAAAGGAAAATTACTTCAAAGATCAATTAATCACTTGTACCCATTAGAAGTTGAAACCTGTACCGACTCCAGCGCTCCAAATGAAAAGAATCCGCAAATCAGGACTCAACCACAAAGAAGTTGTAAAAAGACGACATCTTATATTTGAATGAAATAGAAATCTACGTCAATACGCCTTTATTTTTCCCGCCTTTGATTCTGTATAATTGCCTCCTCCTTCTATGTTTTTGTGAAAAATTTCGAGTTTTGATGAATTCACAGCCGTAGGAAAGCGCGCGCCATCGCCAATCGGCGCCCCAACGCCAATCGAGATTACGGTTTAATCGTATTTTACTATTTTCGCGACAAATCGTCTTAATTACCACCCTTCCGAGGTCGAATGAGAATAAAAGGGATAGGAATGTAACTGAAAGTATGAGGAGAAAGTATGAGCTCGAAATACTTGAAATAGAACGTGTGAGAATCAAAATAAACAACTCTTTCGCTTTCGACGCAGAATGAGTGCGCCTTTTGCAACAATTGCACTCACAAGGAAAATCGATACGATGCTACGTCAGCTGGAACGCACATTCGGTACTAGATATTAGAAATGAATAGGAATGACATGAGAGAAATAACAGTGACCTATGAGATCATGAATTAGGTTACCGCCTCTCGCTTATCCAGAATGTTGACACTGCTTCGCTTTCGTGTCTCGGTATATTTCGTAATCGTTTGGATCGATTTCGTCGTGTATATTGATGCATTAATGACGTCATAGAGGGAAGGAAAAGTTTCTTAGCAGGTAAAACGATTGAAGACCCAACCAGCCTAGTATGGACAACGGAATCGATGCGAAATTACTGCTTGGCGATCCAGATTAAGTAGATGAATCGTATCGAACCCAGTCGGTTGATGATGACGCCTTACTGAACTCTTCAGATGAATCCGTCAATATGGATGTCGACGGTGAGATCCAGAATGTCACGATCCCGACACTTCCCGGAGGCATTGATGAAGAACTGTTCAAAGGATCTGTTGATTTTTTGAGCACGAACTGCGAGAGCGCCGTGTCTCCCAAAGGCCACGTCTTCAACAAGCTCAATGTTCCCACTCCATCGACGGACAACTTCAGCATTGGACCCGGATTCAATGATTGCCCAGGAAAAGGATCGCGGCCTCCGACAATTCTGGAGAAAATCGAAGCACTTTGCCAAGGACGTGACCCTGAAGAGGAAGTGCTACATAGCAAGGATGACGCCACTCATTCCACAGCACTCGAAGAGAAATTTCACCTTGCCGCCAATCTGGCACAAAACCTAACGCTTGCTGTGAATGTCGACCGTATATTTAGCATTCAACAGATTGGCGATCGTGACCTGAAACACGTTGACGCCTATCTGAGAGACGAGCTGTATCTAACTTTTCGCGAACTCGTCACGAAGGAAATAGTTACGCCAACCCCGAACCAGATACGCGACGGTTTCAACAACGATTTCACTGTGCTGACAATCACAAAAGCACTGAAGGCTCTTAATGCTCATTGCAAATCGCTTACTCCCCTGCAAATAGAAGTGTCGCAAACGCCTTGGAACAGTGTGGACGGGATGCTCAAATGGATTGACCAGTCGACAACGCTGATAGCGAACATCAACGGCCAACGTAGTATCATTGAACGAAAATAATTCCGCGTATATTCGATCCCTGCCAGGAAATATCGAAGGCGGCCGCCTCTCTTGCCCATTTTGGAGTGTCCCCGTTGAAAATGGATTCACTGTTTGCGGACGCTACTCTTAGCTACGGCTACCAAATCATATCACGCCTTCAAGAAGAAATTCAGAATCGATTCCGAAACCTCACTGTCACGCGCAATTGTGCCCATTCCGAAACGCATACGGATGACAACGGCAGACGAAGCAACTCGCGTAGACGCTCTCATGCACGTGAACGCTCTCCTGCACAATCACGCCTTAGATCCTTCCACCGATCCAGCTCTCGCGGGCCCCAGTCTGGACGACGCACGTCCAGTGAAATGAACGGCCACGCCACTCCGCCTTCAAATTACAAAGGATGCATATTCTGCGGGAGCAGATCGCACTACACTGCAATGTGTCAACGGATGCGTAAGCTTTCGCTGAGAGCTAACTTTGTCGTCAGAGGTGGACGCTGTATTGTTTGTGCTAGTCGACACGAGCCCCGTCAATGCCATCGTCGCAGCTGGTGTTTCTTTTGTCATTCGTTTTCTCACCATCAGGCGCTGTGTGCTGATGGCGAAGTAATCGAAAATGACGTGAAGGAGTCTATGGATAAGTATTATGATTCGCTGGCAGAACTCTCAGAAGAATCGTACGCCTCATTCGTTTCTCGGAAAAGGTCAAGACGCGAAGACGTCAACTGATTCGCATAAAAAGGTTATTTTTGAATACTGTTAACTAATCAAAGGTTACTTGTAAGAATAGTTCGTTTTAACGAGTTCGCTGAGAACCGGTCTTGCAAGGAAACTATTGAGGAAATGAGTCTACGTTATTACCGCCTGAAGTTCTTAGAAGAGAAATAGGAATATTGATAACTAGATGTTGGAATTCCCTCCTCTATTCAAAGAATTTCAGATCGTTTCTTCTACCACGCCTGTCTCTCACGCCTTTTCTTGATTGGTCCTAGCGGACGCTGTGCTGACGTTGATTTGAATTCGAATTAACGCCTGTTACTTTGGTGGGAACCACATTTTCCGCTAGTCTCCAGAGCTTGAGGTGTAAACACGCCTTTCAGAAAACATCTTTCTGGCACACACATTCCTCAACATCAGTCCAGCTATAATCAGTCGTCACATTTTCTGCGCAACGTCGACCATTCCAGATGTCACGCTGTTTCAAATCCGTTATATTCTTACTGTTATTGTTCATTGTCTAACCGATGTGTTTGAATAATTCCCTCTAGGAATATGTTGTACTGACTGATCTCACGCCCCTCGGTCAAATGCCTTTCCCCATTTTCCATCCTCGTCTTGGTCAAGGTGCTCATGCCATATTTCGCTGGCCGCGAGGGTCGCTACATCTCCCGACTTTTTCAAATACTACAGTTTCGCGCCTCGTTGAAAGGTCCCGTGGTGATGACAAATGACTCCGCTGAGTAGCAGTTTTGCGCCACTGGATAGACATCGATACAACTGCGCCTAAACCTGCCGGTACGACCCCCACACTGCGCCCCCCTCGACTGGTTCCTTCTCAAAGGAGCCCCTTTGACCGAGCCCCTTTTTTATTATAATAATAAACAATTATCATTTTATTAGTGTCCAGGATCATTCGGATATTAGTGTATCATTTTATTCGCAGCCATTTCCATTCTACCACCTCACCGGCGCGTCAATAAGATCGCGCAATCTAGCACCCACAATGCAGTCCTTCATCAGGCTCAATGCCACACCACCCAAACGTCACATGGTTATTGGTATAAATCAGATCGACGACGACATGGGAGCAGTATTGAATCTTGGCCCCTCGTTCGCAATAACACCGAAAGTTGACGATACACTCATTAATGCAACACTATGCGGAATACACGAGTTCGCCTATCACCTTCGCTGGAGGTTGTGTCGAGGACCTACCGTGCTTGACAGAAATATGACTATGGTGGTCTCAATGCCATTCAAAGGATACAATGCACAGTTACCTCCGCCTTCACGTGATGTTGATTCAAGAATAGCTAACTTTGAGCATGCAATACACAACGTCTATCGGAACGCCGCCACTGAACCATATCGGTCAAATCTTAGCCCTGCTGAGCGAAGAGGATTGAAGAAATGTATGCAGTCCAAAAGGACGTTGAGGTTTACTGTAGGCGATAAGTGTGGATCCTTTGTGGTGATGCCTCAGACACTGGATAAAGCGTCAACTTACCAAGTTCTCTCAGATTCCACTGTCTATGAAGAGAGCACACAACCAGCATTCGATGCGGCATGCAGAAAAGTGAAGACTGCAATCACATCTGTTGTCAAAAGTCGTGTAGGAGCTGTGATAGCAAAATGACTGAGTGATTCTTCACCCTCTATGCCAACGCTCTATACTCTTGTGAAGAGCATAAAATTCCACCGACAATTGCTAGTACGACCCTTACATGTAACGATATCAAGACACGACCAATCATCGCGTCCTGCGGCGGTCCATCAGACAGATTGAGTTGGCTTCTTGTCCAGCTTCTTTCGCCGCTACTACGATACGTGGGGGCCCATATCATCAACGTAGACGAATTTCTTGCGTCAGTGCGTAGTTGTCCTGTTCCAACATCAGCATTTTACGCCAGTTTCGATGTGACATCCTTATACACCAACGTCAACAACATGGGGGCGTTGAATGCTGTTCTCGCTCTTTTAGAAGAACATCGCAGCAACGTATCGATGATGGGATTCTCTCCAGTGGAAATAAGAATTCTCCTCGAAGCGGCCCTTGAATGTAATATATTTTGCTTCGACAACAAGATATACAGGCAAAAGCGAGGCTTAGCTATGGGGAATCGCATTGCGCCGGTGCTGGAAATTATTTTCCTGGACCACATCGAAAAGTCATCTCTAACGACTGGGATTCTCTACTTTAAGCGCTATATAGACGACGTGTTTGTTATCGGAACTGATGAAACAGAGTTGAGCGGCACGTTAGAAGCATTGAATTCGCAAGATCCGAACGTGAATTTCACTTCAGAAACGCCTGACGCTTGTGGTTTCTTGCCATTTCTAAACGTAAAAGTGCGAATAGTGGGAGGACGAAAAGAACACCTGTGGTTCAAGAAAGAATCTTCTTCGAACATCCTTCTGCACTCAAGGAGCGTGCACCCTATGTATATGAAGGTCAACGTGATACGCAACCTTTTCAGAACGAAAGAGAAGCTCGGAACCTTCTCAGATCCAAAAGTGGACGCCAAGATCAGGACTATTCTTGATCAAAACGGATATACTGCAACTAACCTGAGAACTTGGACTCCCCATAGAGCCGCAGATGGGATTACCTTATCTTTGCCTTACGTCAACGAAAAAGTAGCAAGAGAGGTCATCAATGCCGTCGAACGCTCTTTTCTTCCAATACGTCTGATTCTCCGCCCTCCTCCGACCCTTCGCGATCTCCTCACGTCTTCGAGAGCGTAGGAAAACCGATGTCGCGACAGATCGTGTCGATACTGCACCTCTCGGAAAGTATGTGAATTACGTGGGACGGTATACTTGATCACCTGTCAAGCATGCGGAGAGAAGTATGTGGGTGAAACGATGAGACCCCTGAGGTTACGCTTGGATGAGCATAGAAGAGCCTTGGCGAATCCTGCTGCTTATCCGAACAGCAGTTTCGCTAAGCACCGCAACGTGAGACACTGTAAAGAAGGCCCACCTTCCTTTGAAGTGTCGGTTCTCCATCGACATCTGGTGCGACCCTTGGAGCGAAAAGTGATGGAAGCGCGTGAAATCCGGCGACTGCAACCGGAAATCAATGCCAGAGAGGAGCTGCATGACCTTCTTAGGCTTATCCAATAAGTTCTAATCGCAACAACTCCTGGGCACCCGCAGTCAGCCTTATTCGTAACGCGCATTCGATCAAGTGGGGTGAGCACTTCATGATTTTCCTCGCTGGGTCGTTTATCATACATCATCCCTTTAGCACCTGGGGCTTTAGCAGCCAGTCCAACCGTCAAGGGAACCCTGGTTCGTGTTTACCTAATATGTTGTATTTTGTGTTGAACTATGTATTGTGAAGAAAAAAAATTCAAGGTCTGATGACGGCTTTATAGCCGAAAGCTTACCGCCGCAATAAAAAGATCATCAGAGCCTCCATCATCGTACGAAGATTATATCTAAATGAAGCTCAGAGACAGCTCTATAATACCAATGTGAACAGCGTTCGAAACTGAGTGTGTGTGCCACAAAGAAAGACACGAAGCATATAGAATTGATATGATGTGAGGTCAAGACCGATGAAATGGGATAAAATAAACACTGAAGTAGCCGAGTAACGTCACCCTCGCGGTGCCAGCGCGACTCCATCACGAGAGCGCTGCGGTAATATCGCGAAAGTCTCATGACACTGCAACAGAATCGCCTCAGCACCTTGATGATGGCGGATTCACAGCGGTACTATAGCGAAGCTATCGCGGCACAGTCGAGGGTCGCAGTTTTTCCTTGAAACTGTCGAGGCAAGCTTTCCTAGAGAAGCAGCACCAGGCTACACTGCCTTGTCGTCCAAATAAGAGCACAGGTCACAACACTAGAATTTGCTTGCAACTCGACTATAGTCGCTTTAAACAACAATCGGACAACTATGCCCCACATAGGCTCGTCCATCTACTTATTGCTCTTTCAACTGATAAGTCGTTTATAGCCCAGCATGTGCCTGAGGGCATCGCACGCGCGCCAAATCAGTTCTTCTTTTGCCTTCAATTCCTTGCCTGGGTCCGGCTTATCTCACTCAAAAATGATGTTTCAAAACCACTAATTGAAAGATATGGGAATCTTAAATCCACAAAGTGGCACACACCATTTATCAAAATTCATTCGCTACGGTCCCATGCTAAAGAAAGTGCTTGCAATCTAGCGCAACCGTAAAAATTCAATATAGTGTGAATTCAGAAGTCGTTCCCAACTATTTTCAATTTCCGATCCTTTCTACAAGTCGGGGGTTTTGAAGTACTTGGCAAGTGGTTATACAGGTAAGGTCTACTTCACAACTATGTGGGAACGTAAGATTCTGTCCCCGAAGCTGAACTGTGTCTTTGAGGTGCCCCATCCAACATTCAGCACAAATGGCCCCACGGGGTCGGTTCTAGACGGTAGATTCGAACCATTCATTGAGCAATTTTTAACCGCGGAGGGAGTCTACCGTACAGCCCCCATTGATGGGGAGGTTCTTCGTTGAAAACAGTGGCGAAGAGTGTTGCAATTTTTTCGTTTCAGAAAATTACGCATCAAGTGGTGGAGGTGCTCCAATTGCACCGACCACTCAAGAGCGCTCATGTGCAATAGGATCACAATCCGCTGTCATGTCGATAGGGATGCGACAAAAAATTTGCGCTTTAGTAGCACGTGCTACTGTGACAGCCTAATATGCTGTCGCGATGACTATGGGGAGCCGCGGAAGGTATGCCTATTTCAGGAGCAGGTGGCCGCTTACACAGCCGTCTTGTCATTGATTGTCGTCGTCTCATTGGATGATGGAGCAAATCAGCACAGCAGTCCACCGAGGGTCACGCTAACTTTTCGCCCGCCCATTCATTTATTTTATCGTGAACTGTGCGTTTGAAGGCGACGTTTGCGATAAAATAAATAAGCGTGATGGGTGTTTATTACCTTCAACAACTAATAATGGTGGAGGACACTGTAGCTTGTTCTAGCCAGTCAAAGAGATTAATACTTTCAAAACGTCATTCGTAATCAGAAGAATGGTACATTCCATCGTGAACACTGCCTTTGAGGAGCTCCCCATTTCAAGAATCGATAGGAGCGGGTGGATTTTCTTTTCTGTACAAAAATCGTTATGAGCTCTTCTATTACTCCATAATCGACGCCTGCAAATAAAGGCTGATCAAAGTGAAGAGCTCTTAAAAAATGGACACAGTTTAACAACCTCAACAGTCCGTACGGCTTATATCACAGTCCCAACGCCGTTGGAGGTGTCGAAGTCTAGCCGGATTGGATTTACTCCATTATTGACTTTTACATAGTCGGGCTAGACGGATCGTTCTTCCACAGTGAGGAAAAAGTGGCAGACATATACCCTTCCAGTCTTACTTTATTCAGAATCAATACGGTGGGACTCTGAGAAAATCATAATAGCGAATCACTAGCCCGTAAGAATACTATGCTTTGCACGCCTCCTGCTTATGTATCAGCGCTTGTAAAGTACATAGATTCTACACCTGATCTCATTCTTTGCCTTTTTTGAACATGTCGTCAGCATGCAGTCCAGTGTAAGGAAAGTGTTCAATCACGTACACTCATTCGAGGAAAGTTCGACTCATCACACCTACTCAGACTAAAAAGCTATAGGAAGTTAACTCGGCTTGGTCATCCCACGTTTTATGCATGAATTGTTCTCGAGCGTTGCAAAAATCGTACTGAATGTGTTTTGGGTTTCCAAACTGTAACTGTAGACACCTACCGTAATGAATATTATCACAACAGTGATCAACGGTGAGACGAACTTCTCGTAACGAGACACCATCAATACAGCAACTGTTCGTTCGACACCAAGAAGAAAATTTCCTACATAGAATAACAGACCACCATAGCGAACAATCGGCATGACTATTCGCTGAGCTTCCTAAAAACGAGAAGCAATCCAAACAAGCTGTCGCATTTGCCCATCAAGGTTGGTTTTGATCCGATACCTAATTTTTCTAGTCTATTATGAGTTTTGAAGGTTAGTGTTTTGCCACCGCGGTGAATTGCTTGAATTCTAACGCGTTCACTGTTTATCGCTTTTTTTATGCTTGTTGACTTTTACCTGTCTCAGACATTGCGAGGGGCAAGCGGCGGACAATAGAGCCCGTTTTCGACTTGGGAGAGCGACAGCAAAGGCCTCTCCTAGAGGGGGCTCCGAGAAAGGACCCTGCCCTGCCCGGCGCTCGCCCCCTCGGAAGAAAGAGACGAACGAGATGCAAAGAAGTTGGAAAGGGCAGTTCATGAACTGCATTAGAGATCAGAGAAGCCATAGAAGGCCAAACGCATGAATCATCGTTCACGAAAACCTTTGTCCCGATTTAACGTGATTTCTCCTGTGATCTCTCAATCACGTGCTGAACCGATATAAAAGGCGCCTCGCCGCATAGAGAACCACATTCGGCCCAACAGGACCGGGACTGAGTCCCTATCAGAACGGGATATTTTTGGAGGAGAGTGGACGACGCTTTCCGGGGGGATGGTGACGTCAGTGCTCCGGGGCGGTGACGGCAGTGGTGGTAGGGCCTCAGGGAAGTGACGACAGGTCTCCAGGGCAGTGGCTAGAGCGCTTCAGGATAGTGACGGCAGGGCTTCAGGGCAGTGGTGGCAGGGCTCCCATCAAGCCAAACTATCACTTTGGCGCTCGCTCCCTCGTTTGAGGGGGCAAGCGTCGGTGCTCCGAGGGTTGCCCCCTTGCAGAGCTGCGCTAGCCCTCTCCAGTGTATGAGGCTGCAAAATGTTGTACCAACGTGTTAAAACAACGAATCTGGTGCAATCTTCTTGAGAAATTTATTTATATTTTTCGGTGGTGGCAATTAAGTGACTTTTAGACGTTATATCGAGTGATTTTCTTTCCTAGAGTAACGTTGTGGTAGACCTCGAACACAACTCGCCCTGAACTAGTGATTCCGCGGTAAGATGTGCAGCTGTTAAAACACGAGCCCGAGTTAATCTCGGACATGTAGTGGAAAAGGCACGAGTCTTTTGCTGCGCTGACTTCGCTGTTGATGGAGCACGTCGCCTTGTTACTGAAGTGGCTTTCAAAAGAGGGGTGGTATTTGACGTTTCGGTTCTAGTGATGACCCACTGCAAATAAGCCAACCCTGCCGCAACCGTCTGTAAATACGCCATTTCTGCCATGTTCCAAACCCCGGAAATTTTTGTGGTCATGGTCCATGAACCTCAGCGTTCACTTGCAGTAATCTTCTAGAACTGGCCACCCAGGACCATTTGCGCTTCCTGCTATCTGTGTTCGAGTACTGAGAATCGTCGACCTGAGTATATCAGCCTTTATAGAGAATGAAATTCAAAAATACCAACCTCAGCCAAAGATTGAAATCCAAAAATGCTACATATAATGGTTACTTCCGAAAGTATACTTGAGAACTGCACACCAATAGTCACCATCAAGGTAATTGTTCTAAAATGACAATTTTCACCAACTCCACAAAATTATGAAACGCTCAATATCCAGCCGAAAATTCTCGCAGTAATATCCAGTTGATATTTGAATTCAACGTTTTCTCCGTTGTCAATGAACCACTGGTTGTATGACATGGAGACTGAGTGTGAGCAACCAATTTGGTCGATCTACCAGGTTGTTCTATAAGTTTTGTCGTTCGATAGGAGAGGGCAGAGCTACTAACCCAAGTTTTTTTGTTCTGTTGGTACACTCTTTATATGAATGTAAGTGAACTTTTCATTTGAATGTAAGTGAACTTTTTGAATGTAAGTGAACTTTTTCATTTCAATCTGTCAATTCATTCTTTGTTTACAAGCCAATTAGTGTCGCCGTGTTACAGCAATGGAAAAATTGAATATCGTGCAGTGATAAAACTCTTTATTTTGGAAGGTGTAGCACCAAAAAAAAATCACGAACGAATGTTAAAAGTGTATAATGATTGTTAACCTACAATTAGAACAGTAGAAAGATGGGTTGCTGAATGTGCCGTAATCAACGTGAATTCTCGTGACAAAATTAGACTAGATGCCTCCGAAACCCTGGGCATCTCCTGTTTCTGTGTGAGGCATCTAGCTACGCGCTGGCAGAGCGCGTCTACCAAATTCACAAATCAGCATCGGAAACATAGCTTTTTCATCAATGAAAAACTAATTAGTTATGCAAAAAAACAATAATAGATGAATACAGCATAGAAATATAGTAGCAGTCAACTGTTTTCCGCCATATAAAATTATGAAAATGGAAAAACGGGCCCGAAGTTTCGCAAAAAAATCAGTCTTACAAATTAAATCCAAAAACAAACTGAAAGGAAAAATCTTCTAATAAAAAGTAATATGGTAGAACAGATTCTTGAAATTAAAGCAAAAATGTTCATTCGACATCAAAATGCCTAAAACACACGTAAAATAACTGCAGTGATTAAAACCTACGTAAGTGGCTACGTTAGAACATTTAACTACAACAATAGCTGCAGGAGTCATAACGTTTCCAAAACGCTGGTGCATGACGCTCGGCGGCTGGCGCAATCAACGTGTCCGAGGACTTCACGGGGTTAACGATGGTATTGAAATAATTAGTGACAGCTGCTACTGCCGCTTGCCTCCACCGTCGGCTACAGGTCGGCTGCAGTTGTCGGTGGGGAGTCGCTGAGTACCGAGATCAATAACAGATGTTAAAGATGCAAAACCCCAACGTCACTTGGCGCTAGGTCGTCTGCTATGGACGGAGCCTTATTTGCCAGCGGAAGGCTGGGTATGCTAGGTGCATTCCGGGGGAGTTTTTATTCGATACCGAACAATCTATGTTTTGCATTGTTATCATTCCTACACACAGGGCGAAAATCATAGCCAACGGTGCGTAATTTGCAATGTATTGACAGGCGGCGCACAGCCTGCTTTATATTCTACGCCGAAATATTGTCATAACATTTTTGTAGACGAGTGCACGACACTCGTGTAAAAAATTTTTTGCGCTCCCCATCAACCGCGCACTATTTTGTGTCGCGCTGTCTGTCGCGTTGTCGTGTTGTTATGTCCAAACGACACTTGTGACAGCTCGTGACAATAATTGTCGTGATAAAAAGCTTGTGACACGAGCCATATGTTATAGGATACGATACGAACCCATAGCTCACGCCTTTTGGTCGCGACATGTCGTGACATGTCATGGCAATTGTCGTCACGACAATAGAGGGTTTACTACCACTCCAGATATTCCGTCACCACTTGCAAATCACGGAATTAAAATTTGACACAATTTATTTGTTTTTGACGCTAGCCTCAAAGTTTTTATGTCCTTGACGCTCTCAGTGCACGCATTGTTTCAAAACGCGTTCGTCGCTGGATTTGTCCTTGTTCTGAGTTGGTCCGAATCGCGCTTGAAACAAAATGTTTCTGACGCGTGATTTGACTCTTATGATTTATAGAACGCCTGCCAAATCCATTTGCAACAATTTCCCTATATTTAAAGGCAGCGTTCACGATAAAAAATTTGTTTCAGTTTCCACTAGGAATGGGTAGTGGAGGGGCACACTGTAACGTTGACGTCGAAGAACGCATGAAAACGAGCCAGGAATTGCTCCAAAAGAGCCCGAAGTTGCCACTTTGAGCGCAAGGCAAACCCCAAAAGTGCAACACACGCCCACCGACGGGGAAAAATGAATGCTCGAGATCGTGAGATGAGCGATGATTTCCAATCATTAGCCCCGTTCTTCCCTTCATTCTCAGATTCTCTCTCTACTCAGGTCAGCTCGCATAGATCGGCTGCAAAAGACGGAAGTTACTAGCCTCGGACAACTTGTCCACCATGTTTCCTTAGCTCAACCTTTGAGGGACCATAACTCCGTTTCCAGAAGGTCTTGTACGATTTCAGAGACATCATTGGAATCAGCATGGGGCCGTTTTCAAGATAGGCGGAAAAACAGAAAAGCGATTTTCATCGTGAACACTGCCTTTAATGACTATGTTGTCTGCATATACCAACAACAGCCAAATCGATTAAAAATTTTCACTACATTCAAAAAGTAAAGTTGATAGCTTAATCTAATTAAATAATTTCTTAAAGCAGTGCCAACTCCTTAACCTTTTCTGCGGAGCCAAACTTTTCAGGGTTTCAAAACTGTTCCCAAGAGTCTCCCTTCTACAATATACTCTTGGGTTTTAAAAGTCGAAAAAATAAAGAAATTAGTGTCGAAATGACACAATTACACATGATCAGCCGCTCAAGCCTGCTCTTGCTGATGTGGCTGATAGGGGCTTCAGGGACCATACGTCTGATTCGGTGGCGGAACTCGCTCACCGTATCCTGCTTAATCCTACTTGGCTCCTGCCCGCATTCCATGCCGTGCGACGCACCGATACTGAGGCCCTGCGCACGTCCCATGATGTCCTGTACACTCCCACTGGGGTCCTGCACACATTTCATGACGTCCTGCACTTTTCACTCTGGGGTCCCGCACACAACACATGACGTCGTGCACACTCCCACTGAGGTCCTGCACACATTCCATGACGTCCTTCACTATCCGGTTGTGGTCCTGCACACATTCTATGACGTCCTGCACTTTTCACACTGGGTTGCTGCACACAATCCATGACGTCTTGCACGCTCCCACTGAGGTCCTGCACACATTCAATGATACCCTGCACTATCCCTCTGGGTTCTTCGCACTTCCCATGACGTCTTGCGCTTTTCAAACTGGGGTCCTGCACACAATCGATGACGTCCTGCACATCCCCACTGGGGTCCTTCACACAATCCATGACGTCGTGCACACTCCCACTGGGTTCTTCGTACTTTCCATTACGTCCTGCACTTTTCACACTGGGGATCACACTTTTCTCAAATCGTACTTCGGCGGAAGTGTATTCTGGTTTGGCGCTAGTTGATCGTCCTCCTGATGCCTTTCATCTTCCATTTCGAGTGGTACGAGAAGGTTGATCAATCTTATTATTAGTCGTCCCTTCGATGACTTCGCTGGTTGATAGTTGTGATTCTTCCCATACTCTATGCATTTCTGTGTAGATTCGAATTCACCATGGGAACGACCTGTCCCATCTTTTGGCTTCTCGGAGTTGATTTCCCTTGTTTGAAAAGCTTTTGGTGATATCCTCTCAGTTCTGTCAAATAGTTCGAACGCCACACTTTCCAGAATTTCCTTGTCAATTGATAAGCGCTCTCCAAAGCTTTCACTGCTTGGTATCTCGTTCGTAAGAGAGGTAGATCCTCTGTGGGGCGATAGTCAGGATCCTGCTATGTAGCATCAGATTGCAGTGCCAACGGGTTAATTAGACAAATATCTCTTTGAATGAAGTATATCGGCCGATTCGTAGGTAAATCCTCTTCCATGTCCTGTTGAGAAAGGCTTTGATTTTGGCTAGAAGTGTTGTTGCAGTTTCAAGGCCCAGCTTCTTGCAACCGACGGTCTTGTACATAGCGTTCTTCACGGAATGAATGAGTCTTTCCTGAAATCCGCCTTTCCATGGGGCGAATGGCGTGATGTACTTCCAATCACTTCCTTGTAGCATACCAAATCGCTGTCCTGATTTTCCATCTATTCTTTGTAGACATGTGCAAGTATGTCTTGACCGAGCTTGAATGAGGGAGCATTGTCGCAGGTTATGCTTTCTGGAGTGCCTCTTCTGGCAAAGAATCTCCTGATCGCATTAATCACCGATGATGTACTCGCGTCTGGCAGCGATTCCAGTTGAATTAATCTTGTTACAGCGCAGGGAAGATTGATCCAAACGCCTTCAAGACGTATCCAGAAGCCTTGCTAATTTTCTCGAAATGCAGAGGACAAAACAGGTCCATACCGACATGAGGAAATGGCCTGGTTTCAATTACTCTTCTGTACGGCAGATCTTTGGCTTCAGGGTAGCAAAATGGAAGGTTGTTAGCTTTTGACATGGAATACACCCTCTTACTGCAATTTTCACTTGCTTCTGTAATCGCGGAATCCAGAATTCGGACGTTCGCCATGGTATGTGCGAGAGAGCAGTGGTACTGGCCATGCGCTCTTCGATTCACTAATCTGGCCAGATCTGTCTCTGGAGCTATTATCTTAGACAGCTTTGCACTCTTAGAGAGATTGCTCTTGCCGGCTGTTGCCATATGGACATTCTTGCAGAAACGGACAACCATCAATTCCCATTTTTCCATACAAGAATGTGTAGAGAATACAACACGTTCTGACCTGTCATGACTTGTTAACAACAGGTTCTAGTTCATCAGGATATGCTACACTACTACTACTATGTACGTTTCTGAAAGGGTGTCTATTTGCCTAACCGTCCATAGCACATGTAGATCCCATCATCACCTTGCTTGATATTTAGGTGGTAAGTAGTCGCTGCCGAAATGACTTCCTTGAATCGTTGTTGATAGATTTTCTAAATGAAATTCCTTGCTTGTTGGATTTTTCCAGACCTCAGCTGCCCTGTTACTTTTTGGAGCACTAATTACGGAATCGACTCCTCCAGCCTAAGCTTGGTGCGTTCCAAAAGTCTTTTCGGTGCAATCGCGAAGAAGCGGAGAACAAATTCCGCTGACGTTTTGGGTTTGTCCAGTGTATAGAATCGAGATAAAAGAACAGTACCGATGGAATATTGTCTCGGCTCACTGACATGGCAGTTCCGTCATGTGTCGTTAATTTCCGCGTTCAGCGGAAAAGGCTGATTTTGAACTGGCCAACGAGCTGGGACAGTAGATCCGGTCCTTTCCACCAGATGCTTTGTTTGAACTCCTTTGCTGTTGCTCCTCTGGTTCCAACATCTGCCGGATTTTCAGCCGTGTTTATGTATTCGATCTTCATCTTCAGTCTCTTAACTTGAAGATGCTCTACGATTGCTTTGACTTCCTTCAATCTGTTTGAAACGAGGTGCCCAACGTTCTTATCTGACGCATATTTGTTCAGCCATTGCAAAGCTATTTGAGAATCTGTGAAAATTTTTATTGCGCAAATCTGGATGACTCGTCGGAGTTCCTTAAAGGCAGCAGACACGCTCAAAAATGGTATCGATTTTATGACATAAATCAAAAATTTGGAGCTGGTTGTATTGGGAACTGACGAAAAAACGAACGAAATTGTGTGCAAAAAGAGGAATAACAGTTATTTTGTTATCGAGTGAAAGTGGACGAGTTTTACCGCGCGCGGTTGAAATAGCGAATATTAGCATCAAAACTGTTGAGATAGAGAAGCCGATATACTCTTACAGCCTGTACTGGAACGTTCACCTCGTTGGAAGCGTCAAAAACCAGCCTAAGTGGCCGTATTAGTACTATCAATTATGACGGGTTTGTATTTTGGGGCGGGGTTGCAGAAGCTCAGGGGCGGGGTTGCGGAAATTTTTCGACTCGCATTGCTGAAATTTAGTAGTTTTGACTCGTTTTTGAAGCTTGTAACTGCGTGAGCAGTCTACTAGCAGCCATGCGACTACAGAAAAGTAGTTATCTCAACAACTTTTCCGAGCGTGTCTGCTGCCTTTAACAGCTGTTACCGCGAGCCCTGCTGTCATGGTGGGGGCGTTCATCTCTAATTTTTTAATAGTGCTTGTTTCATTTTTTTCGGCAGTCTTAATTTGGCCATAAGCATGTTGGCTCTTCTACCATATACCAGGTATGCCAAGGCATACATAGCAGTTTTACTAGTGTCTGCGAACAAAATCAAGTTATGGCTAGTTGCCTTGTCCGCGATACTTCTTGGGAGTTCCATTTGGAATTTTTCAGTCTCCGATAAAATATCGTTCTGTTTTTGGGCATCTGCCGCACTCAATATGTGTCTTAATCGTAATCCTTGTTCTGAAAGAGCTTGAAGAAATGCTTTGACTTCAACATGACAGGAGTGAGCCATCCCATACCATAGGATCGTATACAATGGCCAATGCGCTTAGGACTGCTCTCTCAGTTGTCTTCGTAGTGTTAAACGGATAGTCAGAAGTAAGTCTTCTGTAGATTTCCAGCGAATTCCAAGCACTTTCGATTGTTTCTCTTGTGACATATCCTCTGGACTTATCGGAGAGTTGAAGTCGTGGTCGTTTGACGTGAATTCTCTCATGTTCATGCTCAGCTCGTCAAAGATTTGTTTTCAAAGTCTCGTATTTTTCTAAGGCTTCCTGTGTGATTTCAACGCTGAAGAATAAGTTGTCGACGTAGAGTTTGACCTTCATTTCCTCTACGAAAAAGGTTCTTGTCCTGCCGAATTTAAGTGGAACTTGATTGTCGCCGCCAGAAGGAATGGTGAAGCGTTGATTGCAAAGGTGACTCTTGTAAAACGATAGACCACTGTAAAGTCTGTCCGAATGAGAATGGTGGTCCATGCGGCCGGTGTGCTGAGGAGGCGACCGTCGCATGGGCCGCTCTCGGACGAGTGTTGGATATGAACGGCGGCCATCCCCCTCCTTCCTGCTGTAGAGCTGTGTTTGCTGCCAGCCGGTGCCGGCCCCGTTCGTAGTCGATGACTGTGGAGGACATTTCGCATGCTCGTCCAAGAGCGGCGAATGCGGCGGCCGCCTGCCAAGAACGCCGGCCGCATGGGCCGCCATTCTCATTCGGACACATTTTGTCATTTGTGGGAGGCTTCGATTTGTCTTTCATCCAGACAGTCGGATCGCATATCGATCTTTTTTCTAAAGTCGCACTTGACGAAAGGCTTTTTCAACATCCGACGTCACTTCTGTTCTTCAAGTTTTGAGGCGTAGCATCATTCCTATGAGTTTCAGTAGAAGAGCCATAGTGAAGAACGTCGTTGAGGCTTGGCTTGCCTCGATAATGCGCCATTGCGTCGATGACGATTCTTTTTGGTGTCGTATCCTTTTCGGGTGTGATGACAGCATAATGCGGTACATAGTGATTTATCTTGCCTCGACCGTTTTGAACTTCTGAAGCTTCCACCAGAATTCCTTTTGCAAACTGATACTTGAAAATTTGGTCGTATTCTTCAAGAAGACGGGAGTTGTTTCGGCATGCGCGAAAGAGTCCTTGCAGTCTCGCTTTGGCTATTTGCCTTTGTCTGAAGGTTGTTGATGATCGTCCTTCCATGGCAGTCGGACGTGATACCCATCTGGCTTTTTGACGATCGTTTCGGCCAATGCTGAACACCTTCTGCAAACCTGCACAACTAAGGGCCGCCTCATACCTTACCGATGAGCGCAGGCTCATGGGATTGACATTTGATACGGTGGTCACTCGCCCTGGCCGAGTCGTCGATCACTCACTCCTCATGCTTTCATCGTGAGGGAGGACTAGAGGGAGCGACAAGCAATATTTGAAGCAAGCTTAAGCCCACTGCTTCTTACATGAAGCTGTGGGATCCAAGCTTGCTCCTTCAGTCATGAAGCAGCGAACTTTAAGCTAATGGGATGTCCAAGAGAGCGTAAAGCTTGCTGATTCGTACCTGAAGCAGTACCCAGGAACTTGCAGCTCCAACCCTTAAAGCATCGAGCTTCAACTTGCTGCTCTAATTAAGTTACATGAAATATAAGTGTATGTTACATGTGATATAAGTGTATGTTACATGTAATATAAGTGTAGGTTACATGCGATATGAAGGTAATATACTTGAATGGCTCAAGTATCCTACACTTTATATTACATGTAACATGTTTTCATTTTTCTGAGAACATCAACGGGTTGCTTTTATGAGGCGCGCCGTACATCGCGTGTTTTGCAATCGATGTTCAACAAGTGCACGATAACAACTACGGCAACGGCCCAATCTTCGTGGGAAAAACACTAAAGACCTTCATGTTCGACTACGACAAGTGCATAAATGGATTGAATAATGTTCCTACGTTCTCGTAGTTAGCAAATCAAATAACAAAACAATACGAATTTGAGATTATTACTAATTATTATCAAATAACTATGAGATTCTTCCATAAACCAACACAATAATGAGGTTATCACTGAGATATCATAGGTTTAAACGCCTCCGGTCTTGTCTGGTGCCTAATGGGTCTTCTCCTCCGTTTTTTTTTTCTCGAGAGAATCGCGATAGGACCAATTAAGCTTATTTCAGTGAAAAGCTTAAAGGCAGCATCCACGCTCGTAAACGTGATTGAGATAACTAAGGAAATAGAATGGTATGGCCCAGATTACAACGCCTACTCATTCTGAAGTGTCAAAAACGACCCACAATGCCGCTACATAAGTTAGAAGTTGGCCCCGTCCTGTATTTTCACGCCCCCTGTATTTGCCCTTCTCCTGCAACGCAAGGTTTCTGGGTCATATTCACCGTCGGTACTGTTGGGAGATTGCCTAACAAGTCAACCACAAACGTCACTGACGGCGAAGATGGCCCAGCAACCCTGCGTTGGAGGAAAATGGCAAATATAGGGGGCGTGAAAATACAGGGAGGGGCCAACTTCTAACTCATGTAGCAGCGTTAAGGGTAATTTTTGACACTTCAAAATGCGTAGGCATTATGTTGTAAGTCATACGGCTTGATCCACGTTGTTATCCGAACCACATTTACGAGCGTGTAAGATGCCTTTGATGCATACTTTGCTACTTCTCTTCCGCTGCATCTTTTTCGACTTGACAGTGTAGGATCAAGCCTTTTTCTGGTTTTCCTACATCTGCCCTTTTAATGGCATTCCCTTTCTCTACAGTTACATGCTTCACTCTCTTACAAATAGAAGACGGAATAGTAAGTAGTCCTTGTCAGATGCGAATAACAACAACGAGGATTATGTTGATGTACTTGTTCGCAGACAGTGTTGTGTTCTTCTGTCGAAAATCAGCGGCACACGGAATCAAGCGACTATTCATACATACAGAAAAGATTTACAGGTTGACTGCGAAAAAATAGCTAGGACACTTCTCTATCGGAGGAGAATGAGCATGTTTTTGAGAGACTTCGATGATTCGCGTACTATAATGTGATTTTCACCTTGACGGGAGTGCTACTGTAAACTGCGCTGCGAGTTATCCGCTGATAACTCCTCTTGGCACTTACGCATAAATAGAGATGGTGACAGTCGCGCGATTCCATACCCGAAAGTCGGAAACGACGCGGAAGCACAGCTACGTTTCAGCGTTTCCGCTCCATGTGTGGAGTCTTTGCCAGATTTTTTCGACCAATCAACACCGGATATTTTCTCAGCCGAAGTTCGGATCTTTCGGTGGATGCTGACAGAAGTATTCAACTTTGGTTACCTCACAAGTTCAGCATTACAGGGTTCGGCGTGAGGTGTGATGTATCACAGAGGGGGGGGGTCAGACCCGTCGACATCCGGTGGGATGGGGGGTCAACCAAGAACCAAGATGGACTTCTATCAGGGAGGATGGTTGGTTGAGAGCCATACCCTTGGTATAAAAAATGACGGCAAAATGAAATCACAATAAGAGGTCAAAATAATACTCGAGATCATACTGAGGGAGCAAAATGAAATGAAAAAAGGAGATCAGAAAACAAACTGAATAGTGAGAAACAACTGCGAAAAAACAAATGAGGCAAGATATGAAATGGAGATGTAAAAATAAAGCAGGCGCACACAAGAAGAGCTCACAATTTAGTGGTGATGAAGCATGCAAGGCAATAGACGACAGTAACATGGCCATGATTCTGACATGGAGGAGTATTGGCCAGGTAAAGTGTGTCACCAAAGCGCTCCTGGATATGTGAGCAGCGGTAATGTTGAGTACTCGCTGTCATCGAGGTCATTACAAGCGGGCTATCCAGTCAACGAAATGACACAGATATTCTGGAATTTCGTAACCTAAGATTTTTTTCCCCCTCTGCACTGACGGTGGGTGGTCGAGCGATCGATTGCTCTGAACCACGTCCATTTTTTTCGCCGTCCTGAGAAGAATTTTCTTCTAAATCAACTCGACTATATCCATCCTTCTCTGATCAACTTTCTACTCGACTCTAATCTGATCGAACTGGCAGTTCCGCTGGCCGCTGTCAACTTTTCCGGCTTCAGTATTCCAACTGCTCGACTCTCACGCGTGGTTCCTAGTGGCAAGGGAACAAACCTAATATTCGTCTTCATTTGCCACATCACCAGGTCATTGTTAGTGTAACTACTGGTCTTCGTTCTCTGCTTCTCTCTTTTGAGGATTTATGGAAGGTCGTGCTATCTCGCCGGAGTTGTTAACTGCAATCGATGAGGTCAACGCGTCTACCACGATTCCACAGTGCCTCAAGAACGTTCTACATCAAATCACATGCCAGCTGAGTTCTCTAATTGAAGAAAACATTTGTCTCCGTAAGGAGAATCAAAAAATTGCTTCTCTTCATGTCGATAATGAACTTTTGAAGTCTAAAATTAGCAATCTCGAATCTTCTAAGAGCTCTTCCTCTGCTCCTCCATGTTCAGATGCTATTACTTCTCAAATGTATTGCTATTGTGGTGAGAAAGAACGTCTCCGCTCTGTGATAATAGGCAATGTTCCTGAACTCTCTAATGTTTCACTATCTCGCCGTCGCAATTATGACCTGAGAAGTGTCTTGAATGTGCTTGATCATTTGAAAATCGACTGCTTCCCCTCTTCGATTTATCGCCTTGGGAGATTTTTCCCAGGGAAGAAGAGACTTATCAAGGTTGTTTTTCCGTCTACATTCCATCAAAATCTTGCTGTTACTCGTGCATCGTATGGCTCAAATCTTTTGCTGGTGGTGGGTTATTCCTACGGGAATCTCTCACTGAGCAGGAAAGGAGGCGCAGACGCGGTCTACTTTCCAATAATCCATTCAATCTGCAGTCAGTGACGCATAACGATCCTTGTCCTGTTGCTTTTCAAGTTCAAGCTGTTGTCTCGCCGAGTATTGCTATTTTGCCCAGTTATTCCTATGGGCAACGTCCTCATTCTTGTGAAATATTGAATCCGAACTCAAATGCCTCAGGTTTTGTTCAGAGTGGTTTTTAGGAAATAGACCCTTCGGGTCAATCCGGTTCTAACCTTTCAATTCCGGTATTATCTCTTTCGTGTTTTTTTACGCTAACTTGAGGTCTTTCCTAAAAACTACATTGAACTAAATCTTCATCTTGGTAGTAAATATGATTTGTATCTTTTTCTGAGACATGGCTTAAATCTATTCACTCCATTCCTTCCATGCTTGACAGATTGGATAAAAGAGTACGCCATTCTACGCTGCGATCGAAGTCGGAGGTCTGGTGGTGGGGTGGCAATTTTTCTTAGAAGCACTTTATCGCATTCTGTGGTTTTTTCTGATTTGGTTGTCAATGGATACGAAATTTTAGCAGTAGACATCTTTCATGGTGACTTGTAGCTCAGAATAGTTTTGGTTACAGACCACCCTCTGCCGCTATGGCTATAACTGAAGAGCTGACTCAAAATACTGAGTGATCTCGCGACTACAGAATATCCTGCAATTTTGATTGGCGATTTCAATTTTTCTGAAGTCGATTGGGCAGGGTGGAACGAGCAGACCTGTTTCACGGATACTTTTTCTGAAGTTATCAGCAGCCACGATTTCAAACAATTCGTTTTGGAACCTACTCGAGGAGAACATTCTGGATTTATTATTTTCAAATGGGGAAGATTTTCTAAGTAAAGTCTCAGTCAATTCACCAGTTGGCGACAGCGACCACAGGAGCGTTTCTTTTGATATCCGCGGTAATGGTATTGAACGTCCCCCGATTCGCAAACGATTGTTCAGCAAAGGCGACTTCACTTCTATTTCGCTATATTTGTACAACATTGCATGGGTCGACTCGTTCGAGTCGGCTTCATCAGTTGACGAAAAGTACATGATGTTCCTCGCCATTCTTGAGCATGTTATTGATATGTTTATTCCTTGGGCTTGGGTTTATCCCAGCAAATCTAACCTCCCACTTCATCTCCGCAATATGTCGGATCACAGGGAATGTCTTCTTCTTTATGCCAAACTATCCGGTGATTGGGCTGAGTACAAAAGCTTTTCTAAAAAGTTTGCAGAAGAGCTAATGAAATACACCAGAAACGTCGAGAAAAATATCATAGAGTCAGAAACAGAAGCAACGTTTTTACAAATTTATGAAAAGCAGACTTAGTTCCAAATCACATTTTGGTGCTCTGAAGCAGAATGGATCGACTTTGTTGAATGATCATGATAGGGCTAATGCATTAGGGCTCGAGTTTAGCAAAGTGTTTTCTGAAGATGATGGCTTTCTTCCTGAGTCTAGCGTCCCTCATCAATTTCCAATGCACGACTTTCCTTATTTTGATGAAATCACGATCTATGAACACTTGATGAAATGGCCTAATTCTTATTCATTCCTCCTGATAAAATCCCTTTTATATTTGTTAAGAACGTTGCGCATGTAATTGCCTATCCATTATCGTACATATTCAATCAGTCGATGAGCCTTTCCGAGGTCCCTCGACTTTGGAAACACTCCTACATCACTCCTCTCCTGAAAAAGGAACCGTCCCATGATCCCGGAAACTACAGGCCAATCAGTATAACTTCTCTGTTCTGCAGGCTTTTTGAGAAAATTTTAAAGTCCCACATCCTCAAGCATATAGGGCTAAATAATCTCATTCCTCCATGTCAACATGGGTTTGTTGGTGGAAATCAGTTACGCCAAATATGCTGGAGACTCTTGAAGATTGGACATTAGCTTTAGATGCCAGAAAAAGTGTTGACGTGATCTATGTAGATTTTGCTAAAGCATTCGATAAAGTTAGCCACAAAAAGCTCATTCACGTACTGGAAAAGCTCGGTTTCCATGAAAATGTATGGAAATGGATCAAAGAGTTTTTGACTGGAAGAACGTTCTAAGTTCGCATAAATTCGACTTTGTCGAATGTTTTGAGTCAAAGTGGAGTGCCACAAGGAGGTGTACTGTCGCCGATACTCTTTAACATTTTTTCTGCTGATCTGGGTAATATTTTGCACAAAAATGGGGTCGTTTGTAGACAATATGCCGACGACCTAAAAATTTACAGGAGGTCTCTACCCTTCTTGATACAGAGCGCTTGCAAACAGCTATAGATCGTTTACAAGCATGGTCAAAGACATGGCAGATTCCAATTTCTCCCGGAAAGTCTTTCTGGATGCGTATTGGTTCTTCCGTGCTGCCCACTTCGTATAATATAGATGCCCAGGGTATTGAGAGAGTCAGCCAAATCAAGGATCTCGGTTTCTTGTATGATGAGAAACTTGATTTCAATTCTCATTACAAAGAGTTGTACAAAAAGGGCTCACAACCGTACCTATCAAATTTTTAAGGCTCTCACTACAAAAAGACAGTAGCGTCCTTTTGAGAGTGTACAAGGTTTACGTTCGTCCGATTGTTGAAAATGGTACGGTTGTCTTCTCTCCGTACAAGAAAAAAAGACATCACTCTCCTAGAGAAGGTGCAGAACAACTTTACCAGAAAGATATTAATACGGCGTGGAGGGTTTCTGTACTCTAAAATTCCAAATGCCAGGATTCGGAACCAATATTTCAACATAGCGAACCTCGAGTCACGGCGTGAATTGTTTGACATTTGTATGGTGCACAAGCTTTTGAACGGGATGTCTGGTGCTAAATTTTCACACTTCTTCAGTATAGTCCTCTCGAAAACACGAGGAGGGGAGAGGGAAAATATCATTGCGATGCCGAAAACCACAATTAGATGCAAATTCTTCACAGTAAGGGCAGGTTCAGCGTATCTTCGTGTCAGTAAAAGCACACTCACTTCCAGTTCAATGATAACATTCAAGCGGGGAATGGCCAAACTCTTGCTGAAATCATAGGCGTTTTTTGCGTATCTGAGCTCATGTTTATTCATTCGAGTTTTTTTTTCTTTTTAAGCGTGTGTCTTATACAGCGTACCTAAATAAATAAATAAGATGCATTTTCGGGCGATTTAGAATTCACAGGTTCGATCCAGCTTAAAGGCACAGTCCAAGCTCAAGGGTAATTTTTGATATTATAATCCGACCGCCGTGTATAGCAACCCTGCCAAGCGCAAAATCTCAATTCGCCCAAATAAGTGAGAAAAAGCAAGGAAAAAGTCGACCCCGCCCCCATGAAGAAAAAACGCCCACCGACAAGCTTCCGTTCTCAATATTGAAGATAAGCGCGATCGAATTTGTTCCAAATCTATGCTCTTCAAATTGTTTTTGGTCTGGCTGTATTTTGTGACCTGCTTCAAAACGATAGCTGCGAATAACGAGAAAAAATAGGCTCGTGACAAGTCGTCCGCGAACTTCTCGCCGTTCAAATTCAGAATTTTCGAGGAGCCATAACTCCGTTCGTAGTGATTTCTGAGCCGTTCTGGAGACACTTTTGCGATCAGCGTCAAATTTTCTCCAGGATAAGCAGGAAAACGAAGATTCGATTCTAAGGTTGGACTGTGCCTTTAAGGTGAAAAATTTCGCATTTCTGAGAAGTAATCGATAGTTGACTGTATGAGAAGAGGATTGTTCACTGTTATATCTCTTGCAATTTACTCCACGAAAATGACTCGTGTTCAAGATGCGATATCGCCCCAACCATAGGATTTTTATGCCCTGAGGGTACATAGGTGCGGAACCCTCCTTTTGAATACGAATATCCGCATGTGAAAACGCAAACAAAATTTCATGAAAGCTGGGGTGGGTTGAGGCTGTTTTCATGCCTTGAGGGCACATAGGTGCGGTTTCGGGCAAGAAAACCACATTTCGTGTTTTGCTATCCAGATTTGAAAGGCACCCAAAATTTCATGGACGCAGCTTTGAGCCGAACAGCGCTACATAGGATGGGGTCCATGAAAAAGTCGATAGCTGTGAAATATTTACAAGTATTTAACGAAATTTGAATTCGAGAGTTTCGCGTTGCTACAACGTGCGGAAAACCTAGTCACGGACCCAAGTAATCAACTTCATTTTTTAACCAGTAAAAAACGGTCTTTGAAGACCCATTTTAAGGTGTGATACAATCGATTGCATCACACCTAAAAATGGGTCTTGAACGACCGTTTTAGGCGGTTAAAAGAATGAAATCAATTAACCAATTAGGAATTTTTTTCACAGCTATCGATTTTTTCATGGACCCCACCCTATGTAGCGCTGTTTGCCTTAAAGCCGCGTTCATGAATTTTTGGGTGCGTTTTCACATACGGATAGTCAATTACGAAATATGGTTTTTATGCCTGAAACCGCACCTATGTGCCTTCAGGGCATGAAAACAGCCTCAACCCACCCTCTATAGCGCTGTTCGGCTTAGAGCTTCCTCCATGAAATTTGGGGTGCGTTTTCACATCTGAACAGCCAATTAATAAATGTGGTTTTCATTCCCGAAACCGCACCTATGTGTCCTTAGGGCACTAATCAATGTTCAGCCATTGAACAAACTTCCGGTGTCACTGTCGCAGGACAGTTGTTTTTGTCTGCTTTCGTGGAAAACATTTATTTATTGCATTATCAGGATAAATTGATGCAACCGTTGCATCAATGTAGTCTTGATCTAAAAATTCGTTCACCATAAAAAATTGCGAGGTGAGCACCTCCCCCCCCCCCCGGTGTCGCCGCCATCGCTTTTTCCCAGGAGGGAGGGGGGGGGCGAGCAAATCGCTTGACTTGGATTTGGATTGTATCACACCTCGCGCCGTAGCCTGAATTACGAGGCTACCTAGCAAATCATGTTTACCCTGTAATTATATAATCAGCTGCTGGCAAGGTTTTCAGTGCATATATAACTTACGCAGACACCAGAAAAAATGACCCATTCGCATCATTCCTGTAGTGTTATGAAGTCTCGTATGCAGTTAATGGGTGGTTATGATTGAAACAATACACGGCGGCCGAAAAGTATAGGCGCCTGCAAAAACTGACCCAAGGAGATCGTTCTCGGATTTTTCTCGTATTTTCCTCTCTTATGTATTAACCTATGAGGATGACAGATATTCAGGAGCAGGTGCAGGTTGCTCCCCAAATAACCTGCACAGGAACTGAAACCATGCCAATCTCCAGTGCGCCGTTTTTTCAAGAGCAGGTTGATTTCCAGAAGTTCATATCGGCTTTCAATGGTGTGTTTCGACATTACTAAAACGAAGGAGGCCAGCACACATCTGATTGAAAAAAATTGGCCACGATTCACATTGTGAACAATATCCTTGAGGAGCACTTCACCTGTAGTTGACGTGAATAAATCTCTTCGTCAGCATCAAATACCAAAGAGGCAAGGCTATTATTGTGCCCGCAATATAAAGACATAGAGCGATTCCAAGAACAAGAGCTGTCATACTGAAATCGTAACAATCCTGAAATTAATACCGTATTGTCCACATCGGAATTAACATCCGCAGTTGCAGCACGCGACCTGAAGATAATCGTGCTGGGATCATGACTAATTTCGGCAGAATCGCAACAATTACTGTTCGCAGCTGCGGATGGGATTTTCACTTTCGATATGGACAATACGAGAGGTGATCCATGGAGGTGAAGCAAGCAAGCAGGCAACGACGTTCGCAGAAAGATGAGCAGCAGTTACTCGTGGTGTGTTCATACTCGGACAAAAAAGCGGACTTACCGCGAAGAAGACTAGGGCCGATCGCGTGATCAACGGCGATCAATCCGCAATTTGGCGCGGTTAGCGCTAAAAGACTAGGCGGTCGGTCCGCCCAGAAGAGAATCGAACTTATCGCGAGTATCCTAAGAAGCCTCAGCGGTAATAATCCGGGGTCGTATGCATGAACGCACTCGACGAGATTATGTAAGCTGTCAGTATATTGGCTGCTCGCCAACTTTTTCTACTGAACTGATCTCTGATTTACCCAATTTGTAACCCTCTGGCATGTTTTCAGCACGAGAATTCAATTGGAATTAACTTCGATTAACAAAAAAAAACAGAAATCTAAAGTCTATAATATAAGATCAATAAATATTGCAAGAATCCTAAAACCAAGGCTGAGCGGAGTTGCTTAAAGGCAGTGGTCACGATGAAAAACGTAGTCGAAAAAACTACAAAATCAGCTTAGATCAAAAACAGCTGAAAAACTATGAAGGTAGCGCGGTGAAAAACGGGCTAGAATTAGAGTTTCTAGGGCCCAAAGAAGCCAGTTCGTGCACACGTGCACAGCGCCGACAAAAAAGATCGCAGTCTCATGCCGAGCAGTCAAAAATCATCGACATCCAAAGGAAGAAATAAATGCGTATTTACCAAACAAAAACAGTTGAGCAATGAAAGAAAGCACTCCAGTCAATGTTTTTGACTAGATGTGTACATAAATCCGAATGTTCATTGATTGAATTTCAATTTCAAGCCAGCTGATGTTTTTGATAAAAGGGGTCATCGATGCCGATGATGTGGAGTGGGCTCGTCCACCATCAGAAGACAAGAAAGTTCAGGCTTCAAATTTGGACCAAAAGAGTGTTTTTTCGCAATTTTTTTCTCATAGGTCCTACTACTCGAGACCCAGAAAAGGGTTTAGAGAGAAAAAGACGACAAGCATATTAGATCGCGACCACGGCCTTTAAAGGCACAGGACACCCAAAAAATTAATTTTAATATTTCATGCTTATCTTGGGGAGAGTCACACGCTGATCACTGTGGTATCTCTGAAATCGTCCAGGACCCCCTGTGAACAGAGTTATGACTCTTCAAAAATGCCAAGATTTTGAGGGTGAAAAATTGGCGGACGAGTTGTCTCAGGTCTGTATTTCTCTTAATTCGCAATTGTTGCGCGAAAGCGGGTAAGGATAAGGAGACAGTCCGGCAATGCACTGAAGAACGGCGATTCGTTAAGAACTCATTCATCCATCCAGCCGATATCGGGGTCCAAAATACGGAAGGGGGTCGGGCCTGTGGTGGTCGCTTACATATCGCTTATTTGGAGGATTTGAGGTCTCGCATTTGGCACGTGTTATACAGGAGGGGTCTTCTACACAATTACACGTAATCCCGAAATTCATATCTGAGGGTGTACTGTGCCTTCAAAGGCACAGGACACCCAGAAAATAAGTTTTTGGATTTTATGCTTATCTTGTAGAGAGTCACACGCTGATCACAGTGGTATCTCTGAAATCGTCCAGGACCCCCTATGAACAGAGTTATGACTCTTCAAAGATGCCTAGACTGCGATGGTGAAAAATTGGTGGACGAGTTGTCTGAGGCCTGTATTTCTCTTCACTCGCAATCGTTGTGTGAGAGAAAGCCTGATTAGGAGACAGCCCGGTAATGCACTGAAGAACGACGATTCGTTGGAATTCATCCATCCATCAAGCCGCTATCAAGTTCGAAAATTTGTTCGGAGGTCGGGCCTGTGGTGGTGAGCGGAGGGAGTCGGGCCTGTGGTAGTCGCCTATATCTCGCTTATTTGGAGGAATTGAGATCTCGCATTTGGCACGTGTTATACAGGAGGGGTCTTCTACACAATTACATAAAAATCTCAAAATTAATATCTGAGGGTGTTCTGTGCCTTTAAAGGCAGTGGTCACGATGAAAAACATTATCAAAACAACTACAAAATTCAGCTTAGATTGAAAACAGCCGAAAATCTATAAAGGTAGCGCGTTGAAAAGCGGGCTAGAATTATGGTTATTAAGACCCTAATTTTCCAGTTCGTGCACACGTGCGCAAAGTTCGTGCACACGTGCACACACGTGCGTCATATCGCTGAAACGCTGACTTACAACACTAAAGGGCTTTGCAGAGTTGCAGCGACCAGCGACACGTCTTCGAGCGAGAGGTTCGGGGCGGGGTCAAAACCTGACGCAGCGTTGGACACCAACACCTCGCAGAGTTGCGGCGACTTCGCCGTCAGCGTCGCCGTTCTATCGTCCATCACTGGATGAGGGATCGCCGCGACGCTGCTCGGCGGGAAAAATTGCGCGCGGGAAAACGAAGGGAGAGTGGCTATTGCTCACGCAATTTTTCCCGCCAAGCAACGTCGCGGCGATCCCTCATCTAGTCACTGACGATACCTTTGCGTACGCCCTCATTCATTCGACGGAACAATTTTTATGAGCTATATTTGCTTTGAAATGCTGGGAAAGCTTAGGAAGAACCTCCAAAAAAAATATCTAAAAGAAGCAGTGAAGTGAACTTGAAATTCGCGTTAAGAAGTGACGATGTCATCACTTCAATTATTTTTTAAGGTTAACTTCAGATAGTTCGAGACACCAAAACTTGTAGACAATTTGTAGCAACTGCATACACGTATCCCAAATCTCTTTATTGGGAAGCCGTGACGCTGGTATGATAACTTCATCATGAAAGCCGAGGGGTTGTTTTCGAACAAACACAATGGTGAAAATTGAAAGACAACCAATCCGCTTCCAAGATAGCGTGAGAGTGGCTGCATCGCGGCTTCCTTCAAGTCAGATACAAACCATAAATTCCCACCACTGGGCCACGTTGTCCAAAAAAAAAGCATAAAAGAAAAATGCAAATTTGGATAATTATAGAAGTCGTACACTTTTGAATATTCTTCAATCATTGTTTTCTGTGTACAATTGAAAAAGAACGCCTCGAGAAGTTCGATTTGATGGAGAAGTCGAGAAACGAGCTCGAGCCAATCGAAAGCGAAGTTCTTCGTTGCAGCAGGAAATGGTCCAGACCATTTCCTGCCGCCGATTGCAGACGGTGTCGCTTCGAAAGTAACTGTTGTTGCGACGGTCAAAGCACGCTGCGAGGTCACCGCGTCTCCGCCCCCGCCCGCTGCTTGGCGTCCCCCATTCTCCAACACTGCCGTGCCGCAGCGGGACCCACCGCGGTTAAACTCTGCATAGCCCTCAAGACGCTAGCGCCCTGCGCTCAATCGCTGGCGCATGAAAGCGTGTCGGAGGACGACGAGGGTTAGGGATGTGGTACACTCTGTCGCTGTTGTCAGCGACAGGCATGCCTTCCAGCACAAATCGCGGCGGGTCGGAGCAACGACATCGGCCGTCGTATGAACAGTTGTCGCATGACTGTCGCTGCGACGTGTCGCGGAAGGCTCACATACTGAAAATGTACCGAAGCCTGTCTCTGCCACTGTGGCTGTCGCTGTGTGACGCGATGGGTGCCCAGATATTGAAATTAAGTCATTTCAAATGCGAGAGGCATCAATAGGTTTACTCACATACGGAAAATGACTGGGTTTCAAAATGTCCTCTTCTGCTTGACTGCTCGAAGAGGATCTCGCATCGCCACAACGGAGTTGCACACCTCTAAACGATCTTCTCAGATGAGACTGTCTTCATATTGTAGCCGACAACGAACCGCCAAGACAATCGGATTATCGTCAGATATACCGAAAAGGCTATAGCATATTGAAGAATCCCTGGAAAGACCCCTGTGGGTGGATCCATCATTGCGCAACCGTGGGTTTGTCGATTTGGGTTGAGTTTAATTGCGCCAGCGCAACCGAAATGTTACCGTCGCTTACCCCAACCTAAACCGACAAACCCAGGATGTGCCCAGTGGTGAATCCGGCCGCTGGTTCTGCTCATCTATTGGCTAGGGGGGTTATCACAGGCGACGGAGAAACTTCGCTAGTTTTCGTGGATTCGAGCATTAAATCAATGAGGAAATTCACAAGGAGATTTCCGTGAAGGACTGTTTTATGCCTTAATCCAGTCTTCACTTCGCAAGCAGACCGAGCTGCTTTCAACAAAATTTGCCTTCAGGGTATGCAGCAAACTCCGTTCGAGAAAGGCGCCGAAGCTAGCTCATAGATTTCACCGCGTCGAAGATTACCCGTTCTGTTCATCAAGTCTGAATCCTGTGAAAAAATTGTAAAATGGGCGATCTGCATTGTGTAGAAAAGAAGTTGTTCCATTCGTGTTCCTTTTGAATCGCTTGATTGCCGCGCTCTATTGATGCCCGCTCAGATTACGGCACCGCCCATTAAAGGCTGTGGTCACGATGAAAAACGCTATAGAGAAAACTACAAAAATCAGCTCAGATCAAAAACAGCTGAAAAACTATGAAGGTAGAGCGGTGAAAATCGGGCTAGAATTAGAGCTTTTAGGGCCCAAATAAGCTGTTTCGTGCACACGTGCACAGCGATGACGAAAAAGATCGCCGTCTCATGCCGAGCAGTCAAAAATCATCGACATTCAGAGGACGAAATAAATGCAAATTTAACGAAGAAAACAGTTGAACAATGAAAGCATCACTTCAGTCAATGTTTTGACTAGATGTGCACATAAATCCAAAGCTTCATTGATTGAAATTCAATTTCAAGCCAACTGATGTTCTTGATATAAGAGGTCACCGATGCCGATGATGTGGAGTGGGCTCGTCCACCATCAAAAGACAAGAAAGTTCAGGCTTCAAATTTGGTCCAAAACAGTGGTTTTTTCGCGATTTTTTCTTATAGGTCCTACTACTCGAGACCCAGAAAAGGGTTTAGAGAAAAAAAGACGGCAAGCATATTTGATCGCGACCACTGCCTTTAATAGGAAGCTTTAAAAAACCGATTTTGTTATTGTCAGCAGTTTTTCTCTCTATTGCTTGTTTTTGTAGGTTTTGTTTTGTTATATTTGCTGAATAAATGTTTCATATTTGCCCCTTGTCCTCTCCCCACCTGTTGATTTGTCGAGGTCCAACGGACTAATGTATGACTGGCGGCGGCTGGCAAACCCAACTTCATCTTCTTTTCCCAGTCTGTGATTAAAGTCAAATTACACCCTTAATCATGAATTTGGTGATTTTTATTTGATTGTGTGGCACACCCTTCCTGTTTAACACGTGCCAAATGCGAGATCTCAATGCCCTCAAATAAGCAAGACATAAGCGACCACTACAGGCCCGGCCCCCTACCAGATTTACGAACTCGATAGCGGCTAAATGAATGGATGAATTCTCAACATGTCGTCGTTCTTCAATCCATCGCCGGTGTATCTCCTCATCCTCTTTTGCTGTCGTGCAGCGATTGCGAATGAAGAGAAATACAAGCCTGAGACAACTCGACCACGAAATTTTTGCCCTCAAAATGCAGGCATTTTCAAGGAGCCCTATCTCCGTTCATAGGGGATCTTGGACGATTCCAGAGATACCATTGTGATCAGAGAGCGGCTCTCTCAAAGATAATCATAAAAACTGGAAAATATTTTTTGGGTGTCTGTTCTTTTAAAGGCACAGTACCACCTCAGAATCTGATTCCTGTTTTCCTACCTATCTTGAAAACGGTACCACGGTAATTCCAATGATGTCTCTGGAAACGTACGAGACCCGCTGGGAACGAATTTATGGTCCCTCAAAAATTGAGCTTCGGAAGCGTGGTGGACGAGTTGTCCGAAGCTTGTAACCTCCGTCATTCGCACGTCCCCAACCCGACCTGAACAACGAGAGAGGCTGAGAATGAAGGGAAGAACGGGGCTACTGATAGGAATTCGTCGCTCATCTCGCCACTGTTTAGCTCGAAAGATCGTAATAGGGGCGCGTCTGAGTGGCTTCTGATGTGGGCGCCCCAGGGTGGCTTCCTCCGATATCTCGCTTATCCGCAGGAAGTGAGAGCTCGCACTTGGCATGTGCTATATGGGGCGGGTCTGCTTCACAACTATGTAGAAATCTCAGATTTCGTCACTGAGCTTGAACTGTGCCTTCAAGCCCAATGTATAAGAAACTCGACCAACCAATTTGGGATTCTCGAAATAACACTCGGAAAAGCGTGGGACGAAAGGGATTACACCAATCTTCGTAGCTGCAGTGACGCCTTCAGGAGACGACAGACGACTAAAGACGGCATTAAGAATCTCCCTAGCGCGCTATAACCGATTTCGGGCTACTATGCACGTAGACTTTGGCAAACGCCTAGTGACCTGTGGATTTCGATTATCACCAGCAGCGGAGCGGTGAGGCTCGGTGTTGTATAGCCAGTGATCAGGAGGTTCCGACGAGGAAGCCACCGCCCCGCGCTGTGATAATCGAAAACAGGAGTTCACTTGAAATGAACCAGAATCTAGGTGTCTCATTCTTCGCACACGCCCTCCTCCGCTTAGCGCGTCTGCGCTAGTCCACCTCGATACTTAATACCATTTTAGGAGCCTGTATTCAAGCAGATGACGCACATTTTGAGATCTGGTCATTCTTTTGCCTTGCTATATAAATGAATGCATCCATAGTTTCTGTTATTGAAGTTCGATTTGGTGTTTGAAATACACTTCATATATCTGAGCGCCAATAAATGCGGAACAACCTGCGCAGTACAAAGGTGAAGCCAGCGTACATGCTTGTAAACTGGGTTGAGAAAACAACATATGACTCGTCTATGCAGATTTCAGCTAAACGATTTCGAGAAAAATTTCACATAAACGAAGATAAATCGTTTGCAATAATTTTAAGCTATGGATATCGGAACGAATAGCCTTCTTAATGGCATCCAGAATATCATTTTGTTTTTCTGATTTTCTGTTTGTCTTGAAGAGAATCTCACGCGTAGGTTTGCTTAGAATCGTTCCAGTCCCTCTTGTATGGAGTTATAGCTTTTTAAAAATTGTCTATATTTTGCGGGCGAAAATTGGTGGACGAGTTGCCTTGGGCTTGTAGTTTCCCCCATTCGCAGTCGTTGTTGGAGATCCAATCAGGATGGAAGGCAGACAGGCAAGGGAATGAAAATTGAAGACGCTGTTGAAATTCTTTCATTTATCTAACCGCTATTGATTTCGAAAATCAAGAAAGGGGGAGAAGTCCGGGGTTGTGATTGAGGGGGTCCGGGCCCGTAATGCTCGCCTCTACCCCGCTTATTTGGAGGAACTGAGATCTCGTCTTACATGAAAATCTCAAAGTTCGTATTCCAGGGTGTACTGCGCCTTTTATGTTGGGCGGCCTCGACGGTTGCCTTCTCTGATACCGAATCGAAATCCGATGAACGAAAAGTGGTCGATTTTCGTCAAATGAGCTATTGCTTGAGATCAGGACGAAGAACGGTAATGGCTGCGATTTCTTCCAAATTGACAATGGCAATCAAGAACAGGAGTCAAAAATAATTAGTCAGGTTACAAGCATTCGATTGCACTACAGTTGACTTCAGTGCAAGATGCAATCGTACTGGTAATGATTGTGTCAGTGGTACGCTTAGCAATACTCTAGATCTTTATCGAAATAGAGCGATCAAGCAACCACTTTTTATTGTCCTCTAGAAGCTTGATTACAGCCAGTGTTCACTATGGAATGAATTGGCGTGCCAGCTGTTTATTGATTTTGATTTTGAAAGATTACGAGAAGCAGTTAAGCTCTTTCACTGAGTAAAATCTTGGATGATGAGATTTCAGAATTCTCAGCAAAAATCATGAAAGCGGCAGAATCCTGAATTAAAAAAACGGTGTTGATAATTTTTTGTTGGTCGGCCACTCACCACCGAGACCATGGTACACATTACTATGATTGCCTGGTGTCTTTCCTCTACAAGGGAAACCAAAAAGTTTAAAGGATTTTTGTGAATGATGAGCTAATTTTTTTCCTAAGCCTGCTTCACGCTTTTCAGCAGTGAAGTTGTTCCTAGAAGTGGAAAACGAAGTTTAGACAAAAACCACAGTCAGATGAACATCTATACAATATTTATTAACTAGTACACGCGGATCTCGTAAGTTTTATGCCTCTTCTTGAGAACGAAACCATTTTGCAGCCATCTCTCTTTAATGGCTACCTTTTTCTGATTTTACCAAATCTAATTTTACTTGCAATGAGCGATAATTGCAAAAAAATCTGAAAATGGTTGAATTTGGCCACAACAACTTTTAGAAAATCGAAGTTGAGCTTAGAATAGGAGTAAAGATGTGAAATCTATAAATGAGGCGTATTCATGACAGCTACGTACATTGCAACGTGAAGTTCCCATTGAGCTTTGCCAGGAATCATTGAATCATCAGTTGAACCTTCGAACTTTTCGCCTGTCATTCCTATCTGCTGGCAGCCGAGCTGGATGGCTGTCATCCAACAGGTGCAATCGTTTCTTTTCCACCTAAACAACGAGGATGGCCACCCTGCTGCGATGGGGTGATAAGTGGACAGCGGACTGGTCGCTTCGCAGGCGCCCCACTGCCCTTTCTCGGGGCGCACTTTTCTCAAGAAGTCGTCACCTTTGGACGTGCACGACCCCACGTCCGCGATATCGAGCAAACTTCTCTTTGCATCGCGCGCTATTGCTCTTTCCTCTGCGTCTGTGAGCGGAGTTACCACCCATTTCTTGCAGTCAGTCGCCTCACCAAAGAATGCTCACTGCTGCCAGGTGGCTGGTTACAACGGTCATTCACTTGAGCGCCGCGTGTGCGTTTCTATGCCGGCGTATTCACATTGACAGTCGATCAGTGATTGATATAGTCACAACGCAGTGACAGCCGGTAGCTCGCACCGCTACTGACCCTGGCTAGAGGAGGGGAAATGAAGGGGAGGTGATCGGATCTCATACATATGAATCACGATTACACTGCAGACAGTCAGAACGATGATGAAAATTGTTGACCGTCTACGGCAGTTCTAGTTCGCTATTTAACTATTGATGCCACCTTTTTAGGCTTCATCTACACATGTTGTTTAATTTCCAGGATTTTCGAGTTGCCTCATCTACTATAACAACTACATACCAATGCAAGTGAGCGATGAATTTTAATCGCAGCTAAGTCGGAGCCGTACCTGTGACTCCGTCTGAACACGATTCTAGCTGTGAACGGGATACTGTCCTGTTAGAAATCTTTTTTTTCACCATGCTATTTGCAGAGTGTAGCATGTTCTTGCCGTCTGTTAAAAATCAATCTAGGAGAATTGTCTTGTATTGCTTGTAGCCTTCTCGAGATTGTTTTGATCTTTAATCGGCTAACGAATATTGACCATGGAGCTTTCTCCAGATCCCGTGAAAGACAAGAACTATGCGCGAAACCAACCATTCGAACCCCAGCAGCGCTCCGAAGCAATATTCGTTCACATACTAGCAATCGATCAGCAAGGTGTTAACTCGATCTTCTCGTACCTTTCGAAACGGCAGTCACAGCGCTAGCAGTAACCTTCCAAAACGGCTGTTACAGCACTCTAAGTAAAGAACAGTAGCCAGAAATGAAACAAGCAGGATGGGGTGGTTCCTATAGGAGTTGAAGGTACTAACTTGATCTCATATCATAGGCCACATTTCGTCAGTGGTGGAATTGCATTCTTGCCCTAGATTCTCTGCTGCATCCTTGCTTTGGATCCGAAACGCTTCCAAGGTCCTTCTGGACATTATATCACGTTGCGCGGAAGGATGCTCACATTGGCTTCAGAATCGTCTTCACTGCGCTTTGAGATGCGATGGGCACCAAGTGGAGTTGATTGGCGCGCGCGAGACTTCTCATCCATGTGCTCTTAGTTAATCCTTACTGTTTCGTCAAAGCAGACCTCACCATATTATATCACAGGTGACCACGTAAATAAAGCCAGCGCGGACACAATCACCTTGCCTTCCAGAACGAGAGGTAAGGCAGTTGTAGGTGATGCAAAGCCATTTGAATGTAAGGTTCCTTACCAGGAGGCGTTTCATGTTATCGAGTGGAGTATTGACCAGATACACCTGTCGGGTTAGATCCGACCCTCTCAAGCATCGCTGATTGTCATGACAGAATCGATTAGAGATAAAAGGTAGGCAGAGAGCGATCTTCTAGGAGTGTGTTTGCTCGATGCAGCTGGTAGTGGAATGGATTCCACCAGCGCTGACGAGTGCCTGGAACACCATATCCGTTTGCGTGAGCACGTTACGTGCTAAACTGATGGAACAGTTCATTTCCTTGTTGCTGGTGCAAACACTGAATGCTGTACGGAACATATTCCTCACCACAGATCTTTCTGTATACGAAGAATAGAAGGATAAATAGTGGACAATTGAATTTTTATAGCTCGGGATTCGGTGCCGCATAGTTTTGTAGCCACCATCTTGGTTAACAATCTCTTCAATGAAAAACGGAAGGCAGTTGTCCAGTGGTTGCTCACGGGTTAGAGCAATATGCTCTGACAAGCTGCATACCCACGCCGCTTCGCGGCGTACTTGTAGATGTATATTGTGACGCATAGAATAATCCAATCATTGCAAAATGAGAAGTTAATTATTATCGTTCCTCTGAGCCCAGTTAGGCCCACACACTTCCCGTGGCGCGTGGCGCACGCCTAGTTGAGATCGGCATTCTTTTCCCCGGGCTTGGCGCTCCACGGCGCGTGGCGCACTTTCAGTTGAATCCCGCACACTTTCCACGGCGCGTCGCGCACTTCCAGTTCAGTTCCACACAATTTCCATGGCGCGCGGCGCACTTCCAGTCGGGTCCTGCACACTTTCCACGGCGCGTGGCCCACGTCCAGTTGGGTCCCACACAATTTCCACGGAGCGTAGCGCACTTCCTCTTGGCTCCCAAACAATTTCCATGGCGCGAAGCGTACTTCCAGTTGGGTCCCGCACACTTTCCACGGCGCGTCGCGCACTTCCAGGTTGGGCCTCGCACGCTTTCCCGGGCGCTTGGCGTTTTCCCATTTGAGTCACACACATTTTCCCCGGCGCTGTACGCTCTCCCAGTTGCGTGTCACACACTTTCCTCGGCGCTAGGCGAAGAAAACCTAAACAGGCAGCAACGAATGTTTATTTATACGTGTTCCATCACATTGTTTTGCTAGTGTAGGTGCTTCACGAGTTTTATCATGCTTCAACGTACCAACTTCCTGCGTATTCAGCAGTATAAATGATATGGATAAACGGTCCCTGCTGCCTGTTCAGAAGGTCCCCGCTAGGCGCACTCACAATTTGTTCCCACACACTTTCCACGGCGCGTCGCGCTCTCTCAGTTGGGTCCCAGACACTTTCCATGGCGCGTGGCGCACTTCCAGTTGGGTCGCGCACACTACACGGCGCGTGGCGCACTTCCAGTTGGGTCACTTTACACGGCACGGGGCGCATCTCCACTTGGGTCCCGCACACTTTCCACGGCACGTCGCGCACTTCCAGGTTGGGCCTCGCACGCTTTCCCGGGCGCTTGGCGTTTTCCCATTTGAGTCACACACATTTTCCCCGGCGCTGTACGCTCTCCCAGTTGCGTGTCACACACTTTCCTCGGCGCTAGGCGAAGAAAACCTAAACAGGCAGCAACGAATGTTTATTTATACGTGTTCCATCACATTGTTTTGCTAGTGTAGGTGCTTCACGAGTTTTATCATGCTTCAACGTACCAACTTCCTGCGTATTCAGCAGTATAAATGATATGGATAAACGGTCCCTGCTGCCTGTTCAGAAAGGTCCCCCGCTAGGCGCACTCACAATTTGTTCCCACACACTTTCCACGGCGCGTCGCGCTCTCTCAGTTGGGTCCCAGACACTTTCCATGGCGCGTGGCGCACTTCCAGTTGGGTCGCGCACAATTTCCACGGCGCGTGGCGCACTTCCAGTTGGGTCCCAAACAATTTCCATGGCACGGGGCGCATCTCCAGTTGGGTCCCGCACACTTTCCACGGCACGTCGCGCACTTCCAGGTTGGGCCTCGCACGCTTTCCCGGGCGCTTGGCGTTTTCCCATTTGAGTCACACACATTTTCCCCGGCGCTGTACGCTCTCCCAGTTGCGTGTCACACACTTTCCTCGGCGCTAGGCGAAGAAAACCTAAACAGGCAGCAACGAATGTTTATTTATACGTGTTCCATCACATTGTTTTGCTAGTGTAGGTGCTTCACGAGTTTTATCATGCTTCAACGTACCAACTTCCTGCGTATTCAGCAGTATAAATGATATGGATAAACGGTCCCTGCTGCCTGTTCAGAAGGTCCCCGCTAGGCGCACTCACAATTTGTTCCCACACACTTTCCACGGCGCGTCGCGCTCTCTCAGTTGGGTCCCAGACACTTTCCATGGCGCGTGGCGCACTTCCAGTTGGGTCGCGCACACTACACGGCGCGTGGCGCACTTCCAGTTGGGTCACTTTACACGGCACGGGGCGCATCTCCACTTGGGTCCCGCACACTTTCCACGGCACGAGGCGTACTTCCAGTCGGGTCCCGCACACTTTTCACGGCATGTCCCGCACTTTCAGTCGGGTCCCGCAAGCTTCCACGGCGCGGGGCGCACTTCTAGTCGGGTCGCGCACACTTTCCACTGCGCGTGGCGCACTTCCAGTTGGGTCACTTTACAGGGCGCGTGGCGCACCTCCAGTTGGGTCACGCACACTTTCCGCGGCGCGTGTGGCACGTTCATTCGGGTCCCGCACTCTTTCGACGGGGCGTCGCGCACTTCCAGTTGGGTCCCGTACACTTTTCACGGCGCATGGCGCACTTCCAGTCGAGTGGCGCACTCCCACTTGGTTCCCGTTCACCCTACCCGGCGTTTGGCGCACTCCTAACTGGATCCCGCACATTCTTCGAAAAAAAAACGGTCAACGGTCAACTGTCAATGGTCACCGGTTAACTCTTAGCCGTTTATTATTATGTATGATTGTGGGTTTATAAGCACAAGACACCTATTCATTTCCGCTTGGGTTTAAATTTAGTGTTAAATTTAGTGATGATAAGGCAATCATTCATGTATCAATGATGAAGTTGCGGCTTTTCGCTAACGACAGGATGTTCAAATTTCATCATAAAAATTTCGAGGGTTCTTTGCGAACAACAACACTGATGGTGCTACACTATGTATCTTAATAGAATACTCGGAAGAAGAGAGAGCACGAACTTCTGTCACACATAACGATTTTACAAATGTTAACTGCTTAGAAAAGGAAACTAGCATGGCATGCTAGTGGCACACCGTATACGACGTCTGAACCTGTTTAGCGCTCTAAAAATTGTGGGGAATCTCCCGCCAAGCTGGTCAAAACTTTAAAATATGAGATACATTTGACTCGGTGTATGTGCATAACTGGACGGCTTCGAGTACGAGATTATTGGATAACTAGCTAAAGACTAAGTATTTCACGATAAATGCAGTCCTATTTAAAAGTGGCAAGATGAAGGTAAGCTCCCTTTTGGTCCACAGGAAAGCACCAACAATAAATTTGGGAGATGTTTTGTCTGAGAGGCATCGTCGGCACAGAAAATCATTTTTGCTTCTTCTCAACATTATGCTTGAACAAAGTCTAGGTGTCCGCGGTCGGGGCATGGGTCTGCTGAAATAGGCATGCACATTCATCGCTCAACATGTCCAATTTGGTCCCCGATCTCTGTCACATACTGTCACCATTGTGCGTCACTAGTAGGATAATGCTGTTCGGGGTAGGTTCCATGCCTTTACGTGGAAATATCGTGCTTCTCTAGTTATCAACCTCAACTTCAATATTCGGCAGCTGTATTTGGTGTGACACAAAACACATTATTGTAAAAAAAAATTATCTCCAATTTGTAAACAGACTAGGAACTCTGCCTCGGGGAGCTGCAGCACGAAAGCGAAGGAAGACAAGAGAGCGGCGTCTTGGCTTTTTCTCGCTGCGGTTAACGCCTATGTATAATGAATTCCGCTCCCTTCATAACATGCCATTACTGGCTATGATGCGTCTGGCCTCCGGCTTCTCGCGGACTCCGATCGGGTTCCATTGACTGTGGATCCTCCAGGAGATACAGGGGTCGAGCGTGTTCAATCCAGTAAGTTGACCCGGTGCAGATGTCGAATGTTACTCGGAATTTGTAGGCGATCACACTGCGCAGGGTCACAATGCCCTGCTTATATATGAATTGATATGGATATTACCTATTGGTATCAAAGATATCGTAAATCTTCCTTTGCTTTCATAACACAGCACTTCCGAACCGGTTAATGCGAGTACACACTCCCCTTAAAGGCAGTGGTCACGATGAAAAACCTCATCGAAAAAACTACAAAAATCAGCTTATATCAAAAATAGCTGAAAAACTAGGAAGGTAGAGCGGTGAAAAACGGGCTAGAATAAAGCCTCTTTCACACTTGCCCGACCGACGTCGGACGACTCGTTATCGAATGTTTATTATCTATCTACCCTACCCTACCCATCTTATCTATCTTAACTTATCAAATTTGATAAAGAGTCGTCCGACGTCGGCCTGCAAGCTATAAAAGGGGCTTAAGAGTTTCCAAGGCCCGAAAATGCCAGTGAGTGCACACGTGCACAGCGTCGCCAAAAAAGATCGCAGTCTCATGCCGGGCAGTCAAAAATCATCGACGTTCGGAGGAAGAAATAAATGCAAATTTACCTCATAAAAACAGTTGAACAATGAAAACAAGCGCTGCTGTCAATGTTTTGACTAGATGTCCACATAAATCCAAAGGTTCTTTGATTGAAATTCAATTTCAAGACAGCTGATGTTCTTGATATAAGAGGTCATCGATGGCGATTATGTGGTGTGGGCTCGTCCACCATCAAAAGACAAGCAAGTTCAGGCTTCAAATTTGGCCCAAAACAGCGATTTTTCGCGATTTTTTCTTAGAGGTCCTACTACTCGAGACCCAGAAAAGGGTTTAGAAAGAAAAAGACGACAAGCATATTTGGTCGCGACCACTGCCTTTAAATGCGATTTTATATACAAGATTGAAGGTGTAGTAAACGCTACCGATTTTATAATATGAATCGAAGGCTCGGAGCTGATAGTGTTGAGAACCGACAAAAATCTCAACTCACTTCACTTGAAAATGATTGAAGTCTCATGCTGAGCTGTCCAACATCATCGAAGTTCACAGTCAGAAGTAAATGCAGATTTAACTAATGAATACAGTTGAGCAATGAAAACATGTCCTTCGTTCAATTTTTGACTCAACGGGGACATAAATATTTGAGCAGAAGACTATTGTTCATTGGTTTAGTTTCAATTTCAAGCTGGCTGATGTTTCTGATATAAGATATCATCGATGCTGATGATGTGGAGTGGGCTCGTCCACAATCAAAAGACCGGAAAGTTCAGGTTTGAAGGCATTGTAGGTGCAGAAAACCGTATACTATTTTTAAATGTTTTTGTGTAGCTCCGCCTATATAATAAACGAAAATGTCGAAAGGGCCCTAGAAAAACCTTCATTGGTAACGATGAGTCAGTCTAAACTCACTGTTAAGTTGAATTCAAGTTTTGCGCCAAAATCGTTTTCGAAGTTTCTCTGCATCAGGAGTTTGTTCCGTGACCGTTTTTCATGTTATTTGAAGGTTGCATCAATATTCTATGAAAAAGTGGTAGATGACTGATGAGAAATGATGAAGGATCCTCATTTTTGACCCCTTCCAAGCTCATAACCCTACGTTTCTGACGCGCCGAGGTTTACCGGTGTGGTCTATCGGGCTCATTCATGAAATTAAGCCTGAAAAATGAAAAGTGGTTAGCAGTGCCAACGATGCCTTTAGAAACGGTCGCTTTGGCTCGTTTTTGACGTTTCCAACAAAGAATGCCGTTTAGTATAGGTCGTATGAGTTACTTGAAGGCAGGGTTCACGACGATTTTTTCCCGTGTTTCTTACTCAAAATAATGCGTTGGCTACCAAGTGTTACCAAAATACGAAGAAACGGCAAGAGACGCACTGAATCGTCTTATTTCAGTGACATTATTCTCTGGCCTTAACTAGTTGTCCGGTTGGATGAACATGTTCGCGGTGGTTGTCACTGGTAAAAATGGGACTAATCAAAAATGGATGAATATTTAGGGCAAAACAGTATTAGCTAGGGTCAACGCGAAACAACGGAGAAACCAAAAATAGAAAATTGCAAAAGACTAGTCCACAAAAGATTTTATCGTCTTAACAAACAGTTCCATTGAGAGTAAACAAACGGGGTGAGAGGAAAGGATTTCGTGTCCTTCTGATGCGTTTTTCTCGGTTTCTTCGTCATTTCAGTTCTACTCGGGGGCCAAACAATCGATTTAGCGATTAATCTCAAACTTGAAGATTATCGTGAACACTGCCTTTAACTTCGTTCTCTCAACCACTTTTGTGAGCAATTATGCTGCCCTTAATACACAAACAAAACAACAAAACACTATTAAAACATAAACATATCGTTGCAAAGGGATTTCGCGAAGTTCGGAACTACAATTATGCGTAAGCGGAATCTCTCGTTCGGCCGTCTAGTGCAAGGTAAGGAAGCAGCTTGACAGACGCAAGCGAATACTGAATGCTCTTTGGTATGAGGTATATGTACATCTAGACGCATCCAAACATGAACATTAGAGAATTCCTACTTCCCGAAAAGCTTCGGCGATAGATTTTCAAAGAAATCTTTTCTTTAGGTTGTGTTTCAATACATTTTACCAAACAATGTTCGAATGAGCAATTTCCGCTAGACCCTCCACGCAAAATAGACGTGAGCAGGAGTTTTGATGCTTCTTCGGGAATTTCGAAAGTTACTCCTCAACTTTGTGGACCTGCTTGTTCCGAAGCATTGAGTAAAGCGGTACGGTTTGTTGAGCGTATCCTGCTCTTGAGAATCTCCAAAATCTGCGCTCACCTCATGACAGTTCTGAGAGAAAACTCAATCAGAGAGTGAATTAGAACCACGAACCTTCTTAAGCGCTGCAGCCGATTTCACGAACTAAAATCTTTTTTAAAATTTCGCCAGCATAATACATAGCTATGTAGAGCGCAGTGCACAGGAGAAAATTAGAGTGTGTAATGGTATTGGAATAGACGATGTTATCATGAGCGACATGCTCACACCTAAACGTGGTTGAACCCAACAGCCTAAGAATGGAGTGAATTCCTGCACAGGCATGGTTTTGCTTTACATTGTTCTGTTAGGTACAGCTACCACGGATAACTCTAGAACTTCCTCATTCAGAGGAAAGGCTGTGGTTCTTCACTCGACTCGAACACTTACTTTGAGTGCAGTCTTCACGACAGATTTCAATTCGGGGTTCTCTAAGGTTTTCGGAAGATCTTATGCTCTGCATAATACGCATGGTTAGAAGAAACACAAAAGCATTTTTCTGGCCCAGATTGGGGCCACCCTTGCTTCATTTGGCTGCTGGGCATAGAAAGTTTGACTGCTGTGAGGAAATTATATCAATGGAACAACATGGTCTTGGAATTTTATCGATATATTATACTATGCCTTAATTATTTATTTATTTATTTATTTATGTTGCTTTTTCCATAACACGTTCTGACTCGTCAGGACGCTCGGCAGGCACTTTAATTTTTAGAGCAGCATACCTGTAATAAAGGTATAGTTTAGGATATCAATGAAATTCTATCACCATCTTGTAGACCTGGATGAGACGATTCTAGCAACATCTTTAACTGCCACCCTCCCCCCCCCCAAAACCCAAATAATACCGAGTTATTCTAGAGGGGTGAAAAAAAACTCGAGAACGCGTTTTTTTCCCTGATTTGCCAAGTTCGAGGGTAGGTATTGTACAACTTTATTGCAGAGGTGGTACTTATAGGCACAGATATTTAAAAAAATTATTTTTCAGTTTTCATGCTGATCTCGGAGAGAGTCAGACGCTGATCATAGTGGTATCTCTGAAATCGACTAATACCCCCTATGAAGAGAGTTATGGCTCCTCAAAGAAGCCTACATTTTGAGGGCGAAAAATCGGTGGGCGAGTTGTCCCAGGTCTCAAATTTTCTTCATTCGCAATCGTTGCGCGAGAGCGAGTCAGGTTATGTAAATAGTCTAGCAATGTACTGAAGAACGACGACTTGTTGAGAATTCATCCATTCATCTAGCCGCCATCGAGCTTTTGATCTGGTAGGGGTGTGGCGCGTGGTGGTGAGCGAAGGAGGTCGGGCCTGTGGTGGTCGCTTATATCTCTCTTATTCGAAGGAGTTGAGATCTCGCACTTTCACGTGATTTATATGGGGGGGGGTTTACTACACAATCAAATAAAAATCTCAGAAATTATGTCTGAGGGTGTACTGTACCTTTAAGGCAGTGTTCACGATAAACAACCAAAATATAGTTTCCTATGATTTTAGTAGGCAAGTTCACGAAGTCGTGAATAAATAGGAAAAGGCTCAAGAAACTCTCGAATATCGAGGGAAGTGTTTAGAAAAGGCTATAAAATATTTATGTACGCCTGCTAATGTGATTGGTGCAATGTGTACAAGACTTTCAAACCAAGCGTAGCGATTGTTTTGAGCTTCGAAATTCTTAGGTGAGTGACTTCTTTGTTTTCTGTTTCCTTTACCACAAACTCATAAAGGATAGGATTGGTCAATGCACATGCTTGAATGTTGGAATCTTTTGCGACAAAGAGGATTAAAAAATTCGGCCTCTGTCCCCCTGGTGAAAGGAAAGCAGGACAACTGTTGTATGACGTGGACGGTTGATCCAATGAGTTGGCTGGACCACTACATTTCCACCCTTTTTCCCAACCGTTTTCCGTCGTACTTCCGTACTTACACTTCTTAGAAGTATTCAAAGCTTACTTTTCCGCGGAAAACGGGTAACTTTTTCATAGTGAGCACTACTTTTAACATCGCTCAATTCTTCTCATTATTAGCTGTTACCACAATCCCGGATTTCAATTTGTTACAGTTTACCGCAATGTTAAAAGAACATGGTGCGGCTGCGGTCACACACTAAAACTACGGTGGAAATCCTGGCTCTTTGCCAGATTTCATTATCGATCGGCTGCGCAGCTGAATTACAGGGTGAGTTACTGCTTTTCTTTTTTCACGCTCGTTTCTGCTTCATTTTTGTTTCTGACTTTTATAATATTACGAATAGGGGCTTTTCTTGGTGTGCGAGAGGAATTTGCCGTTTTTCTTCGATTTCGAAGCCTGAACAAACAGCTAGTTTCCCTCGCGCACTAAGCATAGCCCCTATTCACAAAATTTAAAGTCAGAAACAAACATAATGTCGCAACAAACAAGAAAAAGAGAAGAAAAGCCGTAACTCACCTAGAAAATCAGCCGTGCTGTCGATCGATAATGAAATCTCGCAAAGAGCCAGGTTTTTGCAGTAGTTTCAGTGTGTGACCGCAACCACACCATGTCCCTTTAACATTGCAATAAACTCTAACTTCGGGGAGGCTAACGCGGGGCAATGGGGTCAGCAGCGGTCGTCACTAAGCTCGTTTGCAACCAATCCCTCGTCTTCCCGGGCTCGTGTTCTTTCGGTACTTCGCTACTAAGAGCCTGAGTCCTTACATATCAATTTACAGAGAAAAGTCGCCGACAATAACTACCGTGAACGCTGCCATTAAGATTGCGGTTGCGAACAAGCTAAAGGCGAGGTGGGGGATTAGGGGCTCTCTACACACAGAGGGAGGAGTTGTCCCGTTTTTGCAGATCGACACGTCACGGTACTCAATTTAGGCGAAATGGTCCCGAGTGGGATTAAAGTCTCAAAAGGCGGGACAACTCCGCCCCCTGTGTGTACAGAGGTCCTATCCCGCAAGATGCAGTTCCCTGCTTTATTGAAAATATTGTTGATCTTTCATAGGAAACAAAGAGATGTAGCTAATTTAACTGGTGTTGTAAAGGAGAACGAAGAGGATATATGCCTATGAGGCAATGTTGGTACATAGTAGCTTTGGAGGACGTTCCTATTTGAACACACAGTGCATGTGAGAAGAAGAGAATGTGCTCTGTAATGCCGAGAAAGTGGAGGCGTTGGAGGTGTGTCCTATCTTCGCACGCTTAGCAGGAACTGTTAATAAGAGAGTTATTCAGGTGATGAATAACTCTTCTGGACACTTCATGCAAAGTGCACTCAGATGAGCGTGGTACTCCACATAATATTGTTCAGGTTTGCGTGGATCTGCCGAAGACTATTTAAACATTCCGCTTTTTTTCGAACGAAAGGCTCTTCAGTGGGTTTAGTAAATCCACTAAAGGGGTTTTGATTATTGGAAAGCCGCGTGGGAGAAAATGCAATCTTATGACGTTTATCCGTTTCTCGGTTTTAATCATACAATGAACTTCTCCTGAAAATTGAAGACTATTGAGGTCTGTGATGTTCCAATCGCTGCACTATCAGTGAACATTCCCCTTTGTCCAGCAAAAGCGTCTATAAAATCCCATATGAACACAAACCTCTCTCTGTTTAAAGGCAACAAGATAAAGCTCGTTCATGATTTCTAACCCCCCTCCTCTTTCATACTCCGAAAACTGCGCCAAGAACCGCAGATCTGCAATGATTAAGCATACCAGAGCATCGCGACATTTACCGCTGGCGAAAAAACGCACATTCAAGCTGCGTTTTTTGACGCGGATTGCAGCTGCAAATGTCGCTTACAGTTGTTTTTTCGAACTCCTCGAAGTTTTTCTGCGACTTTTGACGCAGCTTGAAGATTTGCGGGAACTCAGACATTCGCCGGGTCCAACCCCAGCTCGTACGGGGTCCATCCCCAGATTTCTGTCGGGTCAGACCCTTTAGCATTGTTCCTCCACGTAGTCCCAAGTGAGAAGACGTGGGGGGGAGAATAAATTTTATTTCTCCCCCACGTCGTCTCAGTTGGACGAAGTGAGGGACGAAAACGGAAAGGGGTTCGACCCGACAGAAATCTGCGGTCGGACCCGTTGAGTTTCTGAGAAGAATGGTTGAGCTGATTCTTGGCGCAATAGCTTCATCCTAGAGAAGCCGTCAGCGTATTTATGTTGAGCTCGCATAAGGCATTAGGCATAATTTGACTGCATGAGAAAAGGTAGGTGTAAGACAGAGTAATAAGTGGATAGTGTTACAGGGAGTGGGCAGGACTTCAGGCTCGATGTGAAGAACAATATAGAAGGTCTGCAGGGCTCTTGGAGGAATATGCAGGACGTCATAGAAGGTGTGCAGGACTTCAGGGCAGGTGTGCAGAACATTATAAAAAGTGTGCAGGACTCTTGGAGGAATGTGCAGGACTTCACGGCAGGCGAGCAGAACGTTATAAAAAGTGTGCAGGACTCTTGGAGGAATGTGCAGGACGTCAAAAAAGTGTGCAGGACTTCAGGCCAGGTGTGCAGAACGTAATAGAAAGCGTGCAGGACTTTCAGAGGAATGTGGAGAACGTCATAGAAAGTAGGCAGGACTCCAGGATATGTGTGCAGAACATTATAAAAAGTGTGCAGGACTCTTGGAGGAATGTGCAGGACGTCACAGAAGGTGTGCAGGACTTCACGGCAGGCGAGCAGAACGTTATAAAAAGTGTGCAGGACTCTTGGAGGAATGTGCAGAACGTTATAGAAGGTGTGCAGGACTTCAGGGCAGGTGTGCAGAACGTTATAAAAAGTGTGCACGACTCTTGGAGGAATGTGCAGGACGTCATCGAAAGTGTGAAGAACTATAGGCCAGGTGTGAAGAACATTACCAAACTGTGCAGGACTCTTGGAGGAATGTGCAGAACGTCATAGAAAGTGTGCAAAATACCAGGGCAGGTGTGCAGAACGTTATAAAAAGTGTGCACGACTCTTGGAGGAATATGCAGGACGTCATAGAAGGTGTGCAGGACTTCAGGGCAGGTGTGCAGAACGTTATAAAAAGTGTGCACGACTCTTGGAGGAATATGCAGGACGTCATAGAAGGTGTGCAGGACTTCAGGGCAGGTGTGCAGAACATTATAAAAAGTGTGCAGGACTCTTGGAGGAATGTGCAGAACGTTATAGAAGGTGTGAAGAATTTCAGGCCACGAGTGAAGATCATTACCAAACTGTGCAGGACTTGGAGGAATGTGCAGAACGTCATAGAAAAAATGCAGGACTTCAGGGCAGGTGTGCAAAACGTTATGAAAAATGTACAGGACTCTTGAAGGAATGTGCAGAACGTCATAAAAAGTGCGCAGGGCTTCAGGGCAGGTGCGCAGAATGTTATAAAAAGCGTGCGGGACTCTTGGAGGAATGTGCAGAACGTCATAGAAAGTGTGCAGAACTCAAGGCCAGGTGTAAAGAACGTTATAAAAGTGTGCAGGACTCTTAGAGGAATGTGCAGAACGTCATAGAAAGTGTACAGGACATCAGGGGCGGGTGTGCAGAACGTTATAAAAAGTGTGCAGGACTTCAGTGGTAGTGGGCAATACTTCAGTGGAAGTGTGCGGAAGGTCTTAGAAAGTGTGCAGGACTTCAGGAAAGGTATGCAGAACGCCATAGAAGGTGTACAGGACTTTAAAGGGAGTGCGCAGGGCGCCCAGTAGAGTGATGAAATGAAAAGAAACAGAGGCCTGAACAACAACCTACACGCCTTTCCATAATTGCTACGCAGCGGAATCAAATTCCTGCGCACCCTCCGAGCTGTCCTGTACAAGTATTGAGATCACAATATCATTTTTCCTGTGTTATCGGACCGGGCATGACATTTGTCCATTCTACAGTCGGCACGGATCGCAGTGATATTGGCACGGATTGCACTGATATGTTGTAGCATACATGCACTGCGTTTGCGTCAACGCCAATTAAGGAATGCAAAGTAGGTGCAAAACTAGTCGAGGGGGGGGGACTTGAGAAAAGGAAATGATTCATGCATGTAAATGAAAGTTTGTGCTGATGTCATAGGCATGGTAGCGTAATCAGTCATTGTTTCCATGGAAATACTTTGATTTCCGGGAGCGATATCATTCATTTTGCAACTCAATCCTGAGTGCCCCTCCCCGACTAGTTTTGCACCTGCAAAATATGTCCCCTTCCTAAGTCCTGCACACTTTTTGTAACGTTCTGCGCACTCTCCCTAAAGAGTCCTGCACACTCTTTATAAAGATGTGCACACCTTCCCTGAAGCCGTGCACCTTTTTTATGATGTCCTTAACATTTCCCCAGAAGTCCTGCGCACTTCTTATAACGTCCCTGAAGTCTCGCACACTCCTTGGAACACTATCCACTCTGTAAGGTGTCCATGCATGAATCTAATACTTTCGAAGTTTTGTCGCATTGTACGGCGCATACGCCTTCCCACAAAAAGGAGAAGACGCAATTACTGAGTCCCAGAGAGTGGGTGAAAGTAATCCCCTTCAATACTACAAAGATCCCCCTGCGTCTCTACCCGTGATGTCAGATGGTCCTTGCGTGATTAGCCTGATGAAAAGGAAATCCGTAATATCCGCGATTTTCCCGCCTATTGCAGCAATTTTTTTCGCAATTTCGGAGTATGAAAGAGGGGGGGGGTAAGGCAAAAAAATATTCATTTGACTATCGAAGTAGTCTTTCCGTAACGGGAAAATGCGGTCGGTGCCAGCAGCAAACCGTAGGCTAGTATTCGAATGATTCGAATTTCCGGCTTTTTCAAATATTCGAAAAGACAAATAGTTCTAAATTCCGATGTTTAGGAAGCTTCTTATATGTTTGACAAACTTTGCGTGCGTGTTCGCACCTGTGTGAGTGAAGGAGAGGAAATTCGGTCGGGTTGTTTTCAATTCGGGTTATCATTGTTACTGTGCGGTGATTAACAAAGATAGCACGATTTTAGTTTTATATAAAGGCTCGCTAGTGATTTTGTGAGCGGTTGCGGGTGTTCTCCAAAGCGGTAAGTATCTAATCAGGTGGGAGGCCTTTTTCTACAGCTAGAAAGAAAAGGGAGAAGAGGTAGTGAGGAAAGGGGCAGCAGAGTTGCTGAGGGAGTGGGGGAATAGAAGGTGCGAAATAGATAGAAAGGAGCAAACCCATAGAGAAGTGAAGCTGAATAAAGATGTTCCATGATGATTGAAAACGTGTTGTTCTAGAGAAGGATGGAAAGCTGATGTGTGATCGCTGTTTAAAGCCATGTTAAAAGCAGTGTTCACAAAACATTTGCCCGTTTTTTCGCAGAAGCGTATGCTTTGGTTCCCTCTAGGAGGAGTAAGGACGGAAGTGCGACGAAAAACGGCCGGAAAGTGGGTGAAAATCTAGTGCACCAGCCGAACCATTGGATCACTCCGCCCACGCCATATAACAGTTGTTCTGGGTTGGTATCAGAAGAGGAACAGGTGCCGAAGTTTCTAATACTCTTTCTTCAGGAAAATTCTAATATCCAAGCATACGCATTGAATCATCTTCTTTCCAAAGAGTTTTTGGTACACGAAACAGAAAACGAACGAAAGAAAGAAAACGAATTCACTCACCTAAGAAATTCGAAACAAAACCATTTCCGACGTTTAGTTCGACGTTTTGTCCGCAGAGCGCAAAAGCACCAAACAAGCGAAAACAAATATTCGGAGGTGTAGTGAAGAGCAGTTAGGTTGAGAGTGAATAGGAGGGAAATTTTAACAATGCTATGAGGATGGTATCGTCAGTCCCTGGATGAGGGATCGCCGCGACGCTGCTTGGCGGGAATTATTGCGCGATCAATAGCCACTCTCACATCGTTTTCCCGCGCGCAATTTTTCCCGCCAAGCAGCGTCGCGGCGATCCCTCGTTCAGTGATGAACGATATGGTTTCCGTTTTCAAATTAGTCTGACGCATGGACCAGGCGGCTGGCCGTGCGGGGTTGGCGGCCTCACTGGAGAATGGGGTTTCGATTCGCGCGGGGTGATCTACCATCGAAGCCCCGTCGGTTCATCAAACTAAAATTATTAGGCGAACTCTACAATCGCGTGTGCTAGAGGCAAGCAAGTTCCGGACACAGTGGAGGGAAGATGCGCTCGAACAGAGTTGTAGAGAATACCCGGAAGTGATTGGTGCCCCTCAGCTGCGGCGATAGTGCGCAGAGCATAAGAGAGCAGAGCTACAAAAGGAATGACGTCGCGGCATTTAATGGGACTCACCTCTAATAGAAACGAGAAAATTCCATTGTCTATCCCCTCTACGACAACAGTTTCATTAAATCGCTCCATACACCAAACATACATGTTTTTCTCTCATAGCAATCCGGAGAAAGCAAGGCTTATCGGGTTTATCATGTCAGATTCTCTGAACCACTTTTATTTTGCCATGAGCGACGCTGCTTGCTCCTCTTGGACTCAGGCGCGCGAGACAGACTCTGGTTTTTTAGCCAGCTTTTGTTCAGCTCAACGACATATAAGATGCGCCCACAATTACGCCGCAGAACGGCGTGGGTGTACGCACTTGTAACTTCATTAAAAAGGGAAATCATAGCATTCCGGTTGAGTTTGGAAGATATCAACTGTTTGAAGTATTTCGGGGATCGACTTGGGGCAAATTTATTGCAAGTACAGAAAAATTGAGAAATGTATGAAATGAGTGAAAAAGGCGGTCGAGCATAGACAAACTATAGATAAGCATAGTGAAAGACGAAGAGTCGGATTTGCAAGCTTCTCCGTTCGGCATATAAAAGCAAAATTAAGCGAGCATTTGAACAGAAAACGAGTTTTAGAGGCCATGATTCAACAGTCGGCGTATGTCAAGTTACGCAGGTAAACTAGGGTAACGCAACGGCTAGATCCATATTGCATTCACTAGGAGAGAGATATGATCACCTTCCGAAAGATTCTCTGCAAATAGCGCAGGCTCGATATACTCATAGTCTGAGACATCGCCGCTCACACTAGGACGTCTCAAACTCAAATTCGTCGCTAAGTTACTTAAACCGTATTATACCGTATACGTTTTCCATTCTCCATTTGTGTCTCAGAAATCATCATCTCTCATAACACCAAATCGTAAAGATCTTATTTCTACTCATACTGCTTTTATTTATGTGTGTTTTGTATAGTTTACCGCAAGACTAGAAGGACATGACACAGTTGCGGACTCGTCCTAACATACGGTAGCCTGTTCGTGGTATCACTCATTTTCCCGAAGCAGCTGCGATAAATTGGTGAGTCTTTGTTTTCACCGATACGACCACATCTGTGAAAGCAATGAAACAGGTGGAAATGTAAGAATGGAAACAGAACTCCACTGACCAACCTCAGCTATTTCGAAAAAATGATTGATAACACAATCAGAATACCGTATGCAAGCAGGAGTCCGCAACCGCACCATGTCCTTTTAACACTGCGGTAAACTATATATGACGATTCTCTTAAAGGCACTGTTCGCGATAAAAATCGCTTTTCTGTTTTTTTTTGCCCATCTTGAAACCGGTCTTATTCTGATTCCAATAATGCTTCTGTGATGGTACAAGACCTCCTGGGAATGGAGTTATGGTCCCTCAAAAATTTAGCTATGGAAAATGGTGGACGAGTTGTCCGAGGCTTGTAACTTCCGTCTTTTGCAGCCGATGTATGCCAGCTGACTTGAGTAAAGAGAGAAGTTGAGAATAAAGGGAAGAACGGGGCTTTTGATCGGAAACCATCACTCAATTCATGATTTCGAGTGTTCCTTTGTTCACGTCGAGGGGCGGAAAGGGGCGGGACATTCCCACAGCGGCGGGGTTTGCCCACTTTCCTAAGCCGTTTTGCGGCTCCTGGGTAGCTTTTCGCCCCGTTTTTTCGACGCTGTTCTTCTTCTGAGAGTCATTAGAAGCGTTTGTCATGAAAAAATTGAGGGTGGAGTTTATCGCGAACAGTGCCTTTAAAGGCAGTGGTCGCGCTCAATTATGCTCGTCTTCTTTTCCTCTCTAAACCCTTTTCTGGGTATAGAGTAGTAGAACTTATAAGAAAAAATCGCGAAAAAAAAACGCTGTTCTGGGCAAAATTTGATGCCTGAACTTTCTTGTCTTTTGATGGTGGACGAGCTCACCCCACATCATCGGCATCGATGATCTCTAATATCAAGAACCTCATCTGGCTTGAAATTGAATTTTAATCAATGAACTTTCGGATTTATGTACACATCTAAACAAAAACATTGGTTGAAGTGCTTGCTTTCATTGTTCAACGGTTTTATTAGGTAAATTTGCATTTATTTCTTCCTCTGAGTGTCGATGATTTTCGACTGCTTGGCATGAGACTGTGATCTTTCTGTGCACGTGTGCACGAACACGAATCTTTGGGCCCTAGAAATTCTAATTCTATCCCGTTTTTCACCGCGCTACCTTCATAGTTTTTGAGCTGTTTTTGATATAAGCTGATTTTTGTAGTTTTTTTTTCGATAACGTTTTTCATCGTGAGCACTGCCTTTAAAAGCACAGGACACTCAGGAAATTATTTTCTAGGTTTTATCCTCATCTCGGAGAGAGCCACTCTCTGATCATAATGGTATCTCTGGAATCGTCCAAGACCCACAACAAACGGATATATGGCTCCTTGTAACTGCCAGCATTTTGAGGGCGAAAATTGGGTGGACGAATTGTCTCAGGCCTTTATTTCCCTTGATTCGCAGTCGCGGCACGAGAACAAAACAGGATGAGGAGATAAATCGGAAAGGTAGTGAAGAACGACGACTCTGTTGAAAAGAATTCATTCAGCTAGCCGCTATTGGGATCGAAAATCAGGAAGGGGCCGATCTTGTGGTGGTGGCTGGAGGGGTCGGGCCCAAGGTGGTCGCCTATATCTCGCCTATTTGGAGAAATTGAGATATCGCAGTTGGCACGTGTTATACAGGAGGGGTCTTCTACACAAATACAAGAGAATCTCAAAATTCATATCTGAGGGTGTGTTGTGCCTTTACTTACTTACTAAAAGCACGGATCACACTGATACTTTGTGTTCATTACTGTGCGCTGGCGCAAAGTCGGTTCACATTAGTTATAACACACGTAAACTGAGTGTGCACCAACGCACAATACTTACTTACTTGATACTTGATTGCCCGTTGTCAGCCGGCGATCGTCTCAGCGGCGGGCACACGTCTCTGATTGTCTCGAGGCACACGTTCGTTTTGGTTGCTTTGTGGAGATGCCATCCTCCATCTCGTTCGATTTTGCGCAATCTGTGACCAGTTCGTGTTAGGTGTGTTCAGACGTTTGAAGGCATCGATCCATCCTGTTGGAGGACGACCAAGTGTTCGTTTGATGTCTCGCGGGTAACAGAGGGTAATGCGATTTGTCCAGCAGTCATCGGTTCTTCTTATGACGTGACCAGCCCATCGATGTTTTGCGGCTGCCATGTAGGTGACAGCGTCCCGAATTCCTAACTGTTGGCGGAGGTTGGTGCTGCGAAGGTGCTGGTTTCTTTGCTCTCGACGGTTCGTCCCCAACAGCGTTCGTTCGAGGGCTCGTTGCGTTCGTGTCATCAGAATTGCAAAAGACTTGTTAGAAGCCCAGATCTACAGCTCCATAGCACATGGTGGGGAGGACGGTGAAGTCGAAGAGAGACGCACGGATTTTTTTGTCGGAGACAAGGTGAGCTGCTTCCCCTATAATGGACATCGCACTCCATGCAGCGCTTCTTCTTCAACTGACTTCAGCACTCAAATCGTTGTCCGTTGTCACAAGGCGTCCGAGGTAGACGTACTTTCCCGTATCAGGGAAGGGAACTCCGTCCACTGTAATCGGTGCTGGGTCTTCCCATCTGTTCCTCATGACTACTGTCTTGCTGCGACTCATCGTCAACCCGACTCTGCGGCCTGCTGCATCCAGTTCATCCACCATCTGTTGAAGTTTGGTTTGACTGTTGCTGACTAGAACGATGTCATTGGCAAAGCGGTTTGAGAGTTTCCGGGGAATACCCCTGTCGTTCCGATCTAGATCACTCATGGCTTGATGGAAAGCAGCCGTGAACAGCTTTGTTGAGATGATGTCATCTTGGCGGACTCCTTTCCCAATCGGCACCGTCAGCTCCTTGTGGAACATCTTGATCTTCGTAGATGTGCCCATGTTGCACTATTCCAGCATGATGATGTAGATCGGGTCCACGCCGGCACGGAGTAGAGCGTTCCAAACTGCGTTCAGTTCAACAATGTCAAATGCTTTGACATAATCGATGAAGCACATTAGGAGCGGTTGCTTGTACTCTCGTGTCTTTTCAATAAGTTGAGTCACCATGTGGATGTGATCCATAGAGCAGTATCCGCAACGAAAACCGGCCTGTTCCACGGCCTGGAACTCATCCAACGTGCTTTCCAGTCTGTTCAGCAAAATCTTGGTGACTAGCTTGTACGGCTGGGACAGAAGAGCGATTGGCCTGTAGTTCTTGACCTCTTCTCGTTCACCTTTCTTGGAGATCAACACCGTTTTTGACGATTTCCAATGTTCCAGGATCCTTTTTTCTGCCAGATAGCGATTGAAGCAAGTGGTTAGCTTTGGACAATGATTTCGTTGTCGGTCTTCAGAAAATCTCCGGAAACTTGATCAGGTCCTGAGGGTGTCTTGGGCTTCACCTGTCTAATAGCATGACGAACTTCAGAAAGAAGTATCCGCGGAGCCTGGCCTTGAGTCGGTGTGGGAATTCTGGGAGCGGGTGTTGATGATCGGTACATGTCTGTGTAGAAGTCCACAACGATCTCTTCAGTTCTTTGACGGGACGTGTGCTGTTTTCCGCTGGCGTCCTTCATGTGCCTTAAAGTGAAGAAATAATTAAAACAAATGAAACAAAACTATATTGCTTTGAAAAGTTAGCCTGGGGAGCTTGTACACCCACTAAATATAAAGGACTTGTACTTTACATATAAAGTTTTTCTGTACTTGAACGCCAGAACATATTTCATTACGAATCCCAATTTTTAATTTCAATAATTTTACGCCAACCCCGTTTCTGGGATATTGCGAGACATTTTTCTGTCTTTAAACTCAGCTGGATTGCTATATTTTTCTTTTTTTGTTGAAATTTTATTTCAAAATATGGCAGTGTCACTACTTCTCCCAGAAAGCTAAACCTTTAGAAATAAAATAGAGGAAAACATCGACTTGGCCGATTATCGTTGTTTTGAAGGGCACAGAGTTTGCACGAAACTGCTGAGTCAGAAAGGAACTCAAAATATAATTCCCCCTCTAGACCGTATGCGACAATAAATATATAACTTGATTTCCATGCAGTTTCCTTTTTACAACTGAGAAAGAATACAAACTGCAGTTCACTAGGACTGCAACAGAGGAAAATGTAAACATACCTAATATGAATGTGGTGCAATCCCCGAGAAAAATGAATAGAAAACGGGCAACGACAAGCGCTTTTCGCCATTTCAGAACCACAATGATGATGTTAATCCTCATTTCTATATACTTTCCTGGTGCCAATTCTCTTTTGAGGCTCTTATGCTGCAGAAAGGGGATAATACATTGAACTTCTCTAGAGACAATTCCGGAGAAACGTCACTCGAAGTAATGTTTAGGGACACTTTGCTGCCTTATCTACTTACAATTAGCTTAACCGGATGGCGTGTGCTTCACGCGATCAGCCCAAATCTTCCCCAAGGTGTACCGACTCAAATATATTAATTTAAGCAGGAAGCCGAGACGCTGCTTGGCGGGAAAATTTGCGCGTGGGACAGCCAAGGGAAGATAACTATCGATCGAATGGTTTCGCGCCCGTTCACTGGGCGCGGCCTCCTATTTGAGAGACACAGACGATACGTACAGTATCTATCGTCCATCACTGGATGAGGGATCGCCGCGACGCTGCTTGGCGGGAAAAATTGCGCGATCAATAGCCACCCTCCCTTCGTTATCCCGCGCGCAATTTTTCCCACCAAGCAGCGTCGCGGCGATCCCTCATCCAGTGATGGACGATAGTTGACACGGCCAGTGCTGCACCTAAACTAAACTCCTCAAAAACCCGAGGTTTCCTTTCCCCACCAAAATCTGAAGAGTAAATGACTTAGATGATCCATACTCTGGACTTTAGATTGAACTTATCTGACAGATGTCGGAACGCCTGAAACCATGGCGGGTACGCGTTCTCATTGAATCGGATGTTTCCAGACAGACGCCGACAGCAATCTAAGGACTTGTTAAACAAGGCGATCTAGCTTCCATCTCGACAAGTCCCCGAACATCGACGTCCGATTTGTACTACAACAGATATTGACAGGAGGAGCCCGATAAGAGAACGTCTTGAGGGTGATTACATCATGTTTGCTGGAACTGCTCTGTAACTCAGCACATGGTGCCATCAGCGGCGGAGTTGAATATAAAAACAGCATTTCTACTTATTTATTCTGAATACTTAGTTGCTAAGGGATATGGAAAGTTCAGGCGGATAAAACCGACTAAATCCACTCGGATTAGTTTCATACGCCTCGATGCTCACTCTCAGAGACACTTCTGTGTGGATGAGGGATTTCTAATTCACCATTGCTTAATATCTCACTAATAGCAGTCCGTAGCTTAACAAACTATGATGTCAGATCTATGAGAAGCAGTGTTCACGATGAATTCCGGTTCCAAGTTTCCCAAGTCAAATTCGTATTAATTGTTACTCACGTTACGCTAGAGCGGCGAAACCGGCGTAAAACACCTGCTTAGAGTGAAGTTATATAAAGGCGTCGTACAGACAGAAAACCATGCTTTATTTATTTTCAAATTCTGCAGTGGGCGAATCCCGTTAATCAGTGGAAATGGCTGGAGTCTTAAAGAAGCACCATGAAAAAATGTGCCCTGGGTATCACGAAATATTTTCGTGATGGGATTTCGGGGGGAAAATTGTTTTGGATGACTGGTGCAATTTGCTCAAATTAGGCCTAACATATTTTTAAAATGGTTAATTTCTGACGCACCAAATTCTGGGGCCAAGCTGGTCGGCTTCGCGTGGCCCCAATTTTGTGGGAGTGACACTGTGGCACACTTTCAGCGGAGAGGGAGATTCTCGCGACTTTCCGCATTGTATGTACACTTAAGAGACCGCCTGCTCCACGGCGAATTTCCACAGCGGACCGGTGCGCTCCACGGCTAATCGTTTCCGTGGGTACGCAGTGTGGACACGCGGTCCGCTGGGAACCATTTTGATCGGAGCTGGCTTTCTTACTTAGACAACCAGTACTCCTTTTCCACCCCACCTGAGAGTATGTCGCTCCACAGAAATCTGGAGTGAGGCCATGGTGAAGCAATGATCCACCGCTTTTTCACGGAACTGCTTTTTTATTATGGAAGTTATTCCAGCTTTACATGCACAAGGCTGGCAACGAAATAAGCGTTTGTCTGTCGACTTCTGGAATTTTCTTCAGGTTACAGCTAATGGTTAGGATTGAGCCATGCTAGGCCGACCCGGAGTATTGAAAATTTGAAAGATGAACAAACTTCTCCTTTGTGATGTCCTAATAAACTTCATGTAGAACTTTCGGCGGACTCAAATACTTTGATCTACCAAGTTGTCTCATGCGACCGACAAAAACTTTATCAGAAATCTCGAAGTGGGAATCAGATTCATGATTAGCACCCCCTCCTCCCCAATGGCCACGTGAGCGAAGTCGCACCAAAACGTGAAACGTTTACAAACGGATAACGAAGGACAGACGGCAGCGAAGCTTCGAAGCTTTAGAAAACTGTGAAATATACACCACTTCATTGTTCAGCGCCTCCAAACACACCCCGTAGTTGAATTTCAGTAAAATTTTGAGCACTGAACTGTTTCTAGGTTTTCATCCCTTTCTTCCAAGTTACCCTCCACTCGAAATTTAGCGAAAATTTAAACAAAGTTGACCGATGGCTAATATACAGCAGTCGAAAGAGGTTTCATTGGAAATTGAAAAGTAAAAACCAGAACTTTGTGCAGCAACTCGAATAACCCTCGAGGTCAATGCAGCGAAATTTTGAACGATGACCTACTACAGTTATCTCAAATAGGTGGCACTACTATATCGACAATCAACTATAGAACATCGGTTCCGTGCTAAGCATCATTGATAACCATTCTCGGCCGGATTTGGAACGATTTCTTTCCGACCAAAGAAGCTCGAATAATCGAAAAGTGTCATTTTCGGAATGCTTGTAAATTTACTAGGAACACTCAAAATGCTTAACCACTGTGAGTGTAAAAAGGTTACATCATAAGGAACCTATCCGTAATTAATAGACTCCACGCCAGAGAAATATGAAAAATATTAAAAGTTTCATGGCGTGGGTGCGCAGTGTGGGCACGCGGTCCGAGGGGCAAAACAGCCGTGGGTGCGCAGTGTGGACACGCGGTCTCTTAAGTGTTAACTCAGCAGTCTTGTGACTCCCATTTTGATCATCATAGCACAACCCACAAGAGTGGAGCCAATCGACCATAGTTGAGCAGAGAACGCTGTGTCGGGTCTTTTTCTGAAGCTCGCGCACTGTACGACGCTGGCTTTGGACAGGTTAGCCGCTGTTCCACCACTACTAAAAGGAGTTACAGTTGACCGCAATGTTAATAGGACATGGTGCGGTTGCGGACTCGCACTAAAACTACGGTAGAATCTGGCACTTTGCCAGATTTCGTCATCGATCAGCGCCACAGCTGATATTCTCGTGAGCAGAGAGACGACGCTTGGCGCCGATCGATGACGAAATCTGGCAAAATGCCAGATTGTACCGTAATTTAGTGCGAGTCCGCAACCGCACCATGTCCTATTAACATTGCGGTCAACTGTATTGTTAGACTTGCCGCGTACTGCTTATAGAGGGTCCTCTGTCAGTCAATAGTTTAGCCATGAAGCGTTGACATAAGGGCCGCAGAGTACTTATTTACCGTGTGTGTGCCGTCGCAAAAAGTGCTGCCGACTGCCCGCGGCCGATCTATTGGGCATGCGCGGGAAGGCATACAGGACGTCAGCTGATGGTGCCACGAGAAGTGTATTGTCGGTACCTGAGCATGAGCCAGTGATCGAATTTTACATTACTACCGTCCAATCGTCCGCATGTTTGGCGATCCTGCCCAGAGACGGTTAGTTCCTCTATAATCTATCTTCCTCTTCAGTTGTTTCGTTTTCAATTCAACCCCCAAGAGATCACCTGCTCCATGGCCAATCTTCCTAGCCGTCTGGTGAGCTCCACGGCTAATCGTTTTCGTGGGTGACATGTGTGTTAGTGGTTCGCTGGATTACGGGGCACTTACCACCCGACCGAGCGGCGGCTGCTGCGAAACGGTATCGAGCGCGGCTGGCGCCCTCGTCGTCTAGCGTCTCTGCATAGGTTGAGTGGCAGGCTGCCAGCTACGGGCGGCGGCGGCTCCTATTTCATCATACCGTGGGGGGACGCTCCAACGATGGCTGGAACTGTGAGGAGGGTGTCAAACGACACTTCTTGAGTTAAGGAGTTACTGACAAGGGGAATACAATGAAGGGAAGTGAATAAAGCAGTAATTATAAGAAATAACTCCGAATTATAACGGATTCTGTTGTTTTGGAATTTCTAAGGACTCAGGCTCCTGTTTTCTTTGTTGAGTAGTTAGAAAAAAAGTGTTTGAAATTTCGGTTTTATCCGAGATTATCGCAAGCGAAATTGAAGAATATTTAATATTTTCGGATTTCCCATCTAAATTTAACTGAATTGAAAATGCTTTTCTGCTATTGTTACCCAGACGCATTCGAAAATGTTCTATCTGGATTCAAATAAGACGGCTCACGGTGCGGTCTCGAGAAGATCCGAAAATTGCTGGAGGGAATGAACACTGACCATCTGCAGAAGAGGCAGACAACCGCTAACACTTTTTAGGCACTATCGTTCCATTTCCTTTTTTTCGCCAGAGGTGCAGATTAAGTTGATTTGTGATTTTCATAAAGCTGCACATAATTGCGAAAGTTATGGAATTAAACGCGACCTTGAAGAGAACAGTAAAACAGAATAGAACACCCCTATGTAATTTGAAGAAATAATTGGGAAGGAGCAAGATAATAATGATTTGAAGTTGTGAGGCATCCATCCATGATAATGCTAAAATATGCATCCGAAAATAAGTGCGAAGAACTGCACAGCTTTATAAAACAACTGTTTTGATGACAGTATTCAAATTTTATCATAGGGAATTTTTGGAAAGTTTGAGAAAATTTAGTAGGTTCATTTTTAAATTCAGTATTCACAAAAAATTGGTGATCGTTGTTAAGCTACGAACATGAACACTTGAGTTAAAGGAAACTTCCATGACGCCTTGTCGTCAGCTTCCTTTGGTTCAACACTATTTTATAACTTCTGCTTGCTTCATTTATTTTGCTCCTTGTCACTCCTTCTCTCTTTCTGTCATCATTCTCTCTTCGGTTTACGTGCTTTCTTAATAAGTATAAGTTTATTACGAGTGCATAAGGCAAACATAAAAAAACACAAACTACGCAAAATATTCTACAACAGATCTTCAGAAAAAAAAACTTGAATAAGCACTAAACATGAAGCGTAAAGAGGTCAGTCACGCGGTTTAATTTCCAGATTCTGTTTTTTTACATTAAGTTTACCATCATTTTGGTTCTACTTGGTCTTCCACTATTCTCTGCTTCTCTTGTCCTCCTTCCTTTTAATATCCATTCATCTCCATCCTTTTCTTCCATTCCTTATTCTTTTTCTTTATCTTCAGCTAATTGCTGCTTTTTACCTCTCCCTTCACTTAGTTGCTCGTCCTCACAATCCAGCACATCTTTTATCCTATTGTTTTCCTACTACCTGTTCACCTTCTTCTTCTGTTCTTTTCTTCTCTTCTCCGTCAATTTTATTTTTGTTGCCCTTCTTTTTCTACTCCTTTTTTCCTTCACCTTCAAATGCTTTCTCTTTTTCTGTTCTCTTGTCCTTTTTCCTTGTTTTTCATCTCCCTAGATTTGTCATATCACATAGGTGGCGATACAAGGAACATTTGTCCGTTATCACTCCAGCCGCGAAGCGCTGGAGAGACAGTTTTCACATCTAATTTCACTTCCACATTGAAGAACGGAGTAGTAAAGGAAAATTAAAGGAAGGGAAAAAGGGTATGACGTACATGGTAGAATAGAAGGAGGAAAGAAGGAGATGAAAGTGAAGAAAAGAAAACTAAATGAAGGAATTAAGGAAGGAAGGAAGAAAGACAGAAAGGAAGAAAGAAAGAAAGAGAAAGAAAGAAGAAAATGATGACATGAAAAAAAGAAGAGAAAAGGCAACACGAGAAAGAAGGGAAAAGAAATTGAATTTATTAAATAATGGGTAAAGACGAAGAAAAAAAATAAGAGGAAGAATTCTATTCTTCATTATCAAATAAGGTTGAAGATGAAGAAGAAACTTTCGTTGAACCTGAATTTTCATCGTGTTCTAGCCTTGCTTCAACTCATTGAAGTGAAATGCTATCTCCATTTACATATGTACTGTGAATACTGGTTTGGATTTATACCCACATGCTAGATTTGTTTTGATTTTGAACAAACTTTTTTGTTTTAACATCATCATCAATTTCTTGAATCATTTCTTCTTCTTCTTCTTTTTCCCTCTTCCTTTCTTTCTCCACATTTCTTTTTTGTTCTCCATCATTTTCTTCAACATCTCCTTTTCGTTAACTCATCCTTTCATTCCAACCTCTTCATCTTCTTCTGTTTTCCTCTTTTGTTTCAGTCGTTTTCCTCATCTTCTTATTTTCAGTTTTCCTTCTCTTTCCTCAACCTTCTTCCTCTTCATCTTATTCATTACCCTTCTTCTTCTTCCTGCTCATCTCTTCTTTTTTGGACCCATTATTTTCTCTTATTTTCCCTTTTCAGGCTTTTTTCCCTCTAATTGTGTAATTTCGCATGAACCAGGAAGACATTCCTTTATGAAAACATATAACTTAACATCCCGTAATAGTTTAAACGAGGGGGTGAACTTCCTTTGATATTTCCGGTTTGAAGAGGTGTTGGAATACGATTATATTATATGGAAGGATCCCAAACAAAAAGAATTGGGATACAATGGAGATCAAAAAAGTCAAAATAAATAAGCATAAAACTATATTTACCGTTTTAAACGACTAAAATCTTCTCAGCGAGGAGCAACCAAGTTGCTATGGATATGAGTTGCTTGAGAATAAACACCAAAGAATTCGTATCTAATATTATTTCATTTTGCAAATGAAAATAAAATTTTCAAATATTTACTATTTTACATAAACATTTTTGGCACATAGCTCATTTTTTAGCGTGAAAGTCTCGCTTCACGTTGACGATATAAGCGTTCATGGAATGAATACTTAATTAAAATGTGAATGTTGTCAATTCAATCGATCAAAACGACCGTATCACTCTCTGAATGAATAAATCGATTCGAATATTATGATCTTCGGAATACGTGGAAAAGAGAAGTTTTTGGTCACGCTACGAGGGGAAGAACTATATATAAAATACCTTCTGCCAGACGCTGTAAACTCCTAAATAGAAGAGAACATCGGGATCTCTTATCTGTAGATCGAAACTCAGAATAACTAAGCCATTCTACCAACAGTGTTTTCAAAAAGTTACACGTCTTCTAGGGACATTTTAGAACACTTGCTTCAAGAAAATTCAAGAATTAATTTGAAAAACAATCAAAGTACCAGCCACCTAGCCAGGGAAACACAATGACCTCAAATGGTCACGTGATATTCAAAATAATTACGAAATTCTCCGTCAAAGTCGCTGTCTCATCCTCGTATTGTATCCATCACACAGAGGAGCGGCTGGCGGCGGGCTCGTTCGACAGCCGGGCCGCTGATCACTCTCCGTCTCTGCGCGCTGACTCTCTTTCTCTGCCGCTGCACTCATCGCGCGAGAGAGAGGCCGTCGCGCCGCCGTGGGGTGGTAAGTGACCGAAGACGGGTTCGCTGGAGACCGCTTTTATTGGAGCACGCTTTCTTTCATAGCACAGAGCCATTATTCCATTTCCACTTCACCTGGAAACATAGCGGCACACAGAGAAATGAAGAAAGGTCATGATGAAGCAATTATCACTCATTTTCACACGGATCTTGTGTTTTGATTTTGATTCAACTTTGCATCTACAGAGTGTTTTGGAACGCGGCTTTGCAGATTTTTGGTAGTGCTAGTCACGAATCCAACGTTTATTTTTTGTTTCCAAGATTTTGGTAGGATAAGGCAGATCGTTAGGAGTGTACCTCCCGAATTCAGCCTAAGGTACTTGGAAATCGAAAAATGGGTGGCTCTCAAATACGTGATGCCCTAATAAGCCTCACGGCAAATTGTCGGTGGACTCGGAGACTTTGATCTACAAAGCTCTGTCTGTTGTAACCAACGAAAGTACCCTCAGAAGTCCGATAATGAGGATCTGACTCGAGTTGAGAACCCCCAACCCCTCCACTCCGAATAACAGCCTGGGCGAAGCCCCACCAAAATCTGAAGCGTATACTAACGGCTGACGGAAATTTTTATCGAAAATCGTGTATTAGACATCAGTTGATTGTTCAGCACTCCAGATAGACCCTGGGGCGAATTTTTACCGGGAAGTCTTGAACATTGATCTACGGCTTACCCTCAACCCCCAAGACACTCCCTCTTTAGTTTCAGAAAAAATCTTTTTTTTAGAAAAAGTTTTGGAAAAATCTGAAAAGTTCACCACAGCTATCCAACGTATCGCAGCCTATCAAATTTTTATTCGAAATTGTTAAATAAACGCCAGATCCTTGCAGAGCTATTCAATCAACCCTTGGGAATGATACAGCAAAATTTGAAACGCTGACCTAATAAAAATTGGGCTGTTCTTTAGAAAATCAACTAGTGGATATCTTTCGTGATAAGCATAGTTTTGAACCCACTTAGCGAAGTTCTGGATAGCTTCTTTTCGACCATTGAATCTGGAAAATTCAAGAAGGGTCAATCCAAATATGCTGGAAAAATAACTAAGAACACTAATTATACTTAGAGGAGGTGCTCTTCCTCATTGTGTTTCTCACTTACGTGACAAATGTTGAGGACGAAGAGAGGACAGCTGGGAGCAACAATGAAGAAAAACTACAAAAGACTGAAGAGACAGCGGACGCTCGGCCAGCTGAACAAGATTTCCTGCACAACGAAGTGGAGAAGGATGTCGAAGAAGTAAGGGGAGTACTGGAAAGGCTGCTGACTGAGTTTAGGATCGAGAGCCGAAACTGGATAAAAGATGTGAAAGAAACACAGACAGACATGTACTGCCGACTCTGATCAATAGATACATCAGTGACCCCGTGTTGTACAGAAGAGCCACCAGTCACCTTCTCACCATCATGGAAAGCACCACGTAGAAGATAGAGGAAGTGTCACGTCAATAGAATGAAAAGATCAACAGTCTTGAGTGTACCGAGGCAGTTCATTATGACAGATTATGCGGCAGGTTGGATGTGATTCACCAGGAGGTTCTGAAGGCGGTATGGTGAGAGAGAACTCCAACTGAATGACCACCGAGCTCTCAAACTGCTGATCGTTTGTTGATGCAACCGCAGCAACCGCTACCGCCACCTCCGCCCCTGCCACCTCAGCCACGACCCCCCCCCCTATCACAGTCACCTCGTGAGATCGAGGAAGCTAGGAGGATTAAGGAACGAGATAGAGAGCTGGTACATGGAGATGAGGGGTTGTTGAGAGGAGTGATGAAAGAAAAGAAGAAACCAGAGAGGTAGTACCGATCTCCGCCCAGACAGCGTTCGAGTCACACCCCTCGTACACAGGAGAGTGTAGCCACGCTTTGCGGAAAAGACGTCAATCGATAATTGTGAAACAACCACCCGGTTGTTTATTCGTTTCTACCCGTATGGAGAAATTGCCGCCTAGCCCTGCGCGACATTAGAGCTGTCTTACCGCCAGCTTGAAACGTGCTACGAAAACAACTCGAAACTTCTACAATCATTGGCAAATAAATTGTTCGAAAGTTGTGTATAGTCGGTAATGATTGATTCACAACTCACCCACATACGTTCCTGTACGCTCCAGCAACATGGAGTCTATCGCTCTTCGCTTTGAGCGTAGGCGGTGAATTTGCTTCGTGATGTCACTTGCCGTTTTAACAGTCTGTCGTCTTTTTAATACTGCTCCTCTAATCCTGGTCCTTTTTACACAGTAGCAATTTTACCAAAGAAGGGGACAACTCTTTATTGGTTTGCTTCTTGTATCAGTATTTGTCTATTTCAAATGCCTATTTGGAGGCAAAAAAATCTGCAAAAACTCCAGATAGGGTTCACGAAAAATGTATTCCAAAAGTTGCTCACTTTTTTACCTGAAGCCTAGCCTTTTGCAGATAATGTGAAGCATCACTGCCAACATTCAAGTCGGCCATGATGCTCAGAGGTGGAGGAAGCAGGATTGCTCCTATTGTGTATCTGATTAGCGTCGCTTGTTATGTAAAACCAAATTTCATTGTGGCGACTGTATATTGTATTTACGACTTAAATGCATTGCACTCAGGAGTAGATGTGGCGATGTCTGTTTGCTTGCTGTTCGCCACACCTGAATTGTTAAAGCGAGGGTGTACCTGAAGCCCTTTGCCAGAGAGGCAGGGACTTCTCATTCAATATGATGATCTGAATCGGAGCACATATCTATTTAGTTTCGTCATTTGCAACCAAGTTGAGGAAGTCGAAAAAAATGTCTCATGTTTCAGGAGCTGGAAAACCACCCAGATACTTCGGAACATGCACAAAACAATGTCGCTAGCTGAAATACACGTCGATCCTTCACTACCAATAGATCATGATAGGCTGATCTCCGTTATGCTAGATTTTGCATTTAGACTAGGTATTGTATGAAAGTGCTGCGATCGAAATATGAGCGGCGTTAAGAGTTTCCGCGACGCGACGGTAAACGTGGGATAGGGGCTCCCTACAGACCGAGGAAGGAGTTGTCTCGCCTTTTGCGACTCTGATTACACTCGTAACTACTTATATTTGTAGCTTGACTTGAGTGATGTGTCGAACTGCGAAAACGCTGCGATTCCTCCCTCTGTGTGTATAGAACCGCTATCCGGCTAACCGCTATAAATGTCTTTGCGACGCGAACATTGCATCGTGCAGTTATTTCTGAGAAGGCTAGCGAAAGCTGAGCAAACACGCTTATCGGCGTACGTTCTCATCTGCACGTCACCGAGCAGCAAATATGAAGCAGAAATCAGTTTCCGCATTTCTAGAGTGCAAGATATTCTATTAAGCCTGTCCTACAATACCGCCCGCGACTTTGGGAAAAACGGCGTTTTCGGCGTTTTTTTCCGCCGGAAAGCGCCGCTTTCTCATAACTTTGTTCAAAGTGGTCAGTTTGGGTTGCCAGAGGCATATTTAGAATCAGCATCGAGAGCTCTTCATTTTGAGCCGCACATGTCTTACCCGGCAACAAGGCATATAGGGTTAACACAATCAATCGAGTGTACGAAAACTGAAGCTAGATATCAAATTGGTGTAAATATGGCTTCATATCAACCATGCAGATGAAGGACGAGTTATACACAAGTTCTAAAAACCAATTTATGGTGTTGGCAAAAGTAAAAATCAATGTTTTTCCCTGTTTGGCGACCCGGGAGACACATTCATCGTCATTCGCTCGGGCTCAAGGTGCCCGCGATCACAGCCACGCTAGGTATACACTCATTCAAAACAGCTAAAAGCTCTCTGAAGGCATCTCCGGCCTAGCGCCACCCCTGTGATTTTGGCTTTAAAAAACGACCCTCGATCATCGACGTCCCGTTCTCGGCTCAAACAGGACCAATCGACCTGCGACTCGGCCTAACACATTTCTTTTTGATCCTCTTTCGAATAAGCACTGCGCCAGCCCAATCCGGAAAATTTGATTTTCACCTTTTGGGATGTGCCAAAACAGCGTTTTCCCCTGTTCGGCGACCCGGCAGACACATTCATCGTCATTCGCTCGGGCTCAATTTGCCCGCGATCACAACCACGCTTGGTATTCACTCATTCAAAACAGCTAAAGCTCTCTGAAGGCATCTCCGGCCTAGCGCCACCCCTGTGATTTTGGCTATAAAAAACGACCCTCGGTCATCGACGTCCCGTTCTCGGCTCAAACGGGACCAATCGACCTGCGACTCGGCCCAACACATAACTTTTTGATGCTCTTTCGAATAAGCACTGCGCCAGCCCAATCCGGAAAATTTGATTTTCACCTTTTGGGATGTGCCAAAACAGCGTTTTTTCCCCTGTTTGGCGACCCGGCAGACACATTCATCGTCATTCCCTCGGGCTCAATTCGCCCGCGATCACAACCACGCTTGGTATACACTCATTCAAAACAGCTAAAACCTCTCTGAAGACATCTCCGGCCTAGCGCCACCCCTGTGATTTTGGCTTTAAAAAACGACCCTCGGTCATCGACGTCCCGTTCTCGGCTCAAACGGGACCAATCGACCTGCGACTCGGCCTAACACATTACTTTTTGATCCTCTTTCGAATAAGCACTGCGCCAGCCCAATCCGGAAAATTTGATTTTTCACATTTTTGGGATGTGCCAAAACAGCGTTTTTTCCCCTGTTTGGCGACCCGGCAGACACATTCATCGTCATTCGCTCGGGCTCAATTTGCCCGCGATCACAACCACACTTGGTATACACTCATTCAAAACAGCTAAAACCTCTCTGAAGGCATCTCCGGCCTAGCGCCACCCCCGTGATTTTGGCTTCGAATAACGACCCTCGACCACCAACGTCTCGTTCTCGGCTCAAACGGGATCAATCGACCTGAGACGCGCCATACAACACTACTTTTTGATCCTCTCTCGAATGAGTTTTGCGCCAGCCCATTCCGGAAAGGTCCAATTTTCGTCACCCTCACCTGTTCCAAGTCCATTTTCGCATCAAGCGGGACCACCCATGTCCCGTTCTCAGCTCAAACGAGACCAATCGACCTGAGACTCGGTATACAACATTACTTTTCTAACCTCTTTCGAGTAAGCACTGCGCCAGCCCAATCCGGAAAACTTGATATTTCACATCTTCAGGATGTGTTAAAACAGCGATTTTTTTCGCACGTCTTTTAATCGATTGTCAAGACCCGCTATGGCCAGGCCAGTGCTATGAGACAGACAGTTACATTGAGAGGACGCGCACTCTCGCTGTTCCTGGCTCCCGAACGCCACTGAACTTACGCTTCACAACGCCCCTGACTCGTGGAGTTTCAATTATCACCCTCCACTGCGACATGCCGGCCCTTCTCGTAACCCTGTGGAGACAGTGGCAGAGATGCAGAGCTGCACAGCGCAGAGAAGAAGAGCAACAGACCAAGAGCAAGCCAGTCTGTCGCATCACTTATCGATTCGTCAGGCTTCGAACTGGGATACGGGCATCTTAACCCCGTTTCACCCCGGTAACTCATTCCAGCATGATTTCGCAACAAGTATGACGTCTCTCGCCTCTCTGCCTGGCGGCCGGCCGGCCAGCCATTCACATCACAGCGCGTTTGACAAGCGCAGCCCATCAGAGGCCAGATTCATCATTGCATCAACCGTGGGTTTGTGGAATTGGGTTGGGTTTCGCGCCAGCATTAGCGCGCGTGTGTGCACGAGCTAAACCCAACCCAAATCGACAAACCCAGACCTAAAGCAATGATGAATCCGGCCTCAGAACACAGTGGAGTTGATTTCGAGCGCGGAACTGCATTTTGACTCAAGCACACATAAATACAATATATAACAGTGATGCATGTGTTAGAATGCTGCGTACTATTTGATGTTACGAGTACTTTTATTCACTTCAAGGGTATTTAGTGATCCTCAACTGTTTTCAGATGAGGCTTACGTATGTTTAACATTTTTCCATCCAAAACTCAATACCGCATTGGGGATTCTATGAGACTCACACGCCGCGTTAATAGGCGTCACGCTTTCAGATTGGCGTCACGCTCAAGATTCACCTAAATGTGTTCCTGAAACAAACAACCAGTTGAAAACATTGACCAGAGAAACTTAAAAATTCTGCTCTCTATGCCACCTGTTTTACCGCACCGCTTCGCAGAAGTTGGGTAAACAGAGTCGAAAATCAAGTTTGGGATGAGGGCGGTTTGGCTGAGAAATACGGATCGAAATGATTTGGGGTAGTTTTGAAAAATCTAAAATCACGGGGGCGCTAGGCGGGAAATGCCTCCAGACAGGTTACTGTTTTAAAAGAAAATCCATATGTTGAGCGTCGTTGTGATCGCGAGCATTTTGAGCCCGAGCCGATGAATTGTGTCTGCCGGGTCACCAAACTGAAAAAACGTTGTTTTGGCACATCCCAAAAATGTGAAAAATCAAATTTTGAGGATTGGGCTGGCGCAGTGCTTATTCGAAAGAGGATCAAAAGTAATGTGTTAGGCCGAGTCGTAGGTCGATTAGTCCCGTTTGAGCCGAGAACGGGACGTCGATGACCGAGGGTCGTTTTTAAAGCTAAAATCACAGGGGGTGGCGAGGCCGGAGATGCCTTCAGGAGAGCTTTTAGCTGTTTTGAATGAGTGTATACCAAGCGTGGTTGTGATCGCGGGCTTGAGCCCGGAGCGAATGACGATGAATGTGTCTGCCGGTCGTCAAACAGGGGAAAAAACGCTGTTTTGGCACATCCCAAAAATGTGAAAAATCAAATTTTCCGAATTGAGCTGGCGCAGTGCTTATTCGAAAGAGGATCAAAAAGTAATGTGTTAGGCCGAGTCGCAGGTCGATTGATCCCGTTTGAGCCGAGAACGAGACGTTGGTGGTCGAGGGTCGTTATTCGAAGCCAAAATCACGGGGGTGGCGCTAGGCCGGAGATGCCTTCAGAGAGGTTTTAGCTGTTTTGAATGAGTGTATACCAAGTGTGGTTGTGATCGCGGGCAAATTGAGCCCGAGCGAATGACGATGAATGTGTCTGCCGGGTCGCCAAACAGGGGAAAAAACGCTGTTTTGGCACATCCCAAAAAAATGTGAAATCAAATTTTTCCGGATTGGGCTGGCGCAGTGCTTATTCGAAAGAGGATCAAAAAGTAATGTGTTAGGCCGAGTCGCAGGTCGATTGGTCCCGTTTGAGCCGAGAACGGGACGTCGATGACCGAGGGTCGTTTTTTAAAGCCAAAATCACAGGGGTGGTGCTAGGCCGGAGATGCCTTCAGAGAGAGCTTTTTAGCTGTTTTGAATGAGTGTATACCAAGCGTGGCTGTGATCGCGGGCACCTTTGAGCCCGAGCGAATGACGATGAATGTGTCTCCGGGTCGCCAAACAGGGAAAAACGCTGTTTGGCACATCCCAAAAATGTGAAAAATCAAATTTTCCGGATTGGGCTGGCGCAGTGCTTATTCGAAAGAGCATCAAAAAGTAATGTGTTAGGCCGAGTCGCAGGTCGATTGGTCCCGTTTGAGCCGAGAACGGGACGTCGATGACCGAGGGTCGTTTTTAAAGCCAAAATCACAGGGGTGGTGCTAGGCCGGAGATGCCTTCAGAGAGCTTTTAGCTGTTTTGAATGAGTGTATACCAAGCGTGGATTTGTGATCGCGGGCACCTTGAGCCCGAGCGAGTGACGATGAATGTGTCTGCCGGGTCACCAAACAGGGGAAAAAACGCTGTTTTAGCACATCCCAAAAATGTGAAAAATCAAATTTTCCGAATTGGGCTGGCGCAGTGCTTATTCGAAAGAAGATCAAAAAGTAATGTGTTAGGCCGAGTCGCAGGTCGATTGGTCCCGTTTGAGCCGAGAACGGGACGTCGATGATCGAGGGTCGTTTTTTAAAGCCAAAATCACAGGGGTGGCGCTAGGCCGGAGATGCCTTCAGAGAGCTTTTAGCTGTTTTGAATGAGTGTATACCTAGCGTGGCTGTGATCGCGGGCACCTTGAGCCCGAGCGAATGACGATGAATGTGTCTCCCGGGTCGCCAAACAGGGGAAAAACATTGATTTTTACTTTTGCCAACACACCATAAATTGGTTTTTAAAACTTGTGTATAACTCGTCCTTCATCTGCACGGTTGATATGAAGCCATATTTACACCAATTTGATATCTAGCTTCAGTTTTCGTACACTCGATTGATTGTGTTAACCCTATATGCCTTGTTGCCGGGTAAGACATGTGCGGGCTCAAAATGAAGAGCTCTCGATGCTGATTCTAAATATGCCTCTGGCAACCCAAACTGACCACTTTGAACAAAGTTATGAGAAAGCGGCGCTTTCCGGCGGAAAAAAACGCCGAAAACGCCGTTTTTCCCAAAGTCGCGGGCGGTATTGTATTTTTTGGGTTATTGGATTTACTGTAATAATGACACCCAATAAAAAAGAATCAGGAACGACACCTCCAATTGCGCGACCTCAATGGCGTCGCGCTAAGTGCGACGCCATTGACGTTGGGCATGGGATAATTCATCCGTCAGTTCAGTCGTATCGCGTCTCATCATTGTGTAAGCCTAGCGACGGCGCTTGGTTGATACGCAACCTCATTATAACGTCCCGCCGCCTACGTACTCTGAGCCAGCGTCCATAAGTCGCAGAAGCGCGCGTTCCCGCTGTTGTGCGCCTCTCGACGCTCCTCAACGCTGGAGCAGCCCGTGCCGGCAAATTAACACAGGCAAACACCCCCTACCACGTGTTGATTCGATTGAAAACGGTTGATCGGGTGATCAATCGCTCGAGTCGGCGCAACGGCTGATGAGTCAAAATAGCCCCCAATTTCGAGGGCCGCTGTTTTAGGCTCATCAATTGCGCAGAACTGTATGTAGTTCGTGCAAACCTTACGCGTAACGATTGTTTAAAAAACTCTTCTTACCTTTTTAACTGGAGCTCAGATCAAATATTTTAAATTGTGTTGCCAAGACTATGTTAAAAGGCATCTTCTAGGGAAAATCCTGTTGAAATTCTGATGATCGCTGCCCTCTTCCTCCGTCAAGGAGGCGGAAGATGATACTGAAAACTTTCTGATGCTTGTCTGAGCCTGCAAGGCAAGGGATAAAATTCAGCTGAAGCCTGCAGTGGGGAAAGAATGCCATTCATGTCATCATAAATCCTCCGCCAAAGTTGGGTCGACCGAAGCATTCGGTTTGTCTCCTCAAATCACTCTGGCCCAACTTTATTTCATAAGGTCTGCCTGGATTGGCACTCTTCCTAATAAAAAATACTACAAGGACATGACAAACCGATTTTTAATGAGCGCGTGCTGCTCTCGTCTTTACCCCAACCCTAAGCCTCGCTTTACCCAATTCGACTGTCATGTTCTTCCGCCAGCTTAGAAAATAGCGACTTTCCGACCGCCTGCTAGGTATGAAGTCTTTCACATCACTTCTCTAGTAATGCAATAGATGCGTTTCGACGCCCTTCAGACACCGAACTTGAACGTAAGCGGTCCACGTTTAACCTAGATCAGCGTAACGCTAGCCATTGTGTTGGAATTGTGCTTCCAGATTTGCCGTCAATCTCTTCCACAGAGCTTTTACGTCTTCAGTCATCATTGTGATCGTAGAAGTCCGTATTATTTCAGGAGACTGGAGGCGGCCCAGTGGCTTCTCTCATTTTGACCATGGATGCGACAGTCGCTCATCCCGGCATCGTGGGAGGCCCAGATCTGAGATGCATCTGCAATAGACAGATAAGGATCATGATTCATACAGACGCTGAAAGTTGGCGTCTACTTCGACCCAAACATACAAATTGGTTGGAAAAGGAAAATGTCCTAATACCAATTCATGCAAGGTGATATGTTATGTAACGGCCGAAAATTTTAAAAAGTGTCACAAAAAAAAGTTCTTGGAAAGATGAAGTTCTGGAAACATGGATACATAGATTTTTCAACACCCTGAAATCGTTCATCGTAGTACAAAAGATCCAGGACAACTCGGGAGAGCGATATCTTCAAAAATCAGGTTTAAGTATATAATGAAACGCACTGTAGTTTCTCGATAAGGAGGTGGTGATAATGAAACTACTGAATGAACATACTGATGCATAGGTGAGCAAGTAGTGACCGACAATTCCACATTTTGAGAAAAGTTTGGGTGAAATAAATGATAAAAGGCTTTCTCAAATGAACTGCTACGAGTTTGTTACTCATGATACCATTGCGAGGAAACTCGACGTCATTCCATGCCGTTCCATCCCATACTCTCACATACATTAGTACCGGAAGCTCTACAGTCTCCGAACATTGACGGAGCACAGAGCTCAATAAGTGGGGTGTAGGGTCTCATAAATAGTCCGCGCGAATTCTAGATGGATGATGAACGCGATGGATTTAAGAGCAGATGAGCCGGACCTCAGAGAAAGGTGCAAGACTGTGATTAACGCACACTATCCAGCGCGGCACCAACGCATAGGAGTCCGGCTGTTCATGAGAATAAGAAAGGATAAAGAATAAAGTTCTCAGCGTATATCAATCTTCTGAGGATGCGCCACACATTCGACTTCCATTCAGAATCGTAGAGGCTTTTTAATGTGTATAGACTGTATGACTTGCGGGGGCCAGCCGATGTTCAACTCAGTTTTTTTTGTCATTCCAGAAAAGACTGGTACCAATTTACTGACCTCGGAGGCTTGGTTGACCGTGGACAAGGATCGATCACTCGACCGTGTGCGTGACGGAGGCGCCTCTTGCCACTTCCCCACACTCGCCCTTGAAGAAAATAGCATTTGGAATATTTTTCGTTTGACATTTCTGAGAAGCGGCACAGAATAGACCTTGTATGCGAGCCGATTTTAATAGAGAGAGGCTAAAATCAAAGGAAGAACGAGGCCGAAACTATCGCTCATATCGAAATTATTAAGCTCGAAAGATCCTAAAAGGGGCGTGCCAAAGTGGCTTCCTGATGTGGACTCCCCAGAGGGCTTCCTCCTATATCTCGCTTGTTCGGAGGAATTCAGTGCTCGCACTTCGCAGGTGCTATACAGGATGGGTCTACTCCACAAGTATGTGGAAATATCAGATTTCGCCCCTAAGCTCGAAGTGTGCCTTTAAGGCACAATCCAGTCTCAGAGACGAAATCTCAGATTTCCACATAATTGTTAAGTAAACCCCCCACCCTATATAGCCACTGCCAAGTGCGAGCTCTCAATTCCCGCGGAGAAGCGAGATATAGGAGGAAGCCACCCTGGGGCTCCCACATAAGTAAGCCACTTTGGCGCGCCCCTTTTACGATCTTTCGAGCTCAGTAGTGACGAAATGAGCTATTCCCGGCCGATGCACCATGTCGCGACGTGCGAGTCCGCTAAGCTCATTGCATCGGAGGTGTGAGTGACAGACCCGCCTGTCACAGTCTCGGGAGCATCTGCGACAGTACTCTGCACGCTATGCTCGCTCTATACCTACACTTCCACTGCGGGTACAATACGTACACACAAAGGCACAAGCCCTGTTCGAGCTGACACATATTTTACCACACAATACTCATCAGTGTTTACACGTCCCAAATACACCCTTGTCGACCTCGGCGCCCTGGTTCGCGACCCAAAGCGAACCTGACACAAAATACACATGGTCTGTCGACTACACTGTATAAGGCCTTAGCGTGCGGATATTACCGCCACGTTGTTTGTACCTTGTTACACAACAGAACACCAGATAGTAGAACGCGTTTAACCTCTCTTAGATACAACGTGCCTACGGGTGAAGTGCGGATTCTTCTCTCAGTAACTAGGGGTCGGACCTAAGTGATGCCTCCGGACCGCTGCGTTTCCTCCGCGTCACTTCGGTGGGACGTATGTCACGGCACCAGGACTACGGGGTAAAGGCAACGACCCCCCTGCGCCATTGCCCTCCCTTCGGGCGTCTGCTTCACAGGCAGTAAGGAAAATGCCCACCTGATGGCTTCGCGCTTCTGGCCGCATGTTGACTGCGGCCCATACTGCTTGGCCAGCGAGCACCGGCTCGCTGGGCTAAAGACAATCCGTGGAAGGCAGGAGAGTTCCTCAGAGACGGCAGTAGCTCTGCGAAGGTAATAGGCGTTGTGCTGTAAGCAGTGTATGACTGAAGTGCAGGTCCTAGCGATGCGGTGCTAGCGGAAGAGATGACATGTGCGCTAGCGATAGTCGGCTGGAGAACTGCGCTGATCACTGAAAGCTCAGCTGCGAGCTGCTGAAGCAGCGGTGCCTATACTAGCGGAGCACTTTGCAGAAGCTGTTGCAACTGCTGCGCGAACGCGAAAGAACGCGACGTCTCCGGTGCAGCCGATGGTGGTGGAACATATGTTGATCGTTATTCATCCTGAACGCTGTGTGCTGGTTCAGGGCATGGTACAAAAGTTTTCTGAAAAGAAAAGAGTGCGGTAACGTAGCAAACCAACAGAAGAATACTCAGGCAAACTGATATTAGCAAGGGACTAGCAAAAGTCCAGTCTCCGCCCCATTTTCTACGTTGCAGGCTAAAGGCCGATCAAGGGAGCACTGCTGCTAGGTGTGTGGTCGCACGTGATTGGTCGGAGGCGTGCCTGTCCATAAGAGATTTAGACTCCCTTGCTGACTCGGAATGACCACCGCTCGACATCTACTCCCTTGCTCTTGCAGCGCTAGACAAGGCATCGCAATCATTTAGTAACCCCGCCCACTCTCCGCTATGATTGGTTCAATGAGCTCACTTCCCTTGCTGCTGTCACAGTTCAGTATCCTTGCCGATTCCGAATTTGGAGAGGTATCCCCCCTTGCTAATACTGTTTTCGGAACAGCCAATAGGAAGAGTTCACCTTCCTTGATGCTGTTGTTTCTACTATTCCCTTGATATTCCCTTGAACTTGCAACGCTCTCCTCCCATTACTTCTGGTCCCTTGATGTTGGTAGAGGGGACCCGCAGCTAATTCGGCTTTGCGATCCACTTGATGCTGGAATAAACCAAAAAAATCGATCATATGCACCATTGATCAGCGTCGTGTGATGTCATCCGGTCATCCTATTGTAATCGACCTTTTTCCGTTCTAATTTCGAATCATCTTGATTATAACTGGGCAAATCTGTAAAATACTCAGTTTTTTGTACATCCGTATCGCTCCTATCCCCATTTAGTCTACAGCAAAAAAGTTTGATTGTAACGAATTCAGATGAATATGCTTTGGACACAACTTTATCTAGCGACGTCTCATCAATTTTCACATCACTTTTTAAGAAACGGCCTGCGCAGAACATACGGCACTGAACAATCATGGAAACTTCTCCCCTCTATGCAAAGAATACTAACTTTGGGTGGACAGCTCAAAAAGGTCGCTCCAATACCAAAACGGTGCTCCAATCCACCCAGACGCGCTCCGTCTTCGCGGCGAGCATTCTCGGCGGCAATAAGTAATTTGAACTCGTGAGCAGCGGCGTCGCGCGCGTACCCGGAGGGCTGCGGTGCGTGTGACCGGCTTCATATCAATTCGCTTCGAAGTTTTTTGCTCCCGTACGTGTTGGTTCTTCACTAGTTAGTTCTGTTGGTTCTTAGCTAATTCTTCGCTGGTTTCCCGCTCAACTCAACCCTTTCAACGTTTTTTTTTCTATTCTGGCTTTGCGAGAGAATGGGGGGCGGGGGAAGCGTAGAGTTTCATGTAGAAATGAATTATGTGAAGGAATAGTAAAAGATAGGGTTTAAATGGCAAAAATGTGAATTCCAACTATGACAAATCATTCTAACAATGGCAAAAATGAGGAAGCTTAAATAAGCTTCCTTATTTTTGTCATTGTTAGAATGATTCAACTGGCTTTTTCCTACGGAGAGGTGTTGTTGAAATTTCGCCGGAAGATTTTTTGCTCGGATTCATTGATGAAGCATGGGTCATTACTTACAGAGAGAAGAACCAGATCTCTATCCACAACAATGGGAAGGGGGTCCCAGTCGTACACCACAAAGTGGAGAACATGTATGTGCCGGAAATGATTTTTGGAACACTGCCGACCTCGTCCAATTAGGAGGATAGTGAGAGAAAGTAGGTGTTTGGCTCCAATAGGGAGACGACAGGTTGCTATTTATATACGTCAAAAATGCGTTTTGTAGATCACTGGTGGTCGTAGTGGTTACGGAGTCACACTGTCTTATATTCTCAACAGAATTCACTCTTGAAACGTCGTCAAGGGAGTATGGAAAGGCTTTCAAGCAGGTGAGTGATCTGTGCGACTGGGGAATGGGATTTGGGTTTTTAATAATAAATTATTCTTCAAAGATCGAAGTCACTTTAATTTCACACTTTTCAGACTTGGATAAAAACATGACCGAGGATAAAGAGCCGTCTATTGGCAAAGCTGCCAACGAAGATCCTGGGTTGGTGTGCGCTTTGAGGTGGGTGAAACATTGAGTGGTGAGGTCATCGCGGCCTCGCGAGACTGAGTTCTCCGGCATCCTTATGTCACGCACTCCAAACTAGTCAGCGTAGCCGGGGCCTCCTTTCCCTACCAGGGTTCAAAGAGGAACTGAATAACGGCTCTCGATGTCGGGCATCGAAATTGGGGTCATTTGATAGAAACCGGAACTTCTGAAATGACGGCTTGTATGAGGTTTCCTCAGGGGTTCCACACTGGTGTCGCAGCGAAATTGGCTGTAGTGGAGAAATTTTGCCGAAGTATTACTCTGAAGCAGCACATTTCGATTAAACTACCACTGCCGCTTGGGCAGCAACAGGGTTCAGTTTTGCTTCCGCTGTTGTTCGTGGGACCTGTGCAAATTGTGGTAGTTCGAAAATGCCTAATACCGCGAAATTAAAAAATGTTCATTTGGAAGTAAATGCCGTAACGCGGTTTGAACATGTTAAAATATGAGTAAACTCGTTTTAATATGAGTTAACACGTGTTTTCACTACCGTGGACAGGCACGCCTTAACGCGGCTTGAACATTTTGAAACGAGTTAACACGTGTTAATATGAGTTAACACGTGACGTTAACACGCGTTCTGATGGTTGGTGGAGTGAGAAGACGCGTTCATCGTCCCACTCCACCGACCGTGCTGTGTTGAAACGATTTTGCGGATCTTGTGAATGACGCTGAACTGTCGCCCACCATTCCATATGCCGGCTGTATGATATGTATTGACACGATGCCCGACTTTCCACAGGGATGTGTGGAACGCTCCCCCGATTAGGGGTACTTCCTTTTCAGGTTCATTCTATTAATTTTTTTCATTATGCATCAAAGTGGTGAAGAAGCTATGCCAATGTTTATTCGAATGGCTTATTTGACACTGATCCGATTTGTGGAAGCATTCATTGAAACCGTAAACCAAAGTACGTCAGAGTTTTTTTCTTCAATCCTTTCTCCATCTGATTTCATTGTTCTTCCTTTTTTGTAGAGTTTCTTAAAATCTGGCTAAGAAATTGATATCTTTCAAAGAGGACGTAAACATTTCGTGACGGAAACTACAATTTCCGAATTTTTCCACATTCCCACTTGCTGATCAGGGGAAGACATTCGGCGATTTTAGCACACAACCTTTTTTCAATTATTATGCAATTCACTTCATGAAATGTTTGCGGGTACAGGGGGAGATGGGAGTGCCGGGTGGGGTTTATTCCTCCGTCGGCCAATCACTTGCGTCTTGATGGGTGGAGAAAACCTGCCGATTGGCCGACGGAGGATTAAACACCGCCCCATACTGGTGCTATGTGGGAAGGGGGGGATGGGGCACTGTTGTATCGCACTTGGCCACGCCCATTTTTCCGTGCCGCAATGACTCTCCTGATTTTGGCAGGGGAGGGAAACCCCGGGTAGGTGCTCAAAATTAGTGCGGCACAGTAAAATGGGCGTGGCCAAGTCCATCGCGCCATAGTGCCCCCCCCTTCCCACATAGAACCCCCATACTCCGATCTCCTACTGTACCTGTTTGCTTAGAGTGCCTGCAGATTAGGCCGGGATATAAATCGTTTTCTTAGCCATAACAGTGCTCTTCACTGCCCTTGAGTCCGTGAAAATCGGTCTTTGCTGCCTTTTTGCAGGTTCTGGGATATAAGCCAGAGATCATATCGAAACCACATTTTGTGTGAACTAATGCACTACCTCCCTCTTGATGATGACCAGTATAAACGACTCTATTACAAAGTGGACGCCAATCAATCATGCAATAGGCTTTTGGTTTAGGTGTGTGATCCTGGGGCGGCATGCATGAACGCAGCGAACGGTGTCAGGGAGCCGCTCCGCGTGTCATGCGCGCAGCGTCGAGCAACGGGGCGGCCCCGAAAATCAGGCACATCCATACACGCCACGAAATTCGGGGCCGCCCCGTTGCTCGACGCTGCGCGCATGGCACGCGGAGCGGCTCCCTGACACCGTTCGCTGCGTTCATGCATGCCGCCCCAGTGCAGACAATATTGGAATACACCTACCGAGTAAGTGGTAGATACCACAAAAATGGAGACTTGAAAGATCTACCCGCTATGGTGAATGAAACGATTATTGGTGAGTCTATCTATATGCGTACGGATGACAAACTGCAAAGTATAAACTAACATCAAACTTAAGGCTGTTGTCTTGATGGTCTCCGTCTGGGGAATTGGGAGTTGAACGCGAGCGCAGTGCACCTCATGCAAACAGCACCAACGTAGGCTTTTATTTGTACCTCTTAACTTATCACCTGCCTTAATCACACCAGTTTTGTTCAGACTATGGCATGAGTTCGGGAACAATCAAGACGCTCGTCAACAGCAGTTCCAGCTAATCAATGAGGCGAGGTCGAGGTGGAACGGTGTATTACGCAAAGCGTTAGCACGGGCAATGTTAGTCCGACTCTTCGTTTCTTTTTCTATTTTTAATTTCTCTAACAACAACATGGTTTTGATCGCAAGCCTAAATTTCCGCCGCGACGCAGGGAGAGTCCCACCTTTTGATAAGGACCAGGCCTCACGCAACAATTCGGTCCATAACACAGTCCGCAGCTAGTGGGTCTTCCCTAACGCAGTTCGCAACAAAAACATCATTTTCGCCACTGTCCACAACGAAGGAGATTTCCCCGCTGAGTGCCATGGGGCGGCCCCCTCAGCGGATAAAAATCGTCCAGAAAGTGGCTCGTCGTCATCTTCAATGAGCACCTCCGAAAGGCCAACCGCTAGGTCTGTAAGGGATGCGGCCGCTTGTTCACGTGTTGTGTGGGTGATAGGCCCTGGTTCAATCGTGGAGTACTTGATGTATATCGTTTGGGTGGTGGCCATCGTGTATCAACGCCCCTGAGGAGGCGGGACAAACGGGGGAGGAGCGAGGATCCTGATTGCACGCAACAGCCGGGGGCAGGGCTAGCCCGTGTTGCGTCCAATCAGAAAGCTCGCTCCTCCCCCGTTTCTCCCGCCTCCTCAGGAGTATTGATACACCATGGCCACCACCCATATCGTGTCTAATGGGAAGCAGGCTGACTCGATCGTCGTCTGAATCAGATTTTTTGTCGAGCCGAAAGCGTGTAGTTGCCGAATAGAAAGCCTGCGTGTTGCGACACGTGCTTCTTGTTCAAACGGCGAGACGGACCGGTGGTGCTGGAGAATCACCGACCGCATCGTCTTCCACAGCGCTTCGTAGTTGAATCGGAAACCCAAAGTGGGCGAGTACTTTTCTACCAGTGTCTGAGTTCACAGACACCACAGATTATAGTTAGTAGAATTGTTGTCACCCATTTTTATTGTCTTATGCATTGTATAAAAATGAATTTCCGCTAATTTTTATACAATGTACCGTTCACTGTGCGCAAGACCCATAGACGCTTCGAAGCAAAATTACGCTACCCCTCTCCACTGTATTTCGTGCAGTACTCCCGGAGGCGCCATAGCGATTTAACGCTGACATGAAACCCCGCCCACTTCTTACGGCTCCAGGCGCCATGAATTCGAAACCATGTTCATTTAGTGCGGCATTTCACTTTACCACCGACACCCACCGCTATATTGAGTATAGTCTACAGCAATGTTAGTAGGACCTGGTGAGGTTGCGGACTCGTCCTAACATACGGTAGTTTGATAGTGGTATCACTCATTTTTCCGGAACAGCTTTGATAGATCGGTGACTCTGTGTGTTCACCGATACGACTACATCTGTGGAAGCAATGAAAACAGGTGAAAATGTGAGAGCGGAAGCCGAAACTCACCGACCAATTTTAGTTGTTTCGAAAAATGAGTGGTAGCACTATCAGGCTACAGTATGTTAAGAAGAATCCGCAACCTCACCAGGTCCTACTTCCATTGCTGTAGACTATACCTTAATTTTTCAGGGCAGACGTTCGTCAGTATACATTGAAGGAAGGCCGCTTAACTCCACGCTTGGTAGGTTACAATCAGTGTTTGGCCCTGGGTATGGAGCTTAATACGGGTTGGGGAGGGGGAGTCTGAGCTGGGGTCTGGTGGGATGCTGTGAGCTCAGCCGTGAAGTAAAGTGAACCACTAGTATGCACGTTTTATTATGACTTCACTTTCATGAATAATTCTATAATACCTACCACTTTACATGAAATAGGGGAGTGAGCTCTGAGAATATCAACTAATTTTCAAACTACCACTTTTTTGGAAGGTTTGAGAGAATCGCCAAAAATTTGACCAAATCACGCATCTGGGGGGGGGGGGGTTCTGAGTGAATTCGGCCTTCTATACACCTTCTGCAGCACCTTAGCCACAATAACCAGCTCTGTTTTCTGATGGAGCAAGTAATCCCTAAAAGAAATTTTTTTCAGAAGAGACTTCTTACTGAGTAGTGCAGATGGACTGTTGGGAAGTGCAGAGCCATTTAACTGGATCGATGTTTTTGAACACCATTTTGTCGAACACATTCTTTTTGATTACTAAAAAGCCGTGTGTGTTTCTTGTGTTTCTTCCCCCTGAAACACGAGGGGATATTCTCATGTGGGATAGAATGGATGATTGTGAAGTGAATTCCAGCAACTTTACTGTAATCATGTCGTCATCCGCTTTTCTGAAGAAAAACGATGGTAAAACAATGCAGCTGTACCCTCCTATCAGCTCTCTACCACAGAGCAAGGGGTAATTGCTAAAAGTAAGCCATTTCTCATCGTTTTGATTCATACAAAACGAAGATAATATGGTTACGGAAAAGTTTTCATAGTCCATTCCATAGCCATCGATGCTAAACCCGGCGGGGACACCTTTGTGGTAAGGGGAAGATGTGTGAACGACCCCAGGTTTCACATTAGTGTAGTTTCCCTTTTTGCAAATATTGTCATTTCATTGTGCCTATCTCATGTGCAGGTGAATTTATGGGTTTTCGTTATTACCGGTACAGTGGGATCTTTTTCTATAGCATTTTTGCGAATGGTGTTTTACAAATTCCTCGGCCAAGACATAGAGAAACTTGACGAAACTTCAGTGTTACAGAGTATCAGAAACCTTCCTTAACACATGCACAAGTTTCAGTTTTTGCATGGGCAGTTCTTGAATATGAGATTTATTCGCGTTTCCAAGGTAATATTTCAAATCAGGGCTATTCTCTCAAAACATGGCTAATACGATTTCAAACGCACCTCAGTTATCCGCCATTAGAAGATATTCTGAATCGTAGTATAAACTTGTGAGGAAACAATCTCTATCAAGATTTTTCTGAAGACGACCGAAAACTAAGCGGATTATTGCATATTTTTTGAAAATTTACCCCTACAAAACTAATTGCTCTAAAACCCATCTTTATGGACTTTGACAAAGTACACCTGTCACACGAATTTGGCCATTTTTCGTTCACGTCAAAGAGAGATACGTGATAGGTGCGAAATTGCATAATTTCATTTCAAATTCATTCCCAGAAAAACTCTGGCAGAGATTATTTTATCACAATGTAAAACAACGATTCAGAAGAGCTTCTCATGAAGATTATTTGTTACGGGTTTGGGATATTAATATCTATGTTTCGAGGGTAATGTTCTATTTTGAAATTTCACAAGGCACCATTGTGAATAAATTCCATGTTTGAAAACTGCTCACTCAAAATTAAACAACTTGTGTGTGTGTGTGTGTGTGTGTGTGTGTATGTGTGTGTGTGTGTGTGTGTGTGTGTGTGTGTGTGTGTGTGTGTGTGCGTGTGTGTGTGTGTGTGTGTGTGTGTGTGTGTGTGTGTGTGTGTGTGTGTGTGTGTGTGAAGCAAGGCATGTGATAACCCATAACATACTAAAGTCTCATCAAGTATCGCTAAGCCCAGGCCCGGAAATGTATGAAAACAGTATCCGCCAAAAGTCATGTCATTAGATCTATGATCGCTACTGTGTGTAATAACTATTTCTTTGGATGTTATTCATGCATATAGGTGATGCAATGCTAATGCAATAGGTGCTGTACGTGATCTTATGGCGAGTGCTACCGTTAGGTTAATATGGAGCTGTGGAGATAGATAGGATAGGGAGAAAAGAGTGTTTATGGGAGAAAGTAGAAAAACATGAATTAGTGTTCAGTTGTTTTTTTTTGATTAGGTGACTACTGGGAAAGGTGTCTCTTGACTGCTGGGAAAGATGTCTCTGTATAAAACTATACTCTGTGATCGAGATGAGATACTTATGGTATCTGTGAATGATTTTCAAACCTGTAAATGTCATTGTTTCTGTAGTATAATTTTTTCTCATACTTTTTCACTTTTCTTTGTTGTTTGTTTTGTGTATTAAAAGTTACCCATGTTTGTTTAGTGTGTGATTGTGTACCTTCTTTCCCATACTTTGTTTTGTTTGTTCTTTGTTTTTCGCATTAAAAATTAGCCATGCTTGTATAATGTGTGGTTGTGTACCTGTATAAGGACAAAGAGGATGAACGAGCTCTCATCGTATAGTAAGATCCAATTAAGTGACTGGGGCACGATCAGAGCTCTTTTTCGAACCGGGGCTAAAAAATTCCAATAACTGCAGCAAGGGAGACGAGGAAACTTTTTCAAGGCAGGAGAAGTATGGAGAGATTAGACATGACCTCCCTTGCTAATATACCGTAGCTTTTGAACACTCCTTGCAATCCGAGAATCACTCCCTTGCTAAAAATTACGGGTCTTTGAAGGCCCCTTGTATTTAAAACATAGTCCCCTTGCTCTTCGAGAATGACTCCCTTGCAAAAATAGCGAGTCTTTGCAGGCCCCTTGTATTTCGAACATAGCCCCCTTGCTAAAATCTACGACTCGATGCTTTGTGAATTTTTCTCCTCTCTTGAAGGCCCATGCAAGGGGCCTGGGAACGCCCAGGGAACGCTCCTTTTTCACCAGCAAGGGAACGACTTAACCCTTGCGCCTGTCCTGCTAGCCGCTTGCTAATACCGAATTGCCTGAGTACGCGTGAATTACGCTGAATGTGCGAAACGTGCGAGCAAATATGTTGATAGTGATTGGAGAGATGAGTGCACCGATGAGGTGCCGATTTACTAAGCTGCTATGATGAGAAGATACTATTGTTTGTTTGTATTGAAAAAAATTACGAAAAATTGTTTGTTGAATGTGTCGAAAAAATGTTGTTTTTAGAATTTTAGAAAAAATTGCACAGGGGTTTTCCCGTATTTGAGGTTTACCTGCGCTGAAAACAAAAAAATTAACGGATTGTGCGAAATGATGCCTCAGGGAGAAAATTTTTGAAAATTTTGCTATCGCACATTGCGCGCTTCTCTAAGGCATCTTTCATAGTCCTCACCGCAAGCGCGGCACGCGTGTGACGCGCGGGAAGGGCGGTGGACTATGAAAGTTCTTACCGCGCGGCACGCGCGGGACGCGCGGCAAGAACTTTCATAGTCCATCAGCAGCGCCATAAGGGCGCCGCCCAAACCGCTGTGGCAGTTTCACCGATTCAATCAATAATTGTTTCTCGATTTGAGTCCACTTCAACATAAATAATTCTGGGACTGTCCTGCGCCACCGTATACGCAAATGCAAGCTAGGAGTTTCAGTACAAGTCTCATTTTACCCGCACCGCCATGGCGGTGCCGCTGGAGATATCATAGTGGCTTTCCGCTCGTCCCGCGCGGTGAAAAGTTTCATAGTCCACCACTCGTCCCGCGCGTCACGCGCGTGCCGCGCTTGCGGTGAGGACTATAAAAGATGCCTAAGAACTTTGAGGTGAGCGTTTCATTACCTATTTCCTGTTTTTCTCTTTTTTTTCAGATTTGTTTTCAAAATTTCTTTTTTTCTAGAACACCCCTTTTCAATTTTTCTTCTTTCAGCCCTATTTTTCGGCGATCTAACTGCTATCGCTTATTTCGCATTTCTTCAAGAACATTGATGTGAGCATTTCATCACCCACTTATTCTTTTTCTTTCTTTTTCAGATTTTGTCTTTGGAACTTCCACTTTTCCAAAGCACCCCTCTTCAATGTTTTTTATTTCAGCGCTTTGCGAAGCACTTGCTTCCAGCTGGACGAACCGGACCTCAACGATGATGAAAACGATGTGGTCGTTTGGGTGGGTGCTGTTCTGTCCAGGTCGTCAATAGCGCGCGCGCGCAGTGGCCGCCGTAAACTTGTGACAGCCGGCTGCAGGTATACTGTAGCTTGGGAAAACTCGTCATTTCCAATGGTTTTTAGCGGGAAAAGCAGGGATTTGCTCGTCTTACCCTCGGGAAGGTCAATGTCGAGCGTTGCAGCACTGACTGCTTACTGATAAGTTATCAAACAGCACTGATAAAGCTAAAATTGGTTGTATTGGAAAATTTTCAGCGGGAAAAGTAGGGATTTGCTAGTCTTGCGCTCAGGAAACTCAATTTCAAGCGTTCTTGCATGGGTCCCTGAGTGATAAGTTATCAAATAACACTGATAAGGTCAAAACTGGTTGTATTGAATCATTTTCAGAGGAAAAAGCAGGAGTCGTATTCGCCATCAACCCGCCGGGGAGTCTAAGGGTAGACGAGGTGAAATTTCAGTACAAAATGCGCGCTCCACGGCCACCTCTCGCCTCCCTTGGCTTCCCTCGCGACCGCCGGAATTTTTCGAATCGCATAGCTAAAGAATGGCCGATTCGCGATGGAATCTTTATCTTTTCGCAGTGATATCTATACGTAACACAGTTTGCATTTCCATCTTACATGGTGTAAGATGGGTTGTGCTCATGAGGTTTAAACTCTCACTGCCACCTTATATGTTAGCGCAAAGGTCAAAACGCGTTATATCAAATGATTTTAGGCAAGAAAACTACGATTCCTCGCGATCTGTCCCGCAAGATCGATCTCCAGTGTTCCCGCACTGATTTCACATTGTCATCATATCAGATTAATGCGATGGGTAAAACTTGTCATAATCCATGGCTTGTGTGGAAACACGTGTGGATTATTCATTCTCTAACTGAGTGTTGTAAATAAAATTTGGACTAGTTTCAAGATTCGTTGAATTATTTCGAACGAAAAATTTTCAAATTTCGTTAGTTCGACATTTTTTCCGAAATTGTACACCTATAGTAGCTACGTATAAGGACTGGGAAAAAACTTCTATTCGCTGTAATTCTAGGATTCCAGTCGTTCTCAATTGCCTCTCTACTGGGTGACAACAATTCCCTAGAAAGTGAGTCGCACATTAATTTAAAGTCAGTGTTCACGATAATCTTTGATTTTAAGATTATTCGCTAAATCGAATTTTTTTTAATTTCCTGAGCGCAAGACTGGCAAATCCCTACTTTTCCCGCTGAAAATTTTCCAATACAACCAATTTTAGCTTTATCAGTGCTGTTTGATAACTTAACAGTAGGCATTCAGTGCTGAAATGCTCAAATTTGACCTTCCTGAGGGTAAAACAAGCGAATCCCTGCCTTTGCCGCTGAAAATGATTCAATACAACCAGTTTTAACCTTATCAGTGTTATTTGATAACTTATCAATGAGCGACCCATGCAGGAACGCCTGAAATTGACTCTCCTGGAAGTAAGATGAGCGTATCCATGCTTTTCCCGCTAAAACTATCCAATACAACGAGTTTTACCCTTATCAGTGTCATTTGATAACTTATCAGTGAGCGACCCAAGCAGGAAAGCCCAAAGATAACTATCCTGAGGGTAAGACAAGCAAATCCCTGCTTATCCCGCTGAAAATGATTCAGCACAACGAGTTTTACCCTTATCAGTGTCATTTGATAACTTATCAGTGAGCGACCCAAGCAGGAAAGCCCAAAAATAACTATCCTGAGGGTAAGACAAGCAAATCCCCGCCTATCCCACTGAAAATGATTCAGCACAACGAGTTTTACCCTTATCAGTGTTATTTGATAACTTATCAGTGAATGTTCAGTGATGAAATGCTCAAATTTGACCTTCGTGAGGGTAAAATGAGCGAATCCCTGCTTTTCCCGCTGAAAATGATTCAAGACAACCAGTTTTAACCTTATCATTGTTATTTGATAACTTATCAGCCAGCGACCCATGCAGGAACGCTTGAATTTGAGTTTCCTGAGCGCAAGACTGGCAAATCCCTACTTTTCCCGCTGAAAATTTTCCAATACAACCAATTTTAGCTTTATCAGTGCTGTTTGATAACTTATCAGTAGGCAGTCAGTGCTGAAACGCTCGAAATTGACCTCCCCGAAGGTAAGACGAGCAAATCCCTGCTTTTCCCGCTAAAAACCATTGGAAATGACGAGTTTTCCTAAGCTACAGTATACCTGAAGCCGGCTGTCACAAGTTTACGGCGGCCACTGCGCGCGCTATTGACAACCTGGACAGAACAGCCCCCTCCCGGTCGTTTTGGATGGGGATGACTGCGTGATCGCAGATCAGAATAACGGCTTCGCTGCTGTGCAGCGAGGATTTATAGATCACGATTATGCGCGATATTCATAATAAAATTTTACATTTTGACATGACTGTTTTAGTGACAATCTCCAAATAACAATATAACAACTATAAGATGTCAACATAATCAACAACTTTCGAGGTAGTGCGGGAAAGACTGAAGTTTTTTTCCCAACGCCGTTTCACGTCACTCAGATTGGCATTCTGAAAAAAAAATCAACCAATGCAATAAACGAAAATCTAGATGCAATTTCAAATTCGCACACACCTCCGACTGTATGAAACCCTTGACGTTCTTTACATCGTGGCGCAGGCGCTCGTCAATCTGCTCTCAATCCTTTGCGTCACGCCTACTGCGGATAGCTCCGCAGCCATGAAAGAATGGTCTTCTTGTCGGAGGGCCCAGTTGTCCCAGCCGAGAACAGCAACAATTTGATATGAAAGGACTGAGTAAAAGGTTAATAAAGAGCTCACATCCTGTAAACTCTCCGTGATATTTTTTGTAGCGTTCAGCGTAAATGTTGGGGAGCTGAATAAGCTCCCGCTCTTGAAACGGAGGGGCTTTTCTTGCATTTGGTTCACTCTGAAGCAAGGTTCACCAGTATACGAAGATAGGATACTCTTTAACTTGAACGCATTCATGAAAAAACTAACCAACGTTGCCATCGAGGGGTCGGAACTTGTCCAAGCAGTCCGCAAATACACGGAGCTAAAGGAAAAGTTGGAGAAGGGGTGCTATAGGGAAAGGAAATTTCGCAAGAAATCTGAAAAAGAGGAAATAATGTAGCGAAATACTCGCCTAAACGTTCGTGGAGAAGCGCCTTTCCCGTATCACCGCGAAAATCACCAAAATACGGCTAAAAGTAAAAAACTGAGAAGGGGTGCTTTAGAAAGTGAAATTTTGAGGAAAATCTGCAAAAAAGAAGAAATAGGTAATTAAATGCTCACCTAAAAGTTCCTTATGAAGAGCTAAATACGCGATGGGAATGAGAGTTTCAAAAAATACGGCTGAAAAAAATTGGAAAGTGGTGCTTAAGAAAAGTGAAATTTTGAAAAAAAAATCTGAAAAAAAAGAAAAAACTGGAAATGGATAATTAAATACTTGCCTAGAAGTTCCCGAAGAAGCTCAAAATACCCAATAGCAGCAATTTCACCAAAAAATTGGCCTGAAAGAATAAAAAACTTGCAATAAACAATTCGAGAATTGGAAAAAGCACAGGAAATATGCAAATGCAAACGAAAGAAACGAATTGGAGGGCGAAGAATCAACTCGAACGCTAAGGTCGGACAGGGAACGAAATTCTCATGCCATAAAATATCGTCCATCATTGGATGAGGGATCGCCGCGACGCTGCTTGGCGGGAAAAATTGCGCGATCAATAGCCACTCTCCCTTCGTTTTCCCGCGCGCAATTTTCCCCGCCAAGCAGCGTCGCGGCGATCCCTCATCCAGTGATGAACGATAGCGTGTTTTGGTGTGTCGATTGCGTCCAAAACTACTCATTCTAAGACATCATGAAAAAAATTCAAAACAATGTTCTTTCAATTTGCCTGTACACACCGAAACTCAGCCTAAATTGGAAATGCTTTGTCGTTTCAATCTCCTTATACGTAAATTATCATGTAACTAAAGTTCTCTTCTAAAATAAAACGAGGAAGTCCAGGAATGCATTCTCCAAGGTAGCGAAATTTTCCATGGTGTCGTACAATGAGTAGTGTTGGACGCAATCGACACAACAAAACAGCTATTTTACGGCATAAGAATCTCGTTCCCCGTCCGACGTTAGCGTTTGAGTAAAGAATCATGGTTCGGAAATAGTCTAATTTTGAAAAGGAGAAAAACAAGGAGGAAAAGCCATGAACGCAATAGAAAGGTGTTGAAAATGGTCGGGATGGCGAAATTGGACGACAAATTTGAAGCCATTGATCGACTCTCAGTGTTGTGTGCAAACACAACGCACACCTCATTCGACGGCCATGGTTACAGCGCCGCATTGCGCGTCGCGCGCGGTACATCGAGCGTCAGTTATACCGCGGCAACCGCAGCCTACGCAGGCAAGCATTTTATAACACGTCTTAAACTAAAGAACGGCCAATCAGACACACACGTTGAACGTTCAATGCAAACTCGCGCCGCATACGAAGCGCACAAGGATGGGGTGGACAGTCAACGCCTATGTATCAAAGTTCGGGAGAGAACCAAAATCGAGTGACGAGATCATGAGATCTCCGTTCTTGACGCGACGGGGTTGAGAAGAGCTATGATTGAGTTCATGCCCGTAGACAATTTATGAATCTGGCGCAGGGATGAGCGGAATTCCGACTTCCGATCTCCGATTTCCGCAAGTTTTTAGGGGGCGGAATTCCGCTTTCCGATTTCCGAAAGATGGGTGCGGAAATCGGAACAAAATGCGGAAATAGTCTTGATCTGCATCCACTGACAGAAGTTAACAAGTTGAGACTCGTCAGCTTGTGCCTTTCGCAGCGCCTTTCGACCTGAAGCTGCGTTCATGAAGATTCGGATGCGTTTTCACATCCGGATAGCAAATTACTAATTGTGGTTTTCATTCCCGAAATCGCACCTATGTGCCCTCAGGACATGAAAACACGGTCCGCCCATCCTATGTAGCGCTGCTCGGCTTAAAGCTTCGTCCATGAAATTCTGGGTGCGTTTTTACATCCGGATAGCCAATTACGAAATGTGGTTTTCATGCCTGGAACCGCATCTGTGTGCCCTCAGGGCGCTAATGAATGTTTAGCCATTGAACAAACAGTTGGTGTCATTGTCGCTGGATAGTTGTTTCTGTCTGCTTCCGTGTAAATCATTTATTTATTGCATATTAGGACTAATGGATATGATCGATGCATCAATGTAGTCTTGGTCCAGAAATTTGTTCACTATAAAAAATCACGAAGTGAGGAATCCCCCTACTCCGGTCGTCGCCATCATTTTTTTCCCAGGAAGGGGGGAGGGGTGGGGTGAGCAAACCGCTTGAATTGGATGGGGGTTGGACCAAAGTTGGGTTGTCTCACACCTCCCGCCGTAGCATGGTGCCGAGTGCCGACTGTGCATATCCCGAACATCTACAGTGATATATATCGTCCATCACTGGATGAGGGATCGCCGCGACGCTGCTTGGCGGGAAAAGTTGCGGGCGGGAAAACGAAGGGAGAGTGGCTATTGATCGCACAATTTTTCCCGCCAAGCAGCGTCGCGGCGATCCCTCATCCAGTGATGGACGATAGGCCAAAGTTGGTGTGATCTTCCACTGGGTAGCGATTATAAAGAGCAATCATTTTTTTAAATTCTGGATTGCTTACGGAAAACTTTCATGTCTTTATTCGTTAGTCGTTCGACGAAACACTGAAAAAAGCGCGGTAGTCCTTGAAGCTCTCAGCCTCCAGTCGCGAAAACGCTCATCCCTGATGGGATCCACATGGGACCAGATATTTGATTCGTAATAGTCTAGGGTTCAGGATGGAGAAGCATCTGGGAAATGATGATCTGATATTGGCTATGCTTTTTAGCCTGGGGGTCAAGGACATATTTTTCGATGGCAGCAGCAAGTATACTTTGTTCCGTTCTCCGATTTCGAATTCCGATTTCCGCAGTTATTCGGCTTCGGAATTCCGCTTTCCGATTTCCAAAATTTTGAAACTTGTTTCGATTTCCGATTTTCGATTTCCGAAATTCTGATTTTGTTCCGATTTCCGATTTCCGAAATTCAAAATTTTTATTCCGCTCTTCCCTGATCTGGCAGATAAGTAGCCATGGATGAGCTATTCTAACGCTCCAAGAAAAGACATCACGACAAGCCGAAGGATTTGGCACACATTCTTCCTCGAAGCAGTATTTGGATTTTCCTCCAAAATGAGATTTCGTTCAATTACTGTGCAAGTTTTAGTCTCCTACAGGAGTCCAACAGGACTCCGACAGGAGTCAAACAGGAGTCCTATAGCTGAAGGGGCTGGGACTCCCAGCCGACTCCGACTCTGGCGGCGGTCTCCTACGGGAGAAAACGACCAACGTGGTCAACCACAGGAGGTATTTCTTGGTGTGGATGACCCGACTAGAGATAAGCGGATATTACAGGTCATAGCACCGCATCGCGCCTCGCGCGCGTTACATTAGGCGTCAGTTATGCCGCGGCAGCCGCAGCCGACACACGCAAGCATTTTATATGACGTCTTAAACTAAAGAACGGTCAATCAGACATACACGTTGAATGATCAATGCAAACTCGCGCAGCATATGAGGCGCGCAAAGATGGGGTGGACAGTCAATGCCCATGCAAGAAAGTCCGGGAGATTACCAAAATCGAGTGAGGAGATCATGAGGTCTCCGCTCTTGACGCGACGGGGATGCAGAAAGCTATGATGTAGCTCAAGCCCGTAGGCAATTTTTGAATCTGGCTGATAAGTAGCCATGGATGAACTATTTCAATGCTTCAAGAAAAGATATCACGAAAAGCCGAAGGATTTGGCTCAGATTTTTCCTTGAAGCAGTATTTGAAATTGCCTCCAAAATAAGATTTCGTTCAACTACTGCGCAAGTTTTGGTCTCCTACAGGAGAACAACAGGACTCTGGCAGTAGGCAAACAGGATTTCTATAGCTGGTGGGGCTGGGACTCCCAGCCGACTCCCGTAGGAGACCGCTGCCAGTGTCGGAGCATTACCATTCAAGGCTTACCGTATCTCCGAGGTGCGGTTACGCGTAGCCCGATCGTAGCCCAGCCGTAATAAAACCGGATTTTTTTTAAATGCCGGTTACCTCCACTAGCCCAGCCGTAACCGTGGTTTGCCTTTCATGAATCCCAGCCCTGTCGGGCGTGACCTATTTCCACTTAACTAAACTGTTCTGTGATAATGATAGAGGAGACTGTAGCTTGTTCTACTCAGTGGAAGAGCTCAACAACTTCCAATAATAATTCATAATGAAAGCAATGGACAGCTAGCACGCCTATTCATTCTATCGTGAACCTTTCCTGTGAGGAGCTCTGCATTTCAAAAATCGCCAGGAGCGGGTGAATTTTTCTCTACGAAAATCGTTATCAGCACTTGTATTACTCCATAATCGACGCCTGCAACTGAAGGCTGATCAAAGTAAGGAGCTTTGTAGAAATGGAAACAGATTAACAACGTAAACAGTCCGTACGGCTTGTACCACTGTCCCAACGCCTTTGGAGTAGTCGAAGCCTAGCCGGATTGGATTTACTCCAATATTGGCTTTTACATAGTCGGGCTAGACGGATCGTTCCTCCAGGGAGGGAAAAGTGGCCGTCATATATAGCCTAGGCCGCTTGTAAAGTACAATACCCGCGCTAAGTTTTTGTAAAAACGAGAAGCATCTGGCAAACTTGGCAAAAAAGCGTCCGATGCATATAACTTTTCTGAATAAAGACTTTTTCAAATTTTGAAAACGCTATCATATTCACAGATCAAATCGCTACCTAATTATGGGACTAGTGGGCCGAAGTTCCCCGAAATTGCTTTGTTTTTGAAGGAAATAGTTCTCGCAATCGGTATTCAAAAGCGTCGCGCGCGGTGAAGTGCGGCGAAACTTTGAGCTGAGCAGTAATTGTTCAAGTAATGGAGGAGCAATCTGTATGCTTTCTTCATAAATTAGTTGCAGGTAAGAGCATCTCAAGGTGTGTGAAGGTTGGATATTCCAAGTCTTTCATTTAAGAATCCGGGGCATTCGCAACAAAACTCCGACTTTTCAGGTAGCTCTCAAGCGTGTTTAATGAAGGATTTCGAGAATTCAACCGACGCCTACCTTGACATTCTCTCACCTGCACCTAATTTATGAAGAAAACATACAGATTGCTCCTCCATTACTTGCACAATTACTGCTCAAAGTTTCGCCGCACTTCGCCGCGCGCGACGCTTTTGAAAACCGATTACGAAAGTTATTTCCTTCAAAAGCGAAGCGATTTTGGGGAAATTCGGCCCACAAGTCACATAATTCGGTAGCAATTTGATCTGTGAATATGATAGCATTTTCAAAATTTGAAAAAGTCTTCATTAAAAAAAGTTACATGCATCGAACGCTTTTTTGCCAAGTTTGCCAGATGCTCCCCGTTTTTACAAAACTTAGCGCGGGTATTGTACATACATACATTCTACGCCTGATCCTATTCTTCGCCTTTTTTGAACATGTCGTCGGCACGCAGCCTCAGTATTGGCGAAGTGTTCTTTTAGTCGCTTATGAGTTTTCAAGGTGAGTGTTTTGCAACCGCGGTGAATTGCTTCAATTTTAACGCGTTTACTGTTTGTCGCATGTTTTTGAAACGTTTGTTGAGCTTTATCAGCCTCATAAACTGCGAGGGGCAAGCGGCGGACAACTGAGCCCGTTTTCGACTTGAGGGAGCGACAGCAAATGCCTCACCTAGAGGGAGCCGGTTTAAGGGAGAAAGCGGCAACGCCAGTTTTTCGGTAGGCGTAGCCAAATGATTGCTACCCGTGGTTGATGGGGGAAGGCCGGCAAAGAGGTCAATCGCTGAGCGTAGCCAATAGAGTGCTACACGTGGCTGATGGGGGGAAGCCGGCGGCAAAGCGGGGCTTCTGTCCGGAGCAGCCAAACGAACGCTACGCGTGGGTAATGGGGAAAGGTCGAGTGAGACAGCTCACCGTTCGGCGTAGCCAAACGATTTCTACGCGCGGTTTGTGGGAGAAAGCCGCAACGCTAGTTTTTCGGTTGGCGGAGCCAAACGACTGCTACCCGTAGTTGATGGGGAGAGGCCGCCAAAGGAGGTCAATTGTTGGGCGATGCTAAACGAATGCTGCATGTGGTTGAGCAGGCGGCAACGCTATACATATAACAATCGGCGTGCTGGTGTGTCTGACCGAGTGTCTGGCACGTATGACCGACGTCTATCTGACCGGGTTTCAAAGTTCCCGCAACTTTCAACTCCATCAGTCAGAGCACGTTATTGTTTCATTGCAGGGAGAAGGTCGCGCAAAGTGTTCAGGAGGAGCACGCACACCACTGCGATCACGATGGGACCACATTGGCTGTTGCACACTGGGTCCTTTAAACTTACCTCGTTACGCATCGCATCGTAGCGGGACCAACCCAGCTATTGCATATTGGGTCCTTTGACGTCCCTTTGTGATCGTGGTGGGACCAACGACAACCAAGCCGTACTTTGTGAAAGTGGGCGTGGCTTCGGATTCATCGAATAAAACGATACAAAAACTGCGCGGGGCTCCGGAATCGACGCGTACAACATGTGTGGGGCTCAGAAACAGCCGACCAGTACTTTGTTAGAGTGAGCGTGGCTTCGGGTTTCTTGCGTAAAACGACACGGAAAGTACGTTGGACTCCGGAATCGACGCGTACAACGTGTGACGTACGATGTGCCTCTAAAGGCTGTGTTCACGATAAACTGTGGATGTTCAGCTTCTTACAGATTATGATAGCTTAAAAGTTTGCTGTGACAGCAGCGTCAGGAAGAACTGCAGAAAGTGACGAGAAAGCACTTTTTCCGTCTTAGCAGGACCTGTTGTGTGGCGTCAAGAATTAGTTTGGGAGGTGGGGTGGCTCAATGGGCTGACTGGCCCACGCGATTTTCACCCACTTCCCGGTGGTTTTTCGTGATTCTCTCTTCGCTGTTTTCATCGGTAGGTCCCAAAGCTCACCTTTCAATGAGAAAAAACTAAAGAATTTTCTATCGTGAGCACTGCATTTAAGCTTACCTTCATCAAGTTGCTCTTCATCCTTTGTTCTCACTCAAGAACCTCTAAAGGCAGGGTTAGCGATAAAAACGAGTTTTGAGCTCTCTTCATAAGAATGTAGATTTGGCCATCACAAAAGTTGAAGTGAAAAAACCCGGAAATTCGCGGGAAAAAAAAACAAAGACAAAAACAAAGTATAACGGCTAATTACCAGTGTCGGCCGGCCCCCTAATTAAAGCGTTTTCCATTAATGCTTGCTTATCCTACATTTATTTTGCTGTTAATGTAATCGGTCGTCTTCAGAAAAGTTTACAAATTACTTCAGAAGCAAAATAAAAGTTGTCAAAACAGGCTTTTACTCAAATCTCGATAATTGGGGGCGGGAGGACACCAAGTAATAACTTTCTCCTGAGAGTTTTTTCTCCAATTTTTTACTTATTTTCACTATTGTGATGTACAGATCTACCATTCCAAGGTGATAGCACAACAACCGATTTTATCGAGAACCCTGCCTTTAAAAAAGTTGCTCACCCAAGCTATTTGAAGACTCCACGCAACTCACTGCGTTTATTTCCAGAGCACTTTGTTTTCTCAATTGACTCGTATTGTATACAAGCTTTGAACTTTTATCTAACAAGAAACAGAGGGAAAATCAATCACTCGCAAAGTGAACGCAACAAGTTGTCTGAAGACACTAAGTGGCCTGTTCAAAAAAATTTTCGGTGATGCTGGCAGCCGAGGAATAGCATGAGAAATGTTTATTTTCAGAAATCACAGAAGGCACTCATTAGAACAAAATAACTTAATAAATAATAACATTCATTTCTAGAGAACAGAAGAGATCAGTAATGATAAAAATCTCAAGCTCACACTCCAAATTTCCTTACAAGCAAAACGGAAATTTGAGTTACAATACCGCCCCTATCTTTTGGTCATTGGGCGCGCTAGAGCGCCGGAACCCGCCTTTTGGCGTCGTTTTTGAATAATTCGCTTCAAAGTCGTCCAATCTTCAAAGTGGTACGGAAATGAACCAAAAATGAACAGTTGAAAAAATTTTATTCAAAAATCAGAATTTTTTAAAGTGACGAATTTCAATTTTCATGCTGAAATACTCCTCGAGTTCTATATTCTTCGTGTATAGCGCATGAACTTGTTCGAAAATTGTTTCAAAATTATAGATCCTTCCCGATTATTTTTCAAAAAATGAATAAATTATCGAAAGTGAAAATTTTCACTGAGACCACAAATTTTCAATTTCTTTTCAGATTTCTCTTTGAATCCCATGTATGAATTCCTTTAAATTTCTTCTTTATATAAATTTGTTTTCAAAAATGTGGGAATCGTGAAAATCTTCAATCTTTCTTCCCGAAAAAAAAAACAAATGAAATTTGAATTTTCTCTTAATTTCCATTTTCAGTGTGAAAACGTTCTAGGAATGTTTCACTGTTCATGTAGAGCGCATGAATTCAATCAGAATTCATTTCAAATGAGCTGAATTTAAAACAAAAAATATTAATTCTTTGCGCAAAAAAAAATAAAAATTTCAAAGTTCAAATTTCATTATTAGAACAATTTTTTTAAATTTTGATACCAGAACCTTCTTTGAATCACATGAATCTCGTCACAAGAGATTGTTTCAAGAATTAGATGATCTAGGAAATTTTCCATCTTTCTTCAAAAACAAAGAAATGTAAAAACTGAATTTTCAATAGAACTACCAGTTTTAAATTTTTTTCTTGAACACTTCTGGATTTTCTTACTGTTGGAGCTCCAGTCGCAAGAAAAGGTTTTTCTAGCTTTGCCACGCAGAATCCAGTCCGCATTATTGTAGTTTTGAAAACTGTGATTTTTCCTACAAAAAAATGAAAATTTAAAATTGAATGTCTGGTGAAAACACCGGCTTCAAAACTTATTCCAGAACCCTCCTAGAATTCCATAATATCTTGAAATCACTAATTATACTGAATAAATACAATTGTTGGATTCCTGATTTCGTATTATTTATACTTTGCGTTTTTTTAAACTAACGTCTACTTTGCGCGAAATTCCTCTTGTTTTGAATACGTAAATGAAAAAGTTAACATTAACTGTGCTCGAATTTCTTCCTAAATTAATAGTTTTCAGGGCTCAGGTAGTTTCTTTAAATAAAACTAGCGTCCAATATGCTCAAAAAACGCTTGATGTTTCAAAAAATTTCAGAGCCCAAATTCTTTTTTCAAACTAACGTTCACAATGCACGAAATTCTTCCTGTTTTGAAATTTCGAACTTTAAATATTTTTTAAATACAAAATGACGTCAGTCGTGTTCAAAAATATCCCTGTTCGAATAGTTTCAGTAATCTGGTAGTTTTTTTTCGCAAGAAAAAGTTTTTTTTTCAAACTAGTGTGTTTCCATTACGAATACAAAACAGAAATTTTTCATGATTAGCATTGTTTGCTTCAAGGAATCAACCAATATTGGTCTCGGCCTGCATCTATTCGAGTCCTCACCTGTGCTGTTCTAGAGGGGATGCCATAGGGGAAGTGAAGTGGGAAGGGCAGTTTAGGTATCAGTGTTGGGTGATAATTATCTAACACCTTATCGCCATAAACCCAGAAGGCCATTAGCGTTCTAGGGCCATATGCTTTCTAAATTGTCCGTCACCCTCTTTATGGTCTGATCGTCTTTAATTTCGCTTGTTTTAATTCACATTTTTTTAATCATTCATGCAAGAAGCGCTAATAGCTGAATATTTAGAAAATTCATTCTCCCCAGCATCCCTCTCAAAGAGTTTCCCAAAACTACCCCAAAACCTGAAATTTACTGCTACGAGGGGAAATTTGGGCATAGTGAATGAAAGATGTTTTTTTCAAAAAATTACCCCTAAATCTTGCAATTTGTCGAAAAATCAAACATAAGTCTGAAAAGACGTGGAAATCCAGCGTAAAAATTCCAGAGAACCAATGTGAAACTATTCAGTTGGAAAAAAACTTTTTTTTATATTTGCAGGACGTGTTGATGATATCTATTTTCATACGACAGTAATCGAAACTTATTAGTCACTCCGATTTTTGTAGTTTCTCCAAAGCTCTGACTCGAGATCACTATCGCCTTTTCATGTACTTTTGGTTTTCGGATGATTATGTTTCGAATAGTCCCTTGAAAAAATTTTGGGCTCTCCACAAAGTAGTCTGATTAAACCGTTTTCGTTTACACCAAATCAATATTTACGAAAGCATATTCTGAGAACAAAAACTAGTGAGTGATAAGTTGAATTTTTATCGAGAATATAATAAGTAAATTTTGAGTTGTATTTTAAAAAAATATTTATGTTAAATTATTTGTATAACAACAAGTTTTCGAATACTCAAAATTACTCTTGTCTTGGCTTTTGTCTTGGTTTTTTCAAACGTTGTAAAACTGTCCTGATGATTTTAAATCTAACGTAAAATCATTCGAAAGCAATTACCAGAGCCAAACAAATTGTTATTGAGACAACTAGCACGTCTTCTCCTGTCAGAAAAGGCAGAAAGAAAACACAAAAAAAGTAGTAAAAAAAACTCTGAAGAGTTACAGAACTGTCCATTTTTTTCACATTGCTTGACATGATTCGTTGGTTATCGACCCAAAAGAATCTCCATTCATACGTGTTAAATGGGAAAAAAAGGATCAAGATGGTTCTTGAAATTTTGAACGATCAAACTGTTGCTTATGTTCTGCTTTTCACAATGGTGTTCAGATTCATAAAGATGTGAAATTCCTCAAGAACAAGCCTGCTTTTCCAGAGCGGGGATAAAACAAAAGCGAGCCTACCTCTGAGTAGAATCTGATTGGAATATTTATTTCACTGACATAGTAGTGGGGACTCGAAGCCGCTTTTTCAGAATTGTTAAACATTAGGATTGTTTCCTAAGACTCGTGGTTGTTCTAATCATCCGACATGCGCTAGCGCGCTCTAACTAATACGTCTCGGATACCGCAGATGCTGTTTAGCCGCGCCCATCCGCCGCGCGCGGTGGCCCGGCCGCATTGGCGGTGGGGGAAACGCAGTACACCCCATGTCAGGCAATGCCCTACGTCGAGTCGCTTTAACAACCCACAGCCCATCCAGGCCGATTATCGATCACACTTGTCAGTGACTGAAACACTAACCAGTATGAAACCTCATAAAATTTAGTATCACATTCACTCAGTGCATTACTTTCCGAAAACTTTGGTGAGCTCAGAATTGGTGAGCTTAATGAAAATTCGATTTCAACTTTTTTTCTTTTTTTTTTTTGGAAAATTTACCCAAAGTTCTCATGAATTCCATGTTTCCGGAACAATTCTACATATGTTTTTGGAAAGTAATTCACTGACGGAATATGATACTGAATTTTTTGAGGTTTCATACTGGTTAAGGTTTCAGTGACTGAGAAATGTGATCGATAATCGGCCTGGATGGGCTGTGGGTTGGTAGAGGGACTTGGCGTAGGGCATTGCCTGGCAAGCGAGGGGTGGAGGGACGAACGACGGGGTGCTCACATACCAATTCCAACAATTGTATTTATTCAGTATAATTAGTGATTTCGAGATATTATGGAATTCTAGAAGGGTTCTGGAATGAGTTCTGAAGCCGGTGTTTTTACCAGAAATTCAATTTTAAATTTTCATTTTTTTGTTGGAATAATTCCAAGTTTTCAAAATTACCACAATGCGTACGCAATTCCACGTAGTGAAGCTAGAAAAACCTTTTCTAGCGACTGGAACTCCAATAGGAAGAAAATCCAGAAGTGTTCAAGGAAGAGATTCAAAACTGATAATCATATTGAAAATTCAGTTTTTACATTTCTTTTTTTTTGAGAGAAAAATGGAGAATTTCCTAGATTATCGTAATCTTGAAACAATCTTCTGTGACGAGATTCATGGGATTCAAAGTAGGTTCTGGTATCAAAATTTAAAAATTGCTCTCCTAATGAAAATCCAACTTTGACATTTTTATTTTTTTTTTCTGCAGAAAGAATTGATTTTTTTCAATTCAGCATTTTTCAAATGAATGCTTATGAGATTTATGCGCTCTACATGAACAGTGAAACATTCCTAGAATGTTTTCACACTGAAAATGGAAATCAAGAGACAATTTAAGTTTCAGATTTAATTTGATTTTCCGGGAAAAAAAGATTGAAGATTTTCACGATTCCCATATTTTCATAATAAATTGATATAATGAAGCTAGAAATACATGAAATTCCAAGAGAAATTCGGAAAGAAATTCAAAATTTGTGGTCTCAGTAAAAATTCACCTTCGATAATTTATTAATTTTTTGAAAAACAATTGGAAAAGGTTAGGAATTCTATATTTTTGAAACAATTTCGGAACAAATTTATGCGCTATACACGAAGAATATAGAACTCGAAGAGCATTTCAGCATGAAAATTGAAATTGGTCACTCTATAAAAATTTTGATTTTTGAATAAAATTTTTTCAACTGTTCATTTTTGGTGCATTTCCGTACACTGGCTGATTCTGGACATGATTCCTCCGTGTGAGGAGAGAAAACAAAGATTGCAAAGCGAATCCCTTACATGGTTGTTGAAATGCTCTCTGATACCTACCTCTATTGAATGTGAAATCAAATAATTACCCAATTTCAAGGCGCGATTTCCGTTTAACTTTTGATACCTGAATTCTTCTCAAAGTTTTGCAATTTATCTCAAAATAAGTCACTAACATAGAAGAACTTCGTGATTCTGCCACATCCATATTCCGCCACATAAATTGTTAGGAAAAATGACTTTTTTATGAAATTTTATTAATTTTTTCGCTGTCAAAATGTTTCAGAAGAAACACAGAGGATAACAAATGGCATATGAATGTGCTAAATACTAGAAAACGTCAAGAAATCCACTTATAACAACACCTAAATGCCAGCCCCATATGGACACGAGGGATATTGGATGACTACCGTAACCCAAAATCTTTCACTGAGTTCCATTTTAAAATTTTGTACATCCAGTAGATCGCATTTTTGATGCTGATTCAGGATTTAGCCTCCATTTCCCGATTGGACCACTTTGAAGCGAGGTATTCAAAAACGACGCCAAACGGCGCGCTCCGGCGCTCTAGCGCGCCTAATGACCAAAACATAGGGGCGCTATTGTAGCTCAACTCTTCATCGCTTTGTTCTTGCAGTATAAGTCTCACTTCTCGCCCAAGCATTCTGTAGTTGAGAGAAATACTGGTCAGCATTGGCATGGTCATCTACAGTAGTTCGTCTTTGAGTTCGTTTCCAAATATGAAAGTTATATAGAAGCGTCACATTGATGAATAATGTGCGATACGAGTCAATCTGCAATCAAGTAAATTCAATCTTCTCCAAGAGGATTTTACGTACTTTATCAAAATGAAATTCCAGTCCGCGGCCGGTGGTCGTGTTGTGTCCAAATCGCGAAAAGGGCGGGGTTAGAGCGAAGGACTGTGTTTAGCGATAGCCGGTGTATCTCCCAATCACGTCCATTCCCAATTCTCACCTTTCCCGACACATTACAACCACCACTCCCGGTCCGCAGCTGCACAAACACGCCACGCAAGACCATGCTGGGACAGCAAGTAATCGTGAAATGAAAGAGTAACTGATAGCGCCTCGGATATGGGAAGTAGCCGCAACAGGACACCCGCGACCCGACAATGGTTTTCAGCGAAATGTCTTTGTAATACTTCTACGTTCCAAACCAGTAGGAGTGAGAATTTCGTTCAGTTACCGCTACTTCTGGTGCAACTCGTTGTTTCGTTGTCAGTGTCGATCGAGCCTTTACCTGTTTCGTTCCCCCAAATTGCTTTCTACAAGCGTGTTATACCTGCGTCTTGAAGGCAGTGGTCACGATGAAAATCGTTATCGAAAAAACTACAAAAATCAGCTTAGATCAAAAACAGCTGAAAAACGATGAAGGTAGCGCGGTGAAAAACGGGCTAGAATTAGAGCTCCTAGGGCCCAAAGAAGCCAGTTCGCGCACACATGCACAGCGCCGACGAAAAAGATTGCAGTCTCATGCCGAGCAGTCAAAAATCATCGACATTCAGAGAGAGAAACAAATACAAACAAATTTACCTAATAAAAACTGTTGAGCAATGAAAGAAAGCACTTCAGTCAATGTTTTTGACTAGATGTGCACATAAATCCGAATGTTCATTGATTGAAATTCAATTTCAAGCCAGCTGATGTTCTTGATATAAGAGGCCATCGATGCCGATGATGTGGAGTGGGCTCGTCCACCATCAAAAGACAAGGAAGTTTAGGCCTCAAATTTGGCCCAAAACAGTGGTTTTTCGCGATTTTTCTGGTAGGTCCTTCTACTCGAGACCCAGAAAAGGGTTTAGAGGGAAAAAGACGAGTAGCATGTTTGATCGCGACCACTGCCTTTAATTGAAGTTCTTCTTATCTTATCGTAGTTTCAGTTTTGCTTTTTGTTTCAGTTCTTTGAATTTGCTTTTCTTTCTCAATTTCACAATCGATCAGCTTTCTGTGTTCTCTGTTCACTGTTACGTCCAGTTTGGCATAGGGCACTTCGAATACAATTTAAGGCAGTGCTCACTAGAAAAAGGTTGCCTTTTTTGACGAAAACGTAAGCTTTGGGTCCCTCTAAGAATAGTAAGAACGGAAGTATGAAGAAAAACATCCACGAAGTGGTTGAAAATCTCGTGGACCCGCCAACCCATTGAATCGCTCCGCCCTCGTCATATAACAGTTTTTATGCTTTCGTATCACCAGAGGCAATGAGTTTTTGAATATTCACAAAGGGTTTCATCATCCCAGCATGTGCATTGGCCCATCTTATTTTCAAAAAGTTTTTGTTACAAGAAACAGAAAACAAAATCATTTACGAATTTTTAGAGGCAGAAAATTGCCGACGTCAGGTTTGACGCTTTCTCTGCACTCTCTCGAAACACACCAAAAGGCGTGATTGAATATTTCAAAGACTTCCTTGAACTCTTTCTCTCTGGTATTTGAGAGTTCTTTGGCGATGTTCTCCTATTAACATCTACTTAGTGGGCTTACCTTTTCAAAACCGTAGCTTCGTTGGGTGGAGCCGTGTACTCCATCAACCTTCACCTCTTGACAGTTGAAGGGGGGAAGCTTCACCATTTTATGCAAGTTATTTTTAAGATTGGACGGGTGTCAGTGCCGCTTTTTTTGTCCACCACTTTTTGTGCTTGGAGATAGACGTTTGGTGAAGGTTGGTTTCGGAATTCCCATAAAATTCTGCATCGAATAGCGTTTTCAGTTTCAAAAATTACGTTCCCGCTCTTCCAGCCGATTTCAGTTCATAAGTTTTAACTTTTTTCGCCTGAAATTATCGGTTTTTCGTCTATAGCTTTTTTGTGCTCAGAGATAGACTTTCAGTGAAGGTTGTTTTAGGAATCTCGATGGAATTCTGCGTCGACTAGTGTTTCCAGTTTAGAAAAATATTTTCTCGATCCTTCAGCCTAATTCGCTTTACGAAATACCAGTTTTTTGCCTATAACTCTTCAACCGTTGAAGATAGGGTTCTGTAACCGTTGAAGGATCAATGTTGTTTTCGAAATCTACGTAAAATTCTGCGTCGATTTATATATCGGGTTCCTAACTTTTGCTTGCCCCATAAACCAGCCACGTCGGAGGAGCCGAGCCCCGTTGTTGGCTCCAGTGGAACTCTGCGTCTCCAACGGTTAAAGAGTTATAGGTGAGAACCAGTGTTTCGTAAAATGAAATAGGCTGAAGGATCATGGAAATATTTTTCCAAACAGGAAATACTAGTCGATGCAGAGTTCCATCGTGATTCCGAAAACACACTTCACCAAAGGTCTATTCCCAAGCACAAAAAAGTTATGAACGAAAAATCGATAACTCCAGGCGAGAAAAATGCGCTTTATGAACTGAAATCGTCTGGAAGAGCGGGAACGTATTTTTCTGAAAGTGAAAATGCTATTCGATGCAGAATTTTGGGGGATTCCCAGAATAACCTTCACCAAGGGGCTATCCTCTAGAGTAAAAAAGTTATGAACGAAAAACTGGATGTTTTTGATGGAAGAAACGTTATTTCATGTTAAAATCGGCTGAGAGATTGAAAGCATATTTTCTCAAATTGAAAACAGTTTTCGAAGCAAAATTTCATGAAGATTTTGGAAACAGCTCCGTTCAAAGATTCATCCTAAAGGGCAAAAATGTTATGAGCGAAGAACAGGTAGTTTTTCAAAAATTGCTTGGAAAAATTTTCTGAAAAATTTTGACTCCAAAACAGCTCAAAGGAAATTCTCCATGACCTAGACAGATCATTTCTTAAAGGATAGTGAATCTCGAAAGGGGGTCATCTAACAAAAAAATGTTTCAAATCGAGTGAAGGAAAAGGATTAAGAAAACATCAATATAATCTTGAGCCTCTTTGTCATATGAGACCACTAGCGGTAACATCTCCTCTGCCTTTGGGTTGTCAACTCATACACTGGAGGGGGCTAGCGCAGCTCTTCAGGGGGGCAACCCTCCGGGCACCGGCGCTTGCCGAAGTGACTATTTGGCTTGATCGGAGCCCCCCCCCGTCACTGCCCAGAAGCCCCCTGTCACTGCCCTGAAGACCCCCTGTCACTACCCTGAAGACCCCCTGTCACTGCCTTGATGCCCCCTGTCACTGCCCTGAAGCTCCCCCTCCCCCGTCACTGACCCGGAGCACTGATGTCACGGCCCCGGAGCAGTGAAGTCACCCTCCCCCCCGTAAAGTGTCGCCGCTCTCTCCTCCAAAGATATCCCTTCCTGACAGGGACTCGAAGTCTCCGTCCAGGGCCGGCCCTGTTGGGCCAAATGCGGCTCTCTATGAGGTGAGGCGCCTTTGATACCGGTTTAGCACCTGACAGATCACAGGAGAAATCACGTCAAATCGGGACAAAACTTGTAGGTCGTTTACACTGGTCTAAGGGTAGGAACGAAACCAATGTAAACTCGTTGCTCTCAACTTATAGATACCCTAATTGATTATATAACAAGATCGACTAGTTTTTGAAAAAAATTTTAATTTACTTATTGACGTGAATAACGATGCGCGCGTTCGGCCTACTATGCCTTCTCTGGCCTATATTGTTGTAAACTACCTTCTACGACTTCTTCCCGTCTTTTCCCTCTCTTTCTCTCGGGGGGGGGCAAGCGCCGGAGGAGAGCAGAGGCCTTACCTGAAGCCTCCCTCGGGGGGGGGGGCCTGCGCTGTCGCTCCCCCAAATCGAAAACGGGCTCTATTGTCCGGCGCTTGCCCCCCGCAGAGTCTGAGAAGGTATGCACAATACCCACGCTAAGATTTGTAAAAACGTGGAGCACTTATTAAACTAAGTGAAAAACCGCGCGATGCTCGTCTGGAATCTTAAATACAGTCATATTCACAGCTTAAAGGCAGTGGTCGCGATCAAAATTGCTTGTCGTATTTTTCTCTCTAAATCCTTTTCTGAGTCGCGTGTAGTTGGACCTATAAGAAAAATCGCGAAAAAACACTGTTTTGGGCCAAATTCAAAGCCTGAGCTTTCTCGTCTTTTGATCTCATACACTGGAGGGGGCTAGCGCAGCTCTAAAGGGGGGGGCACCCCTCCGGGCACCGGCGTTTGCCCCCCTCCCCCCAACCGGGGGGGCTACCGCCGAAGTAACAATTTGGCTTGATCGGAGCCCCCCGTCACTGCCCTGAAGCCCCCTGTCACTGCCTTAAAGCCCCCTTGTGACTGCCTTGAAGCCCCCTGTTACTGCCTTGAAGTCCCCCCGTCACTGCCCCGGAGCACTGATGTCACGGCCCCGGAGCAGTGACGTCACCGTCCCCCCCGGAAAGCGTCGCCGCTCTCCCACAAAAACATCCCTTCCTGAGGGGTCGTTTATGCTTGCACCGCCGAGCGGCGCGGCGAAGTGCAATCCTACGATATCGATCGTGCCGTTCCGCGTGATCAATATTACAGAAATGCACTGTGCCGCACCGCTCGGCGGCACAAGTGTGAACGACCCCTAACAAGGACTTGAAGTCTCCGTCCAAGGCCGGCCCTGTTGGGCCGAATGCGGCTCTCTATGAGGTGAGGCGCCTTGAGCACGTGATAGATCACAGGAGAAATCACGTAAAATCAGGACAAAACTTGTAGGTCGTTTACACTGGTCTAAGGGTAAGAACGAAACCAATGTAAACTCGTTGCTCTCAACTTATAGATACCCTGACTGATTTTATAACAAGACCGGCTTGCTAGTTTTTGAAAAAAATTTTAATTTACTTATTGACGTGAATGACGATGCGTGCGTTTGGGGTACTATGCCTTCTCTGGCCTCTATTGTCGTAAACTACCTTCTACGACTTCTTCCCATCTTTTCGCTCTCTTCCTCTTGGGGAGGCAAGCGGCGGAGGAGAGCAGGGGCCTCTCCTGAAGCCCCCCTCGGGGGAGGCCTGCGCTGTCGCTCCCCCAAATCGAAAACGGGCTCTATTGTCCGGCGCTCCCCCCCCCCCCCACAGAGTCTGAGATGGTGGACGATCGGCATCGATGACCTCTTATATCAAGAACATCAGCTGGCTTGAAATTGGATTTCCATCAATGAACCTTTGGATTTATGTACACATTTAGTCAAAAGCATTGACTGGGTGCTTTCTTTCATTGCTCAACTGTTTTCATTAGGTAAATTTGCATTTATTTCTCCCTCTGAATGTCGATGATTTTTGACTGCTCGACATGAGACGGCGATCTTTTTTCGTCGTCGCTGTGCACGTGTGCATGAAGTGGCATCTTTGGGCCCTAGAAACTTTGATTCTACCTCGTTTTTCACCGCGCTAGCTTCATAGTTTTTCAGCTGTTTTTGATCTAAGCTGATTTTTGTAGTTTTTTTCGATAACGTTTTTCATCGTGATCACTGCGAACTTGGTACCTTATGATATGCTGTGAGACTCGAAGTTTTCTAAAGTCTCTCAGCTTCTGCAGGAAATAGTTTCGCAATCATTTCTCAAGAAACGTCCCGCGCGGCAAAATGCGGCGAAACCACGTATCGTAATTGTATGTACAAGTAATAGAAGAGCAATCAGTGTGCTTTCTCTAAGAATAAGGTGCAGTGGGACTGTATAGGGATTTGAGTGCATCTTTCAATAAACACGCTAGGGCACTTCCTGAAATGTCGGAGTAGAACTTCGCGAAAAGGCGGGCGCGTGTAGCGAAAACCCTAGTCCGCTCAATAGAGTATTTCGTGAAATCAACCCGTACAAATCTCAAGATTGTCCCACCAATTCACGAAGTGAAGATACAGACCGCTTTCCTATTAAAGTGTTCTCAAATGAGAATGGAGACCCACGCGGCCGGCGTGCTTGGCAGGTGGCCGTCGCATGTGTCACCCTCGGACGAGTGTTGGATTTCAACGACGGCCGTCCCCTTTCCCACTGGTTGATCGGCGCAGCGCTCGCTGCCAGCCGGAGTCGGCCCCGTTCGTAGTCGATGGCGGTGGGGACTTTTCGCATGCTCCGAGAGCGGCGAACGCGACAGCCGCCTGCTAAGCACGCCGGCCGCATGGGCCGCCATTCTCATTCGGACGCACCTTACATGTAACATTCCCGATCAAAGTGTCGCAGCACTTTGCAGTGCGCGATGTTTTCGAGAAACGATCTCATCCTTCAGAAACACCGACTTATAGAAACTTCAGTCCATAAAGCACATCCTTAAAGGCACAGTCCAAGATCGTGGGTAAAATTTGATATCATGGTCCGGTCGCCGTGTGTAGCAACCCTGCCAAACGCGGAATCACAACTCTTCAGAATAAGCGAGAAAAATCGAGATCCCATTCGCTCCGCCCACTCCAGGGTTGTTGCTCCCAATAGGAACGAGGCGCGCCCTTGATTTTGATCAAGATCTTCGTTCTTATATTATCGGTCTAGCATCATACAGTCTACCGCAATGTTAAAAGGACATGGTGCAGTTGTGGTCACACACTAAAACTACGGTGGACGACGCCAGATTTCACTATCGATCGACAGCACAGCTGATTTTCTGGGTGAGTTACGGTTTTTCTTTTTTTTCATGTTTGTTTCGGCATTATTTTTGTTTCTGACTATTTAAGTATTGCGAATAGGGGCTATAAAACGGCGGAATCCTCTCGCATACGAAGAAAAGTCCCGGTTCGTAATATTGTAAGAGTCAGAAGCGGAAGTATTGCCGAATTAGACAAGAAAAAATAAATAAAAACGGTAACTCATCCGAAAAATCATTGTGCTGTTGATCGATAATGAAATCTGGCGTCTTCCACCGTAGTGTTAGTGTGTGACCGCAACTGTGCCATGTCGTTTTAAAATTGCGGTAAACTGTAATGTGGTCTGCTCCGGTGGTATGGCTGCGAACAACGAGAAAAAAACAGGCCCGAGACAACTAGTCCACGATTTTTTCACCGTCCGATTTCCCAATATTTGAGAAGCCATAACTCTGTTCATAATGGGTTCTGAGCTCGATTCTGGAGTTATCATCGTGATCAGCATACATTTCTCTCCAAACTAAGCAGAGAAACTGGAACACAATTTCGGGGTTGGCCTGTGACTCTAAAAGCAGCGTACGCACAGAAAAACGCGTTCAATTTTTTGACTGCCCAGGTAGGCCGACCAGGTTGTAACATATCGCTAAGAAGCCAACCAAAACACTTTAATTTTAGCGAAAAGCCCGTCCGAAATTCCCGGAGCATTCAGCTTCTTTGTTTCACGTCTGTGCGGTGTGTCTTGTTTGATACACAAATGTCGGAAAACTGGACGTCTGAAATAGTTTAGCCCCTGTAACCTCTGGGATTGATTATTTCGTTTGGCCTTTCCATTATCAAGAATTCTGCAGGAAGAAGTAGGTAGCTTCCGATATACACGCTTGAAAGCGGGGATCTCTTGAAATAAGGAATATAGAATTTCGAATTTCCGCAAAATGTTTGGGCGCTTCTGCTCCTGGTGCTGGATGATCGAGCGGGAAAATGCCTTCTCAGACCACGGAGCAGTTTTCAAGAGTGTCTAGCACTATGGATACGCAGTCATTGAGATCTCCACGCAGTTCAAACATTGGTTTTGGGAGAAAAAAAAACGAATGGGTTTTTTTTGCGCAGAAAACTTTCGGGGTTGGCCTGTGACTCTAAAAGCGAAAAGCCCGTCCGAAATTCCCGGAGCAAAAAAAAAACCGAGTGCGGTTTTCTGCGCGTCCGCGCAGAAAACCGCACTCGGTTTTTTCTTCTCATTCCGATGTTTGAATCAATTGCAGATAGTTGGCAAAGCTCGAGACCTCAATGCTGCGTATTCATTATGCTTAACCCTCTTGAGAACCTCTCCATGGTCTGAAAAGGCGTTTTCCCGGCCGATTATCAAGCACGAGGAGCAGAAGCGCCACAAAAGACCACGGCGAATCCAAAATTCCATATTCTTTATTTCGAGAAATTCTCACGTTCAAACGTGTGTACCGGAAGCTTCCTATTTTTAGAGGATGCCTGACACTGAAAAAGCCAAAATAAATAATAAACTTAAGAAGTTACAGGGGCTAAACCCTTTCGGGCGTTCAGCATTTCCGACATTTGTGTATTACACAGGACACACCGAACAGACGTGGAAAAAAGGGAACCAATTTTCAAACGAGTTTTTAATCGGAACTTGAGTGCTTTGGGTGGCCTTCTTGTGATATAACACGACCAGGTGAGCCTACCTGCTCAAAACAGTGAAAAACTTAAACACGGTTTTTGCGCGTACACTGCCTTTATGTAGCTATCCGAGCCGTGAATGTTACAGCGTTCACAGAATCCAAAAAAGTTTACTGTTTAAAGTTCCAAGCATGGGAGGCTTTTTGCCAAGTTCGCCAAGTGCTTCCTGATTTACACAGCTATGTGCGGGTATTTTCCCACGCGTGTCTCCACGATTAACTTTTCTAAATCGAACCGAGAAGCTCACCGCCTCCAGAAAAGACATAGTGAGTGCGACGGTCTCCTCATCGTGGTTATTCTGAGCCTTTTCAACCAATGCATACAGAGAGAATACAAGAACACTGGAGATCAGTTCGTTGAGTGAGATGCACGTGTAAATGGGAACTGTTCGACCATTCTCCTTGTCTTGAAATCTGGAACAAATCTTGAAGAGGACTCGATTGTGCCCTTCGTTGTACTGATTCAAAAAAATCTACATTATTGATGCAGAATATTTTCTTCATTTCGAAATGTGTCGGAAAGCAACGGAATAGCTGTCCCAGTTTTAAACCAGCAGGGTTGCGTGCACTAGTTTGTAACTTATTGTGTATCCTTCGATGGGTGATGCAGATATCCTGTTTTCGTTGACTCCAATCAGTCAGCAGCATTGGTCAATCTGCCTTACTGTGCTCCTTCACCCAGCTATTATCACCTCGGGAGTTAAAGGCAGCGTCCACGATAAAATCAGTCTCCGAGTTTTTACCGGAAATCAAGAGGTCCGATCCCTATTTAACCAGAAACGTTTAGAAAACTGCCAAGAACGAGCACGAATGAGCATTGCACGATACTAATTTGACTGTTCCGCTCACGCAACGTCCACTCCCTCAACGGCTACCGATAAAGTTATCCAAGTTAAAGTTTCAGGTTGAGAAGGTAATCGATCATCAAATGGGGTAAGTTTAGTCAAGTGGAGTGGACCAAAGCCCCCTGAATGTATGCTGTGTCCTTTAAACGTTTTTTCCAGCTATTTATGGTTCAGAGGCGGTTGAAAGGAGTGGGCGTTGCGTGAGCGGAACACTCAACTTTGACGTCGTATAGGGATATACGGCTCTTCTGTGCTTGTTCCAAGCCCATGTTTTAACATCACTGGTGAATTTGGACTCAGACTTCTCGATTTCCGGTGAAAACTCGGAGTCTGATTTTATCGTGGACACTATACTTTGACATCGAATGATTTCGAATGATCCTATAAATGGCCTCTTTCTCTCTTGTGACAAAGTGGTTCAAGCCGTGTTCGGTTTTCAGACAACAAGTAAGAGGTAAGCTTCTCGTAAAACAGGTCAGAGTAGAACTCTCTGCATTCACAAAATCAAAATTATCAAATATTCGAAAAAATAGTCGACTTCGAATGACAGTCGACTATTTTTTCAAAGTTTTGGTAATTTTGATTTTGCGAATGCAAAAAATTCCACTCTGGCATGACTTACGAGAAGCTTATCTCTCACCCGTTGTCGGAAAACCGAACATGGCTTGAACCACTTCGTCTAAAGAGAGAAAGAGTTCATTTATAGGATCGTTCGAAATCATTCGATGTCAAAGTATAGTGGACTCAGCCTTTAAGGTCTGAACGTCTCTAGACTTTCTTGGCTACCAGATTTTGTCGTCCACAGTGTTTCGGGGGCATTCTTAGTGCGTCCGGTCGCGACGGGCTCTATGATTTTATGTATCCTTTCCCTTATTTGGCATAAGCCATCAAAAATCTTGGGAAACTTTGGTGGAAGCGAGACTTGTTTGCCCGCACCGTAATGTGGTTTACATATTTTCTACAATATGAATGATCTATTGTATTAACACGCCGATTCACTCGAGTTGTCGTCGTGTGCTGGACTAGAGAACGCAGTGCTTCAAAAACCTTCAATTTGAGAACTCGATAGAAGATTTACTCTGAATCGAAAGCGCAAAAGGACACTGGTATTCCTACGTCCCACTTGAAGAACGCTATCTTTAGAAATACGTGGAATTTTGATTTAGGACGCCATGGTAATGTGAAACACCGGTTGTTAGTACGTGGTCTACCGGCGAGCCAGTCAACCCAATAAGGTCTTTTAAGTTAATCGCATAATTGTCAGTTTCTGAAACTCGGAAACCGATGGAAGAAACGACACATGAGCGGCAATTCATGGGATTTTATTGGCTTAAAGTACGTTCTGTCGTCATCCTTTGTCGCTCCCATCACATTCTCTACCGATGGGTAGGAATGTGCACCCGACGGTGCGGCCTGTTACGCCCTCTCATTCTAATAGGCAAGAATTTTCGAATTTCTGGTGATGATCGCAACAACCCGCATACCGTATTTCCTCTAATAGAGGTACACCTATATTCAAAGAGCAGCACTGATAGAACTGATCTTCTTCTTCTTCTGCAGCCTCAAAGTGGTTTTTGTCATAGGTTGAGGAACTGGGCGGCCTTCACAGGATTCCTCCAAAGTTCCATTGTTGTTAAGGAGGTAGGTCTCTTCGGGCACATGAACAAGTGCGCCGTCTCGTGTCCAGGAGCACCTCAGTCCGGGCATGCGTCTGGTCGGCTGCTGTCGATCTTGTTGACGTAAGACATGAGCAGAATAGAGTGACCACAGCGCAGCGATGCAAGAGCACATCTGGCTCGTCTGCCGAGTTGAGACTCGGACTCGCAAACCCGAGGCGGCACCGTTCCCAAGATAGGGTTCACAGCCGCCTTTGCTAGATATCCTCGAACAAACTGGGTGTGCTCCTCACGCAGAAGACGAAGCCTTTCCATGTTGGAGTCGGCCCATCTCTGTACATCAACTTTACGAGGAGCATCGGCGAACGGCGTCCTAATCGACCTCTCTCTTATGGGCTTCATGATTCTCTTTGACGGATGATTCGGCTGCCTCAGGACATTAATATACATCTGCTGTGCCTGGAGTTCACAATGCTCCTTGACCGGCAATATGCAGGCCTCCGCGTGAAGATGCTCCACCGGGGAGCTCCTTGCACAACCGGTAGCAATTCTAAGCGCAGCATTCTGTAAACGCTGCAGCTTATTCCAGGAGCTGTCAGACAACAGGTGCTGCCACACTGGTGCCGCATATTCCAGAGCCGGCTGAAGTATTGCTCTGTAGGTTCTCAATATAGTCTCTCGGCTGCTTCCCCATAATGTTCCTCCGAGAGCTCTCAAGATATTAAGCCTAGCCTTGACGACTGTTTGTTTCTGTTCCGCGTTTTTGTGGAACTTCAGTGAGGGATCAAGAATAAGGCCAAGCAGCTTGGGGAATTTTGCTGCTGGCAACAGGTCACCATCCCATTTGACGTCTGGATGGGCACTGTGTTCCTTGGTGTCTGTTGTGAACACTGAAACAGAGGACTTAGCGGCAGAGACTGTGAGCATCATTTTATCGAGGAAGAGCTTCAACTCGTCGAGATAGGCGCTGATCTTGTTAGCGGCTATCTGCAGGTCACGATCCTGGCACATGATGGTGATGTCGTCGGCATACATAACAATCCTTACATCATTGGGAGGCTCGGGAATGTCCTCAAGATACAGGCTGAATAGGGCAGGGGACAACACTCCGCCTTGCGGAACACCGGCTGCTATTGGAATGCTATCGGATACATGATTCTGGAACAGAACCTTAGCACGGCGGCCTTTAGTGAACGCTGCAATCCATCGCTTCTGCCATGATGGTAGCGACGACTTCAGCAGTTTGTCGGACAGCAGTCCCAAGTTAACAGAGTCAAACGCTTTGGTCAGGTCGAGGGCGACGGCCACCGTTCTTAGGGGCTTTCTCATGTTGAATCCGTCGACCGCAAAGCCCACGATTTCCAATAGAGCAGTAGTGGTAGAGTGAAGTTTCCTGAACCCATGCTGATGCTGCTGTCGCTCATTTTGCTCAGCCAGGTCCCTCACGATCAAGTTTTCAGCTAATTTGGCAACGGGAGATAAAAGGCTAATAGGTCGAAAGCCCTTTGCCGTGCTTTGGGACTTGCCTGGCTTTGGCAACGGTATCACATTGGCTGTCTTCCAAGCTTGGGGTAGAGTGCAAGTCCGGAAAGAAGTGTTAATGATATCTGCAAGCATCGGTAGAAGTTCCGTGGGAAGCTTCTTCAGGATGGCTGGGGAGATACCGTCATGTCCGATAGCCTTCGAATTCCGCATTTCTTTGACAGCCTTCTCTACTTGTGTTAGAGTAAAGGCCTCAGAAGCGTTCATAAGCGGCAACCGGCTCAGCTCTCTAACCGTGACTCTGTTTTGCACGCCTCGCTTGTTACGTGTGATGAAAAAATTCTTGCCGAGTGCGTAAGCAGCCGCTTTCCCTGATTTGAAGACGTTCTTCTCGAACTCAATAGCGGAGCTCATCGGGGGAGCGGACCTTCCGGAAATTTTCCTCAACACTTTCCACGTCGTAGTTCCGTTCGCCTTGAAATTCAGCTTTTCAGTGAACTTCTCCCAGCATTCCCTCTTGTTCTTCTCCAGATCCTGCTTGATCTCATCCAGCACAGCATCTCCGGGTCTAGATGGTCTGCGTCCCTCTTCTCATCTCTGGTTCTTATCTTCTGCAGTATTTCCCTGCTGACATTTGGAAAAAAGGTCTTGACACGACCCTCAGGAATTGCTGCTTTCATGGCCTTGCGGATGGCACTTGTTAGATGGCGCTCTTTCTGATGAACATCACCATTCCATGGGAAGTCGACCGCATGGCGGAGTGCAACATCTCTGAACAGGGTCCAGTCTGCTAGGCCTAAATTAAGATAAGTACGATGACGAAAACCAGAGTAAGGGGCAAGAGAGTCAGAGAGATCAATATAGACAAAGACGGGAATGTGATCACTGGAGAGAGTTGTGGATGTGGACCACGTGCAGGCATTAGAGAGATTGGATGACACAAGAGAGATATCTGGGCTAGAAGGTCGGCCGTTGGCAGGGAGACGAGTGGGCTGGTCATCATTGAGGATAACCAGGTCACACTCCTCAGCCCATTCTTCGACATCTTCCCCTCTGGCGTCAGAATCAAGAGCGGAACAGAACGTGTGAGCATTGAAGTCTACCGCAAAGACAGCTGAATGGGAGAGTGAGCAGTCGTACAACTGCTTAAGGAGGGGAATAGGATTATAAGAGGGGGACAAGATGATATAGGAGGAATATATATGTTGAATAGAGATAAAGGGGTTTTGAGGGGGAGGTGGACAGGAATGTACTCGAGAGTACCGTCCTTAGCAGTATTAGGGATAATATGAGAAGGTAAGGCAGATTGCACGAAAGTAGACACTCCGCCCCCAAGAGATGTCCTTGGCATGTGATAGGCGGTGTAGCCCGGAATGTTAGGTTGGGGATAAGTGGTAGATGGAGAGAGCTTGGTTTCTTGAACCATGATAACATCCGGGTGATGAGAACGTGCGAATAGAGAGAGTTCAGATAACTTGTTGCGAAGGCCGTTGAGATTAATGTGAACAATGGAGAGGGGGCGGTCGGTAATTGAGGAATCAGAGTTGTTGGGGGCAGAGCATAGAACACAACGAAAGGATGAGTCATGATGCCTCACAGAACTGAGGCCTGAACAGGAGAAGTGCACCCACCTTTGGCATCCGAAGCACTGGACACTTGTTTTATGCCAGGTAACATCCTCGCCGCAGGTGGCACATGGATACTTCCGTGCTGGACCTGGATTCCTCTCGACGCCGGCCCTTTGTAATAAAATCCTCAGGAGAGCTGCGGCCGACCAGCACCTCTCCCATGACAAAAACCCTCTTCTCGGAGGGGTTGACGTCGGTTTGCACGGAGGCGATCTTCTTTCCTCCACACTGCCACGGCACGAGCGGTCGACATCTCGGCAGCATAGAACTGATAGAAGTACACCAAAAAGAAAGGGCTGAGTAATAGAAGCACGCCCTCTATTTGAAGTACACCTGCTTTAGTAGTACACTTCTTAAAAAGATAAGGAATACAAGTTCAGACTCTAGAACAGGGTTACGGCTTAGAAAAGTAGATCACCCCGCGCTAATCGAAACCCCATCCTCCAGTGAGGCCGCCTACCCCGCATGGCCAGCCGTCTGGCCCATGCGTCAGACCTAACCGAAAACGGAAACCATAGACGAATGGGCGAGCGATGACTCAATAGGGCTCAAATAACTGACTTTTCATGGATGTTGATCGCGAAAATCACAGTTTTGTTATTGAAATTTCCACGATGAGAATTCCAAAAAACAAGGCTGCAAAATAGAAGTACACCCTCTATTCGAAGCACGACTCTATTAGGAGTACACCTAAAAAGGAGGTCTGAAAAACAGAAGTGCACGTACTTCTAAAAGAGAAAATACGGTATTCTTGATCTAGCTGAAAAACCTCATATGCTCTCGCTACAACTGCGACAAGAATTTACGGGTTTAGCTTGTGTTTAACAGCAATGTCAACCCGCGCCGGCTACTCTGAACGCTGGGAGGCCGTTCGTACAGCGTTGCTCCAGGTATCTTAAGAAGTGATTACTGGACACTCTGTGATTGATCGTGGAGGGTGAGCACGTGTCACTCCCTGGAAGACCTTGCCAAGGATAATTATAGCTGCGGGGATGCTGCAGGCCGTGAGGAAGAATTGGCAATGCGGTCGGTCGCAGCTGGAATCGCCTTTCTAGCACGAGTCAGGACAAGATGTATCGATAGATCGAGGGCTGTAGCAAGAATTTACGTAATTCATGAGATTGACGTAGCTAAAATTTCACCAACTGGGGCCAAAATCTCCGTAGTTCACATAAATATCTCGCGAAAAATTGGACTACATGCCTCCGAAACCCTTCATCTCCGGTTTTCGTGCAAGACATTTAGCTACCTGTTGGCGGAGTTGCACATTTGACCTCTAAAGTTTATTTCAACCACCGTTAGTACAACTGCTCACCTCTTTTGTAACGATGAACCATGCGCTATCCGTGGAGCAATTTTTCTGTAAATCCGGAGTGCGATCGCAATCTGCAAGGAAATCATATCGCTAGAACGAACGTTTGTCCTAACATGCGGGAATGTCGGTCCGCCAGATCGGTGCGCGTGCTGAGCGCACGTCGCTTCGGACGTATCTGGAGGAGTATTCACCTACTGTATACCCATTGACTAAGGCTATATTTATTTACATATTCATTTGCTACTTCCTTCCAGCAGTAAAAAATGACTTTTTTGCCTTGAGATATGGTTCAATCCATATCTAATGAAAGCGGGAGTTTGCGTTGGCTCCAACTCGGTGCTGATATGTTATAATATATGTGCATAGAGTATGCGCTAACGCAAACTACACCGTTAAAGACAGTGTCCGTGATAAAAGCCGTTTCCGAGAATTTACCAAAATTTGAAAGTTCTCGGGCGCGTGGCAACAGCAGTGTTGAAAAAAACGGCTGATTAAAGCCACAACTAGCGTTAAACGACCTTGAACTTCTGTGTAGGCCGCACTCTCCCCGCCCACTCCTCTCAACGGCCATCGCACAAAGCGAATGACGGAAAAAACTGACTTCAACAAAACATACTACTATCAAATGATCAAAACGTTCCCCATGATGCACGAATTGAACAAATTCGCCCTATTTGATTATTGTTCTCTTCTCTGAGTCGATTCTCCAGTTGTTTGTTCCGCTAAGTGACCGTTGAGGGGAGTGGGCGGGAATTGCTCTTCACAAAGAAGCATGAAGTCTTCGAGAATCGGAAACACTATCCCGACACCTAGCCAGGACGCGTGCAGAGCTGCAGCGACTCAACAGCGTCGTGACGCTTGTTGATGGTTGTTAGCTATGAACGAAACCATAGACGAACGCAGTATGGTGGTGGGCTTCACACCCTTTCCATTATTCAACCGATGGCCATTTCCTCCATGAGCAATCAAGCTCTTTACGACACCCCTCTTGAAAAATTCGGTTAATTGGAGCTTAGGCACAATAGTTCCGCAACTTACTATAAAGCACAGCGAGGAGTACATTATTACAAATATCAGCTTCGGAAAGACTTTGTGAACAGCAATAAGCATATTCAGAACCATAGTGATTAAGCCCGCAAAAGCAGCCTGCAAAAAAATAAATTTTGATGCAGTGACTGATAGCATTTCTTATAAAGGATGTCATTCTCTGGAAAAGCTTTGCAAAATGAAAAACTCACTGTTTGCAAAGTCAGTTTCATTAGAATCACGAACTACTCACCGTGACAAAGATTATCACAATAGTAATTAACGGTGATACAAGTTTTTCATAGCGTGAGACCATCAAGACGGCAACAGTTCGCTCCACACCAAGTAAAAAATTTCCGATGTAGAATAATAGACCTCCGTACCGTACAATTGGTTTCACGTTTTCGAAGATTTTCTGTAAAGCGTTGGACATTTGGCAGGACATTTAAGAAGATGCGTCTCTATATTGCTATGAATCTTGGACCGAAATTGAGCAAAAAACAACCCAGATTGTTTCAGTGACATAATACCAGGAGTGGTAGTAATCTATCTGAAACTACGAGTTTTGAAATCAACGAAACATGTATGTATTCTGCGAGTTTAAACTCCGCATGGAAAAGGTGATTTTGAGCCGATGTAGTGATGATTGGGTTCGAATCTATCTAGTATTCCTAGTATTGCTCGACCCTGCAATAACCTACCTCCAAATTTGGTGCAAAATGGTTCCGTGCTTCCAATGCAGTGCTCCCTTCTTTGGAGGTAGCAGCTGGAAAACGTCATGGTTTCGGGCATGCTCGCGAGCTCGCTGAAACTGGCAGTATGCGCTGCATTCTCGCGAGATGGACAGAGCACGATGAAATAGCGCAGAGATGGCAAAGACGCGAGACACTCCCAGTTTCGGGGAGAAAAAACTGGTGCGGACGACTTTTTCGTCCATCATGCGAGGTCGTCGAAGAGTACATGAGCGACAGCCAGCTGTCGACACCCGGCTGGCGGCAGTCGCCGCGCTCGGCGGAGCCGTCCTCGCCGCACACCGATACCTCCCTAGATCGACTGAGGTCATGCATATAGATTATACTTGTTATTCTATGAAAATTTTTCGGATAATGGATCGATTCGGATAATCCCGATTTTGAATTTTCCGGATAATTGGTTCGATTCAGATAATGCGCTTTTTCAAAATCCCGGATAATTAATAGATTCAAATAATGCCTTTTTTCCAATGATTCGGATGCGGATATCCGGTCGGATAAATTCGGAAAACTTTGGATATTTTCGGAACAAAGTTGAGGCAAAATGGTGAAAAATAAAAACCAGTTATTCAAGGCAAGCTTTTGAAAACATCCATAATTGAACAAACAGTAGTACTTCATTGCTGTTGCAGCATGTTAATATACAAACCCCAATCTTCATAAAGTGTGTCCGAATGAGACTGGCCGACCATGCGGCGGTCGTGTGTGGCAGGCGGCCGTCGTAAGGACCGCTCTCGGACGAGTGTTCGAACGGTTGCCCCCTCGGCTGCGGAGCTGATTGATTGCTTGCTGACAGCCGCTTCCATCCCCGCTCCTAGTGAATGGCTGCGGGGAAGGCTCGCTGTCGTTTCACATGCTCGTTCGAGAGCGGCGCACGCGACAGCCGCCTGCCACGTACAACGGCCGCATGGCCCGCCATTTTCATTCCCCCCCCCCTCATATCCATATTAAAGGCAGCGTTCACGATGATCATCCTCGTTAAGTTTCCACAGATAAATGATAGGCGGTCCCGTGCCCCAGATACGCCCCCTCGAAATGAACAAATGAAGACTCAGATTACAGGAATAATCAAGTGAAGGAAGTGCTGATAAGTTAGCTGGTCGCCTGATTGCATTGAATGCTATCATCCTTCATAGCGATCAATTCCTCCACGCTCAAAAATCAAAGTAAACAAGGGAGGGCCTATATTGACTGAAAAACGCGTCTTTCTTGTCCTTTTCAAGCATGCCTTGCAGCGGGCACCAGACCTTCCATAAACCGTGAAGATATAAAAGAAACCGAAAGTGAAACTTATCGTGAATTCTGCCTTTAGTAAAAATTATGAAAACAAATCTTTAATAACTATATCGTCGTTGGGAGGCACATTATTATCCATACACATGTTTTTCAGGACAACTAGCAAGAAAAAAGTATGCAAAGCAACTTTCCAAAAAAAACGTATACACTGAATAACTAGCCATTTTTTCATCTCACTTGACCACGCCCATTTTCCGGCGCCGCAACGACTCTTTTTGGAAGGAGGAGGAAAATCCTGGGTAGATGTACTAAATATGTAGAAGGGGGTACGGAAAATGATCGTGGTCTAGTGCAATTTTATCCGATTTTATCCGAACTTTATCCGAATTTTATCCGATTTTATCCGAATTTCGTCCCTTCGGATAATCGTTCGATTCAGATAAGGCCGATTTTAAATTTCCCGGATATTGGTCCGATTCAGATAATGCGTTCATTCGAATTTTCGGATATCGTATTACCTGAATCTCGGATAACCGGTCGGATATTCGAAAAGGAGTGATTCGGATACTAAGTTAAATATAGATCACCGTTTGCTTGAGCGTGCAATTCAACGAGTAATACAACTCTTGAGACAGTGGAACAAGGTTTTTGGCGTCAGTAAAGCCCTAGATATTGCGGTATACGTGAATCTGTTGTATTGATGGAAACATTCATGAATTTTTTCAAGGGGGTGAAATTCCAGGTGAGCGTAAATCCTACATAAATGTGAAACGTTTTCCAATTTTTTAGGGATGAACCCCGTAGTTAGAGCACGATTGCCTTTAGCAGCGTTCAGCAACAATGGTTGTCCGCAACTGCGGACAAGGATTTCGTTCCGAATTCTAGAAAATAACTTCCCGAAAATCCAAGAAGAATGAAGAAATACATTGAAGCATTTTTCCATTAAAGCGAACAAAAAGTTGTTCGAACCAACAAAAAGCGAAATCTTATGCTCCTGCGATCGTTCTGATGTCGAGCAAACAAAGTTGCAAACGAAGTTAAAAAATCTCGTTTGTCTACGGGTGGCGATGACAATGGTTAGAGTAGGTCTCACACAAAAATCGAGAGGTGAAAAACTGTGATAAGAAATAAAACAATAATATTTACAGTATAATCAAATTCGTCGAAGAATGGTGAGGAAAATGAATATGCAAGAGTCTCACGTTAGAGGCAGTGGTCACGATGAAAAACGTTTCCGAAAACAACTACAAAAATCAGCTTAGATCAAAAACAGCTCAAAAACTATGAAGGTAGCGCGGTGAGAAACGGGCAAGAATTAGTGTTATTAAGACCCTAAATTTTCAGTTCGTGCACACATGCACAGAAAGATCACAGTCTCATGCCAAGCATTCAAAAATCATCATCGACACTCAGAGGAAGAAATAAATGCAAAATTACCTAATAAAACAGTTGAACAATGAAAGCAAGCACTTCAACCAATGTTTTTGACTAGATGTGTACATAAATCCGAAAGCCCATTGACTGAAATTCAATTTCAAGCCAGCTGATGTTATCGATATTAGAGATCATCGATGCCGATGATGTGGGGTGGGCTCGTCCACCATCAAAAGACAAGGAAGTTCAGGCTTCGAATTTGGCCCAGAACAGTTATTTTTTCGCGTATTTTTCTTATAGGTTCTACTACTCTATACCCAGAAAAGGGTTTAGAGAGAAAAAGAAGGCGAGCATAATTGAGCGCGACCACTGCCTTTGAAAGGGACGTTTTTCCTGCAATAGATAGCCATTGATAATTCCATTTTTGTTAGGACCAAAGGAAAATTTTTGATGGTGTGCACTGCCTTTGAGAACATCATCCGCAATATTTTCGACGTAATGTTTTCCTGCATAGATAAGACCTTCCTGGGCGTTGAACGGGCATCAGGTTTCGTGCCCTTGACTTACTTGACTCAATCGGTTGGCTTTGGCCTGACGCGGTCATTCCGCATCTTCACCGAGGTGAGCCGTCGTAGTAGTCAGCCGTGTCCACTTTTCACGGTCTTCAGCCACAATTTGAACACATTCCATCCAGCTATCACTATTCCATTTCCTGCAAAACGAAACATCGCGCCTGAACTGTCTCTCAATGCCGAGTGACTTCAAATCCTCTTTAACCACATCCATCCAGAACTTTCGCCTACGCCCAGGTGGCCGTTTCCAGACAGGATTTGGAAGCATTCTCAAAGCGTGTTGTACGAGACGATCCGGCGTTCCTCTTAGTATATGCCCGAGCAGTCGAAGTCGACTTTCCATTGCTGTTTGAGATGGCGTTGGGACATGCTGGCACCTCCCTCGTGTCAAGCGTTGATGTACTGCGTCGATTTCCTTGTAAAGGTCCTCGTTATGGCATACACGCGGCCAGAAATATCCAAACAAACGTCTAAACAGCTTCCTCTCCGTGCAATCCAACCTTTCTATCTGCGTCTTCGGTGCTGCCCACGTCTCCGATCCGTACATCATGATGGGGGAATAGCGGATAGGTAGACGCGCAACTTGACTTCCTTAGCGATGGGATTAGACCACAAACACTTGGTTAGAGAATTGAATGCAGAAGTAGCTTTCGCACATCGTTGTCGAATATCCGCTGCATAACTACCATCGTTCTTCAGCAAACAGCTCAAATAACAGAAAATCATTCACCAGTTCGATACGTTGTCCGTCCACACAAACCCCCGTTGAAGGCCTCTGACAAGAGACCACTTCAAACAAAAAATGGAGATTCGAAAAACGCTTTTTTTGAGAGTTGTAGAGGGCGTGAAAATGAACAATTAAGGATCCTAAAATTTCACTCAGTCCTCACGGGTAGATCAAAAACCACCAAAACAATGGGTTGCTGTAGGTGAAAAGCCATTCAGTGAAACCTAACCTAGAAAAAAAATCCGCTAAAAAACAGAAAACGGACGGCAGATTCGTGCTCAGCGTCCCAAACTACCCCCTAGGCCGGAGTTCTGGTGAAAAAATCTCGACATTTGAACCCCCAAAAATGGCATTGAGCTTCTTACCTCATGGGGCTCCACAGATCGAAAAAAAATTTATGACTCAAACTTCGCTCTCGGAGGTTATTTAAAGTGCTCATAACGAATCTGAGGTCAGTTTATCGATTTTCGACATATTACGGTAGATTACGGTGGGTATACGGTAGTTGGGTCAAATTCTCAGATTTGACTCAAAATTTCTGAACGGGGGTTATTTGGGGTGCTGAATACGAATTTGATGTTCATTTGACGATTACCGAATTATTAAGGTAGGTTTAGGCCTTCTATTTCATGACAACTACCGTAACCTGCAGTTAACCTCAGAATTTCGGCAAACGATCTCTAGATTCGTGTTCAGCACCCTAGATTACCCCTACATACAAATTTTGAGCCGAATCCAAAAATTTTTTTCTAAACCACACTAAAAATTCCACGATGGGTTTTCTTGCCTTGCCGCGTGGCTTGAAGAAACGCCTATAACTTTTTTCGGAGTGGTTTCTTTTTTTTTCAGAGAAGCTGCGGAGAGCATACTCGGATTCTACGTCCAAAATGGCTCCAGAACACTACATTTAATCCAGAATGGCCACGCTGACTAGAAGCATTCTCTTGTGAAGTGTGTTTTTAGAAGAGTGGTTCTGTCCTACTCAAAATTTCGGAATTGATAACGAAACACTTTTCTTGAGTCTTCAAGCCATGCGCAAAAGTATTAGGTTGCTTCAATGGATTTTGTAGTTTAGGTAAACCCATTTCTGTTTATAATAATTATTTCTGTTGGAAAAAAGATTGGTCATTGATCAAGGAACAAGTCCGCGAAACTTCATTCTGCCCAAACTTTTTTTCCAACCTCATGTATAAAAACACGTGTTTGTAGAGTGTTTCTGCAAATTAACGACGCTTTTTCTGTGGCATATGTGGGAGAGGAAGGTAAGGGTATTCTTGATATTCTAGCAACTGTCAAAACTTCGGAATTTCCATAGTTTCTAACATTGATGTGAAGCGTTCTCCGTTTATATCACGTTACCTCTACGATATAATAAATGAGGTACAAAAAACAAGAGACACTGATAAAACTCAAAACAAGAAGGGTGAACACACAGAAATGTCATTACTACCGGCCACAATGAAGTGATGATCCCACAGTATTCGAACCATCTTTCAATTGCCTTGTAATCCAACGCCTAACCGACTAGGCCACGATGTGATGCCAGGTACTCCCAACTATCACATTGCAATGATCGGTGGTTTGCATGAAACGAGCATTGTTCAGGGGATCAATGAACAATTCATAACTCGAGAACCTAGCTAGATTTCTGCTTCAAACTTTTAGGAGAACCTGTTCAGATGATTTCAAGGCCACTGTATAGCTCACATTTGTGCTACGTCCTCCCAATCCAACGTTCTGGTTTCTTCCTTTTTTTATCGTTTTTGATCAACCCGTGAGGACTGAGTGAAATTTTAAAATCTCGAATTGTTTTTTCTAACCCCTCTTCAACCCTCAAAAGACCGTTTTTCAAAACTCCATTTTTCGTTCGAAGTGGTCCCTTGTGAAACTCCCCCACATCTGCTCGCATTTGTCGGGGCGAAAACGAAGTCGATGGGCTGCGGCATACTTTGAAACGAGGTTCACGATCCTCTGCAGTTTTGCGTTGTTTTCAGCAAATAACGCAATGTCGTCGGCGTATTCCAGCTCGACAAGGGAGCGTCATGATGGTGTTAGGATCACGTCCGCAGGAAACTGTTCTGCAACTCTGCGCATGATGTCATCAACGATGAAGTTGAAAAGAAAAGGTCCTGCTGCGGTTCCTCGCCTTACTCCTGTTTTTACCTCGAAAGCTGAACGAACTGCTGCAGTTGTTCCTCTGTTCATGTCCTCGATTTACCAAACATACTTTTCCGGGACTCCATCTGCTCGCAGAGCATTGAGCAATCGATCACGATGAGGAGAGTCGAACGCGGCTTCAAAGTCCGAAAAAGCAAGCTGCATTGGCTCCGAATACCGCTGCCACGATTCGATTACTCTTCTCACGACGAACACTTGGTCGATGGTCGATCTTCCAGGTCGAAAACCGGCTTGCTCATCTCTGGTCGTTCCTTCAAAATGTTTGATAAGTCGCTCGAGAATGATACGTTCTAAAACCTTGTACATGACACGAAGTAGAGAGATTCCTCTGTAGTTCTTAGGATCCGTGACGGATAGCTCCTTGTGAAGAGGTAAGATGATTGCATGTCTCCACAAATCAGGTAACCTTTCGCTCATCCATATGGCACGGATGGTGTCGGTCATTTCATAAATCTCAGACGGAGGAAGAGCTTTCAGCATTTCAGCAGTGATGTTGTCATCTCCACCTGCCTTTCCATTCTTCATTTTCCGGACACAATCCGAAACTTCAGACTCGGTCAGCGGTTCCCCACTGACATATTAATGTGCTCTCTGAGCATGCGGGAGGTCAGGTATTGATCGCGCTGGACAATTCAGTAATGAACTGAAGTAATTCTTCTATATTGGCAGCGTCGCATCACCAACTGCAACTCCATTGGTAGTGTTCAAGACAGGAGAACATCTCTTCATCTTCCCGCTGTACTGTCGCAGCAACGTGTAGGCTCTCCTCGGATTCTTCTCCTCCCAAGCCTTCTCGAACTCCTTAGCTCTACACGTCCACTCCCGTTCGCGGTCACTTTGTAGCTGCCGACGCAAATTCCTCCTCAGACGCTTCTCCTCCACGAAGTTTTCTGCAGTTCGGAGAGCACATACCTTGTTGCAAGTAGACGTCGTTCTCTCTGGGACGTAGACGAACTTCTTCTTAGGCTGTACAACCGGGAGTGCCATTTTCGAAGCGTCCTGGATGCACTTGACAAAAGAAACCGCGTCGCAAAGTTTCTTCTTAGTCCGTACTCCGATGTGAATGGAAACGCGTTGTCGAAAATTCCTTCTGCACTCTTCATCTCTGAGACTTGTCATGTCAATCCTCTGGAGAGGCTGAGCCCCTCGCTTCCTCTTATGAATCCTCGCAGTGAAGTTCAACAGAACAGGACGGTGATCCGAATCGAATGCGACATCCCTCACAGCTCTAGATCTTCGAATGTCCGATACTGGAATATTCCTCGTCAGGACATAGTCAAGCTGTAGCTTCAAAGTTGTCATCTTCCGCTTCCGCTGCTCTTCTGGAGATATCTGGGTTGGTCTCTGCCATGTAAGCTGATGGCTGCGATGATTCCTCTTGAATGTCGATGCAATAATCAGACCACTGCGTTCACAAAAGTCGACAAGGCGGTAACCATTGTCCAATGTTTGCTCCACTGGGTAGAACCATTTACCGAGTACTTCGGATTCCTGATGAAGTCCCATCTTCGCATTTGCGTCAATCCCCACGACAACAGCATGCTGACAAGGTATCCTGGCCAGCAACGTATTGAGTTCCTCATAAAACGCATCCTTCGAATTGTCTTCGGCGGTTTCAGTGGGCGCATGAGCACTCACTATCCACAGATTGAATCCTCTGTGATCCCGCAGTCGTACGAATGCATTCCGACACGACGTTGAGCCAAACTCTTTGACCGTACCATTGAAATCCTTCCTTACAGCTATTGCACAGCCTCCCACTCTCCTATCGTCAGCGTTACCGCAGTAGATGGTGTACTCTCCGACGTTGATGACGGGTCTATCCTTGAGGCGGGTTTCCTGCAAAGCAGCAAACGGTGCATGGAAATAGCTCAGAAGTCTGGGTAGCGCAGTTTTTTGGATATCACTCGACAGCGATCGACAGTTCAGGGTGGCGAAATTGTGGCTTGTGGGCGAAGACTCCATAAACTCCTTAGGTACGGATCCTAAGGTGTTATGGACCAGAAGCCTTAGTGTGCCGGACAACAACACCTTTATACAATTTATGGGATACTTTCGCGATATATGTAGTTGTGCACGCTATACGCTCGAACGTTCCCTTTGTACACTCAAACGTTTGCTGGGTTCAGTAGAAGCAGGGGCACCAACGAGCAGGTACTAACAGACTTGTATACACACCATTCGTGTCCTAACGCCTATAAATAATAGTGGAGTAACTCTGTGATGATTTTGCGCGGGTGAGCCATGACGTCGAGCTGGGAATGGTTGTCCGTTGCATGAAGAGAGGTGAACGTGTGTTATGAACGCGTGCATTGCTGGGAAAGGGAACCCAGAGTTCTGCTATTGTACACCTTGCCTTTGAGCATTGCCACACAAATCGATTTTTTCGTTCACAAAAATTTTGGTTCCGTATTCGGGGTGAAACGCTTACTTAAGTTTTTTGGGTAGTAGGGGCGGGCCGACTTTTTTTCTGTAGTTTCTCACTCATTTGATCGAATTGAGATCTCGCGCTCGGCAGGCTTGCTCTTCACAGTGGGCGGACTATAATATCAAATTTTGCTCCTGAGGTTAGACTGTGACTTTGAAGGTCCTCACTTACGCGATGAATTAAAGAATAAAAAATGAAGGGTTCCAGGTGGTGCTTACTGTAAACTGCGTTCCCTGGTTTGCTATGTGCTTGCTACACATAATCACTACATAGTCAACCTCGAATCACGAAGATACGGCAGAAAAAACGCAATGGCTCGTTATATGTCTACGTGACATTGTCGCGAATATCAATCAGGGTATAAGTAAAAAAAGATATATTAGATGCAACCGAATTAAGACATGAATACCATACTATGCGAGCCGTAAAAGTTCTACTGTGCTTCTCTGGGCCAAATTCCGGTCCGCAATCGCGTCTTGACACGCTCTGCGGCCGTGCGCTTTCAATTCGAAAGAGTTTCCAGCGCCGCAGCCGCCGATCTGTTGACTTTAGGTGGGTTTCAGAAACTGGAAACTAAACAAAATGGAGAAAACTGTATAAAAAAGCCATATCGAGTCGGCTTTGGCGCTGGAAACTCGACTGACTCGAGCGCGTGCGGCCGCAAAGCGTGTCCGGACGCGATTGCGGACCGGAATTTGGCCCAGAAAAGCACAATATATAAATTTTATTTTACCGACCGAGCTTCTGCTTTTTTACCCCACGTCCTTTGATGAACGCACCCCGTTTCTGAGAAGTCATGTTTCCAGAACCCTGGCCAAATTCTGCAGCACGCACACAGAATAGCAGCGAAGAGTCTAGATCCAGCCTGGAACTCAACTTATCGAACTTCCTCCAACACAGCGCTGCCTCGAGAACAGGATTTTTCAAACCGAGAATTCTGCCCGTTGTGAGTTCGACCATTTTTGATCTCAGAATCCTACTTTGCTCTATCAAAAAAAAAAACACCGTCTCAGATGCAGATGCAGCTTCTCCTCTTACATAGGACACACATATAGTCTACAGCAATATTAGTAGGACCTGGTGAGGTTGCGGACTCGTCCTAACATACGGTAGTTTGTTAGTGGTATCGCTCATTTTTCCGGAACAGCTTTGATAGATGGGTGAGTCTGTGTGTTCACCGATACAACCACATCTTTGGAAGCAATGAAAACAGGTGAAAATGTGAGAGCGGAAGCCGAAACTAACCGACGAATTTTAGTTATTTCGAAAAAAATGATTGATAAGACTATCAGGCTACAGTATGTTAAGAAGAATCCGCAACCTCACCAGGTCTTACTTCCATTGCTGTAGACTATACTTTGACAACCCTCATCGGTCCTGCATGTGGTCTCATGCGAGGCCAATGCAAAGTGTTGGCTTGGAGACAGACATTTACGCGGTTTGTAGCTTGACGAACAGTGCGTTAACACCGTGTAAGAGATTGCTAAACAGTCCACTTGGAAATCAGTAGATTGAAGCGTGCTCGTAAAACCTTTGCAGAATGCAAACTGCGTGATGCCTGATAATCAATCTGAATCTCGCTGCGCCTTGGATTCTCCCGCGAATGACTAGCTCAAATTTGCTTTTGAAATGCGATACTCGTTCCAGCCGCGGAGGGGCTGTATTGGTTTGGTTTCGCTATGACCTTGTAATCAATTTGATTAGAATAAATTATAATTGGAATCCTTCGCAACAGATGTTTTCAGATTTCCTTCCACAGACGTGAGGGGAGTCGAGACTACACCCACCAACGAGCTTGCTTTGAAACGGTACAGACATAATGAAGTTATCATCCCAGAAGCCTAAAGGCAGTGTTCACGATGGAAAAGGGGTTTAGTTTCCACTGAGAATGGGTAGCGTTTTTATCACAGTATTTTTGTCTATTCTCTTAACGAAACTTTCGGAGCCATGGAACCACTTGTTCATTGCCAGGCTATTGTGAGACAAGAAACCTCATAGGCCTTTATGGTCTTCTCCCGTAAATGATGACAGATACGCTAAAGGAAAATAACAAATTTCAACAATGTTAAGGGAGAACTTGAGAAAACTGAAGCAATCTGAACGTCTACGACTGCCGGTGCAGAACCCCCTTTCCACGTCGGGGGGGAGGGGGGGGGGGCATATCCTTAAAGGCAGTGTTCACGATAGAAAATTTGTCTCAGTTCCCACTAGGAATGGGTAGTGGAGGGACACACTGTAACGTTAACGTCGAAAGAACGCATGAAAACGAGCAAGGAAAAGCTCCAAAAGAGCCCGAATTTGACAATTAGAGCGTAAGGCAAACCCCAAAAACGCAACACACGCCCACCGACGTGAACAAATGAATGCTCGAGATCGTGAGATGAGCGATGATTTCCATTCATTAGCCCCGTTCTTCCCTTCATTCTCAACTTCTCTCTTTACTCTGGTCGGCCCGTACACATCGGCTGCAAAAGACGGAAGTTACAAGCCTTGGACAACTCGTCGACCATTTTTCCTTAGCTCAATCTTTGAGGGCCATAACTCCGTTCCCGAATGGTCTTGAAAGACCTCAGAGACATCATTAGAATCAGCATGGGGCCCTATTCAAGATAGGTGGAAGAACAGGGAAACGATTTTCATCGTGAACACTGCCTTTAAGTCAAAGACGGGCACTCTGAGCGGCCTAAAGGCAGCATACACGCTCACAAACATGGCCATGATATCAGCATAATAAGGCACGCATTGCCCTTACCATATCGTCAACAACGTTTGAGGCGTTGAAAACCATCCACGATGACAATATTTGACCAATCATGTCTCGCACTCCTGTATTTTCACACCCCTTCGAGTAACTGAATGAAAAGGTAAACTTGAGAAAACATGTGGCAACTTAGAGTGATAACACTACCAAAACGGAGTGCAAGAGAGAAACAGCCCGATTAACCTGTTGCATGTTTGTGCAGCGATGAAATCCTCCAATTCAAAAAGTCAGCCGGAGTAGAGCAGCATTCTCGAAAGTGGACGAGAGTTCATGGGTATTTAGACATATTATATTTAAGTAAATTGAGCCGTTTTTTCTCGTGCACTACCTTTTGATAGTGCTATCACTCTCAATTATCACATGTTTTCTCAAATGTAACTTTTCATTCTTTTATTCGAAGGGTTATAAAAATACGGGCGTGCAAGACATAATTGCTCGAATATTGTCATCCTGGATGGCTTTCAGCGCTTCAAACGTCGTTGACGACATAGTAGGGGCCGTACAGACATATCTATGCTGTTATCTCGACCATGTTTGCTAGCATGTAGCAATATCAAGTAAAGTTTATAATGAGTACTATTCCCGACCTACTCCAGTCGAAAAAAAAAAACCGCTGAGTTATAAGTACCGTTCACGGAGCAGCAGTTTTGCACGCGCTAATAGACTAATGCTACTGAAGCCGCCCTGTGATATTTGCTTCAAAATTTGAGAAAATGGAATTTAACAGACCCTCTGATATTACATAATTTCTGGATGGGGGTAAGGCGCGACGCTGCTTGGCGGGGAAAATTGCGCGGGAAAACGAAGAGAGGATGGCTATTAATCGAATGATTCCGCTCCCAATTGGTGATATCGGTTTCCTACTCGATAGACACTGACGATATGTTTCAGCGCTTACCTCAGTATTGTACTGCAGCAAATCGGACACAATACAAAAAACCGAGAATACGCTTGTAAACTGCACTCCAACTGTTGCCATCAGTGTGATGGTCCTGGAAATACGGAAATAGTAGGATAGAAGTACCACAAACGTTTGATAACGCAGAAAAAACCCATCCTGTGGCTATGATTTTCTTGTGGAATGCCCTGACTAGATTTCCTAAATACGGTTATTTCTGTCCGTTTAGCATAACGGACTGGTCGACACTGCCATTACTGAAGGATTTAAGTAAAACCGTTGCTGCGATGCCCCAATTTTTGGAATGCTGCTAGAAATCATTTCCATCAACCGGATTCCAGAAATATATAGTACGGACCAGTTTCCGAATGTTGCAAACGTACCGAAAGACAACTGGAAAACCTATTGTAACATTCACAACCACGACCAGGTTTTTGAACATAGATTTCATTGCCACAAGGAGTGTTGCCTAAACCTCTATTTATTCAATGCACTAACCTATACACCCCATGACTTCGTGGTTCCACAGCTAATTCCTTTCAGGTTTCAGGAACATAAGCATCTTTCACGTCTTGTTTTATACGTATGGAAACGTCCCGCTGCAATCACTTCACCGGTTTAGCGATTTTTTCGCCCAAACTTGCGCATTGGAAAACAAAGAAAGATGACAACTGTAGTATACGTGGAAATGGATGTCACATTCGTATACAACAATTGACGAAACCTCTATATGCGAATATCTTGGTAGTAATGGTAAATTAGTGCGCTCAACTCGTCCCGCATGGATTTTGAGTATTTTATTCTCTAGATAGCATACCAACCCAAGCCATCTCACTCTTTATCGCGGTTGCGGGTAAAGAGTAGAGGAAGACCATGGTGTGTTATACCCACATTTGAATATTAGTACGGGTTTCGTTCTTGAATCCGGCTCCTGTACTAGAGCGCTTACGCCGCTGTAGCATTGGAACGAGGTAAAACAACCGCATCTTAGCCATCTTGAGCAGCCATCGCGTCAAGGCTCCGCCTTTTTTTTACCCAAGCTCGCCCCTTCTTTTCAAACACTCTCGAATCGAAATATTAGATGCGGCACTTTTTAGCTCTTTTTGACGCTTTTAATGGTGTGAGCGCTCTAGTACAGGTCATTCGTGTCTGTTAGCTTCACTATCTGAACCTGGCGTATATCGTATGACGTTATGTCTCGTTTTCAAATTCTACACATAAGAACCTGTTACTTCTTAATTTGCCGACTTTATCAGAACCAAACTGAAGTGTGCAGTTCGCATACAACCGCTGCTGCAAAACGTGCTTCGAAGATAGTGGTGCTGGGATCGCGTGGTCCCAGCACGATTATCCTCGAGCTGCATGTTGCGAGGGCGGTCGTCTGCAAATACACACCTGAATCCGTAATGAAATCCGTCTCGAAAAGGCCAGTACATTGAGTTGCCTTCGGTTTTCTCCACCAGTTCCCGATACTCACAGCTCCAAATGCCAAAAATTTCATGACATTTTTGACCTTGTATGTTACCCCTGGGAAATGCAATGGGGTGTCCCTTTTGAAGCTGTCATCATTCGCCCTTCACCCTAGTGATAACGACCATATCAGGCCTATTCTCTCCGGGAACTTCCCCACCATTGTGTGGGCACTGACGCGTCTTTCCGCGTTACCGAGGCCCACATGTCAAATACCCAATGTGCCTGATCAATGTCCAAGTTTCGTATAACCAGGTTAGGATCCGTCCATAGCAGACGACCAGCGGCAAAGCGTCAAGGCGTCGGAGCATCATGCGCCAGAGCTCAAACGCCGGCCCATGACGCTCGACGGCTGGCGCATTCAACGTGTCGGCACGTGGTTAACGATGGTATAGATAATATTAGTGACAGCCGTTACGGTCACTATGCCACAACCGTCAGCGACTGGCCGGCTGCAGTGGTCGCTAGGGAGTCGCTGGGGAGTCAGCGTCACCTTACGGTCACTTGACGCTAAGACGTCTGCTATGGACGGAGCCTTACGAGTACGTCTTGAGCAGTCATATTGATCAGCATAAACTCATAGTTTATAAGGCTGAGGATAGCCTAGGCCACAATTTCGATAGTTCTTTTGAGGTGGGGCCGCTGCTCTTCTTACTGCACCGAGACATGTAGAATAAGCTCAAAAAGAAATCGAATGGTTGAAAAATTATGTGTGTTAACTCTGCTCCCAGAAGCTGTCTTCGCGCAAATTTGTTCGTGGGTAAAAGATTCCAGTATCTAATAATAATCTACCAGCATTTGGTTGCTTTGTTCATCGCTGTTTCACATAATGTCTTGATGGCTTGAGAAGAGGAAAGTGCAAATAAGATCCGCGTTCTCTGGTTAGGAGAGTATTCAAAAATTTTTCATACAAAAAAAAACAGAGAATGAATACTTCACCTTTCCTCAACCGAGCACTTTAGCTTTAGGATTTGCTTGCCATTTTGTTTGAAATGGCAAGGAAGTGACTACAAATGAGCGCGCCATGACGTCAAACTACAGTGCCTGATATGTGGGAGAGCTATTCAATACATGCAGTGCGTTTCATAAGTATAGGGGCACCCCAAGACCACTAGTATATAAATTCACAAGAATATTTGGAACATTTCATGGCTACCATTGAACTCGGCTCACCTGCAAACCCCAGTCTACAACATTTCAATAGAAAAACCTGAGAGAATTTAGGTAAACTAGGACTCCAACCTTAAATCAGGCTATTTCATAAGTACAGGGGCATCCCCGAAATTCAACGGCTATATTATCAGAAGCGTGTACAAACAAAAATATGGAAGTTTATCGGTCCTCCATCTTTAGAAATTATTTCGAAAACACGGTTTGAATTGAGTCGAACACCCTTCTAAGCACTTGCCCGTCCAGACTGTTCCAAGCTCGGGTAATGGCTGCTTTGAGATCTTCAACGTTGTCGTATGTGCGGCTTCCACCGAAGATGCCACGCACAAGTATGCCCCACACATTCTCCATTGGGTGAACATTGGCCTGGAGAACAGTCCTTAAATCTTGATTTCATAGAGTGGATCATGTGGATGGCAGCACTGTCTTCCTGGAATTTGAATTTTTCCGTTGCGCTAGGCAAGAAATGGCTGCAAGTGAACTCTAAGGATGTTCTGGTACTAGACCGAGTTCATGTGGGTAGAAATGAAGGAGATCTCGAGCATTCTTCCTTGGTAGAACCCGCCCAAAACCATGAAAGTTCCCCACAAGTTCCTTGTGCTGGAGAACATCGGTTCCTTCCGTAAATCTCTCCAGTAATAGGCGTAACCAGCTGGGATATCAAAATCTAACTTTTTTCGTGGGAAAAAATACGTGAAAATGACAATGTGACTTTAGAAATTCTACGAAACTAGTGATTACTTTGAACCAATCTGTCACCGTGTTGTTTCTCGCAAAGTACAGTCGTGCAACGTTTTATGAATTTCTGAGCAGTGGGGGCGGACGAAGACGGCAATGCACAAAGCTGTTCTGAAGGCGAATGCTTCTCCAGATGGTCGCTATGGACACAGGCGTCCGCAGATCGGCTCGAACCTCGTTGACCGTGTTGGTTGAGTTTGAGACCAGTCTTCCGTTGCGACGTTCTCCTTGAGCTGAATCTTTGGCCTAACGAATCTCTTCCTATGGCCATACGATTCAGGATCATGCAGATATTTGCCGACGAAATTTGGTGAACGACAAAGTTGCTCGGCAATCTCAAGCCACCAGTATGCAGTGCACCAAAAAAAAACTTTTTTTCACCAAAAAAATTCGCTTCCTTTACCAAAGTGACCCTATTATGAAACGCCTAAATTGTGGTTAAAGGCTGTGGTCACGATGAAAAACGTTATAGAAAAAACTACAAAAATCAGCTTAGATCAAAAACAGCTGGAAAACTATGAAGGTAGAGCGGTGAAAAACGGGCTAGAATTAGAGTTTCTAGGGCCCAAAGAAGCTGTTTTGTGCACACGTGCACAGCGATGACGAAAAAGATCGCCGTCTCATGCCGAGCAGTCAAAAATCATCGACATTCAGAGGGCGAAATCACTGCAAATGTAACGAATAAAAACAGTTGAACAATGAAAGCATCACTTCAGTCAATGTTTTTGACTAGATGTGTACATAAATCCAAAGCTTCATTGATTGAAATTCAATTTCAAGCCAGCTGACGTTCTTGATATCAGAGGTCACCGATGCCGATGATGTGGAGTGGGCTCGTCCACCATCAAAAGACAAGAAAGTTCAGGTTTCAAATTTGGCCCAAAACGGTGGTTTTTTCGCGATTTTTTCTTATAGGTCCTATTACTCGAGACCCAAAAAAGGGTTTAGAGAGAAAAAGACGACAAGCATATTCGATCGCGACCACTGCCTTTAAAGTCCTAGGTTACTCACATTCTTGAAGATTTGTTATTGTTAAAGGCAGTGTTCACGATAAATTTCACTTCCGATTTCTCCACGGCTTACGGAAGGTCTGGTGCCCTATATAGCAAGGCATGCTTAAAAAGGACACGAAAGACACGTTTTTTTAGCAAAAAAAAACCCTCTCTTGTTTACGTTAATTTTTGAGCGTGCAGGAATTGACCGCTAGAAGGATGATATCAGAGCAATGAAGCGATCAGCTCACTTTTCAGCACTTCCTTGACTTGATCATTCCTATAATCTGAGTCTTCATTTGTTCATTCCGAGGGGGCGGATCTGGGGCACCAGGCATGTCTGGTGCACCAAAACGTTTGTTTGCAGCCGTTAATTTGCCGCTCCTGGCCCATTTTCTACCGTTCTTTCGACACTGGGAGCTTAGGATCCTTCTCGCCTATCATTTCACTGCAAAAAGTCAACGAGGATGATCATCGTGAACGCTGCCTTTAACACTTGAGAGACCGCGTGTCCACACTGCGCACCCACGGCTGTTTTGCCCCTCGGACCGCGTGTCCACACTGCGCACCCACGCCATAAAACTTTCAATAATTTCTGAAGTTCTAATGCGTGAAGCCCTCCTCAAACACGAATAGGTTCTTCATAATGTAAACTATCTACATTCACAGTGGTCAAGCATTTTGAGTGCTCTTAGTAATTTTACTACCACCTCCGAAAATGGCACTTTTCGAATTTCCGAGCTTCTTTGGTGAGAAAAAAATTGTCCCAAACTCTGGTCAAGGGAGTTATTGAGATGATGCTCATCACGTAACGTCGGCGTGGATCCGGAGGAGACTTTGCGTTCACTGTTGAAGGTTGGCGCAAACTCGGTGCACCTATGTTCTAGCATGTGGCACCGAGTTTGCGCCAACATCCGATGAGGAACGCGAGGTCTCTTCCGGATCCACGCCGATGTTAACTGATGTCCTCTAGTTGATTTTCGTAATAGCAGTGACACCTGTTCGAGATAACTGCAGTAGATCATCGTTTCAAATTTCGCGGCCTTGACCCGAAGGTCATTCGAGCTGCTGCACAAGGTTCCGGTGTTTACTTTGCAATTTTCAATGGAATTTCCGTCGATTGCGGTATGTTAGCCATCGTTTATCTTTGTTGCAGATTTCGCTAAACTGCGAGAGGGAAATAACTTGAGGGGGGGGGTGAAAACCTGTGAGTAGTTCGATGCTCAAAATTTTGTTGATACTTCATCACGGGGTTTACTTGGAGGCCTCGAAGAACAATCAAATGATGTTTTTTTAGGATTTCAAAAGCACCGTTGTTGTTGTTTGCCGTTCGTTATCCGTTGATAAACGTTTGGGGTTTTGGTGCGATTTCGCTCAGGTGGTCATTTGGGGGGGGGTGGTAATTATAAATCTGATTCCCATTTTGAGTTTTTTGATGAAATTTTCATCGGTTAAATCGGACAATTTTGCAGGTCAAAGTTTATGAGTCCGCCGAAAGTTCTCCATGAGGTTCAATAGGACATTGCATAGTAGAAGTTCGTTCATTTTTCAAATTTTCATTAATGTAGGTTGGCTCCGCCTGGCTCAGCTCTGACCATATTCTGTAACCTGCCGAAAATTCTAGAAGTCAAGAGACAAACGTTTCTTTCGTGACCAGCACCCCCAAAAATTTGCGTAAAGTTTTTCAAAGCACCTTGTGCATGCAAAGTTGAAATACGTTCTAAAAACAAGACAAAGCAGGCCCGTAAGAAAGCGGTGGATCATTGCTTCACTATGGCCTTACTTCAAATCTCTATTTACTCTCTGTACTCTCAGCTGGAGTGGAAATGGAGTGCTGGTTGTGTAAGTAAGAAAGCCTGCTCCGATCAAAATAGTTCCCAGCGGACCGCGTGTCCACGCATGTCACCCACGGAAACGATTAGCCGTGGAGCGCACCGGTCGGCTGTGGAAATTCGCCATGGAGCAGGCGGTCTCTTAAGTGTTAAGAAACACAATGTATACTACAGTGTCTTCCCTCAGATAGCCATCGACTATACAATTCTGAATTTGTTGAATCTGAAAAAAAAAACTAGATCACCAAAGACGTATTTATTTCAGAATTCGGCTACACAACAGTTCATCTATCTACGCAATCGCGTTCTGTCCGCGAAGTTCACGCTGAGTGCGGAATTGTGTTGCGGCGCAGTTCCCAAGATCACCCGGGCGGTTCTTACCTTTTGTCGCCGCTGCGAAAATAGACAAAAACCGCCCGGGTGATACAACATCCCTGTCTGAGGATCACCGAAACCACGCCGCAACACGCTTTCGCGGTCAGCGTGCACTTTGCGGACTGAATGCGATCGCGTAGATAAACTGCATCCGCACGTTGTTTTGAAGAGCAAGTCAGAATTTCAGAAAATTGACGCTCGAATGGCTCGTGATTGCCACGAGAAACCACTTCTCAACCATGCAAATCAACGAGCATATGAAAAGCCATTAGCAGCCCACCTGAAATTCGCGTGAAGAAATCGTTTCGTGAGCATCAGGTACCACAATGGAAATGCTGTTAACGTTCCAATAATGTATAGGAATACTGCGAATATTAAAATTACAGTGCTCATGCTGGAAAGCAAAGGTTTCAAAAAATGGTTATCGACAAAGAAGACCTTATTCGATTACGATCAATCAGAGGTGTTGTATCGAGTCAAGCACAGAAAAAATACAAAGCTGTAGATAGAAAAAAACCAGAGAGGATGAGATCGAAGGTGGCTGATCACAGTCAAATAGGAGGAATGGAGTGTATGAATATACGGCACAGTCATTCGCTAGTATGTTTCTCTGAAATGAGACAGCACTGATTGAATTTGTGGAAGTATGGGAATGTACTAGCCTTAGCTGAATACCATGGCTCCATGAGGGCACGGGAAGTGCAGTGCGTTTTAGCCCTAAAAACATAGATATTACTGGAGGAAAATTCGTTTATCCTATAAAATTATGCACACGAAACATTTGCATTCGAAGGTGCACAACTCGCTGGTTTCTGGTGAACAAGTTTGTGTTTCTTGGGGTTCATTACTAAATGGGACGATGGTAAACGGAAAAACTTCAAAATTTTCTGAGTCAAACGCATGTTTCACACAGTATCACAGAAATTTTTCAAAACGAGCATCAAGTCTGCAGTTGCACAGATTGCTGCAAGTGGAATGCGAGTTTTTCAGGTGCTTTGTGAATTTCCGGCTAAAAGTTAGTGAATAATTACGCATTTTGAAAATCGCGATAAGATCTTATCACCCACATCAATCTTTTCCAGAGAACCTATTGATTTTTGGGAAATGTAGTGAAATAGTTGAAAGCATGATTTGGCAGTCGAGTTTGAACCAACTATTGATAAGAGTTGTGCAAAATGAGAGATCGCATTGTATAAGCTTATCCGCAGAACATATCGAAGCAAAATCACGCGTGATGTGGAACAAACAGTTGATCTCACTTTACTTAATAGATCGCGGCATTCCAGCTCCCGAACGAGCGTTTACTGCCAGCCATATCACGCGTGATTTTGCTTCGATATGTTCTACGGATAAGCTTATACAAGGCGATCTCTCATTTTGCACAACTCTTATCGCTCCAGCCGCGAAGCGGCTGGAGAGGTTTGGTTTTGCCTAGGCCTTGTGATCACTTTGATTTTTATAAAATAGTTTATAGAATCTTTGAAACAAAATTTCTGAAGATTTCCTTCTGGATATAAGCGAAGGGGTCCAGAATACACCTGCTGTCCGAATTTCAACAAAATCGGTTCACAAATAACAAAGTTGTGAGCCCGAAAGCTTAAGAAAATTTCATGGTGTGCGCCGTAGGCCGTGAGCCGTAGGCCGTAGGCCGTGGGCCGTAGGCCGTAGGCCGTCACGCTTTTCAGTTCTCACTGCTAATAGCCACTGCCAATGGTCGAAGGCAATCAACTTGGCAGACAGGTAAGTTGGTAGGGGGTGCGTAGGCTGGTAAGTGATCGATTTGTAGGTGAGTGGGGATTCTGATGGCATCATCGGGACGTCATTAAAAGTGCTTCGGGCTTCTGATGACGTCATCTGGACATCGCGAAAAGTGCTTCGGGCTCCTGAGGACGTCATCACGACATCGTCAGAAGTGCTTCGGGCCCCCGATGACGTCATCGTGTCGTCGTGAAAAGTGCTTCGGGCTTCTGATGACGCCATCGGGACGTCGTCAAAAGTGCTTAGGGCTTCTGATGACGTCATCGTGACGTCATGAAAAGTGCTTCGGGCTCCTCATGAAATCATCGGGACATCGTGAAAAGTGCTTCGGGCTCTTGATGACGTCATCGGGAGATCGTGAGAAATGCTTCGGGTTTCTGATGACGTCATCTGGACATCGCGAAAAGTGCTTCGGGCTTCTGATGACGTCATCGTGACGTCGTGAAAAGTGCTTCGGGCTCCTGAGGACGTCATCACGACATCGTCAGAAGTGCTTCGGGCTTCTGATGACGTCATTGGGACGTCGTGAAAAGTGCTTCGGGCTTCTGATGACGTCATCGGGACGTCGTGAAAAGTGCTTCGGGCTTCTGATGACGTCATTGGGACGTCGTGAAAAGTGCTTCGGGCTCCTGATGACGTCATCGTGACGTCGTGAAAAGTGCTTCGGGCTTCTGATGACGTCATTGGGACGTCGTGAAAAGTGAAGTGCATCTGGCTTCTGATGACGTCATCGGGACGTCGTGAAAAGTGCTTCGGGCTTCTGATGACGTCATTGAGACGTCGTGAAAAGTGCTTCGGGCTTCTGATGACGTCATCGGGACGTCGTGAAAAGTGCATCTGGCTTCTGATGACGTCATCGGGACGTCGTGAAAAGTGCTTCGGGCTTCTGATGACGTCATCGGGACGTCGTGAAAAGTGCTTCGGGCTTCTGATGACGTCATTGGGACGTCTTGAAAGTGAAGTGCATCTGGCTTCTGATGACGTCATCGGGACGTCGTGAAAAGTGCTTCGGGCTCCTGAGGACGTCATCACGACATCGTCAGAAGTGCTTCGGGCTTCTGATGACGTCATTGAGACGTCGTGAAAAGTGCTTCGGGCTTCTGATGACGTCATCGGGACGTCGTGAAAAGTGCATCTGGCTTCTGATGACGTCATCGGGACGTCGTGAAAAGTGCTTCGGGCTTCTGATGACGTCATCGGGACGCCGTGAAAAGTGCTTCGGGCTCCTGATGACGTCATCGGGACGTCGTGGAAAGTGCTGCGGGCTGCTGATTAAGCCATCGGGACGTCTTGAAAAGTGCTTCGGGACTATCTGATGACGGGGGCACTCAAGATTAAAGTCAGAAATGGAATGAACGACCGATCTGTAACGCTATCAATCGAAGTATTTCTACAGAACTTCATCAACAACAATGATTGATAGCAGCATCGAACATCTTTGTCAGGTTTTCCATTCATTTTCACGAGCGTCGTGGGTGCCCCTCCCCGTCTATGATAGTCTCAAAAAGTGCTTCGGGCTTCTGATGACGTCATCGGGACGTCGTGAAAAGTGCATCTGGCTTCTGATGACGTCATCGGGACGTCGTGAAAAGTGCTTCGGGCTTCTGATGACGTCATTGGGACGTCGTGAAAAGTGCTTCGGGCTTCTGATGACGTCATCGGGACGTCATCAGAAAGTGCTGCGGGCTGCTGATTAAGCCATCGGGACGTCTTGAAAAGTGCGGGACTATCCTAGACGGGGTCATCAAGATTAAAGTCAGAAATGGAATGAACGACCGATCTGTAACGCTATCAATCGAAGTATTTCTACAGAACTTCATCAACAACAATGATTGATAGCAGCATCGAACATCTTTTGTCAGGTTTTCCATTCATTTTCACGAGCGAATCGTGGGTGCCCCCTCCCCGTCTATGATAGTCTCAAAAGTGCTTCGGGCTTCTGATGACGTCATCGGGACGTCGTGAAAAGTGCATCTGGCTTCTGATGACGTCATCGGGACGTCGTGAAAAGTGCTTCGGGCTTCTGATGACGTCATCGGGACGCCGTGAAAAGTGCTTCGGGCTCCTGATGACGTCATCAGGACGTCATCAGAAGTGCTGCGGGCTGCTGATTAAGCCATCGGGACGTCTTGAAAAGTGCGGGACTATCCTAGACGGGGGGGGGCACTCAAGATTAAAGTCAGAAATGGAATGAACGACCGATCTGTAACGCTATAAATCGAAGTATTTCTACAGAACTTCATCAACAACAATGATTGATAGCAGCATCGAACATCTTTTGTCAGGTTTTCCATTCATTTTCACGAGCGAATCGTGGGTGCCCCCTCCCCGTCTATGATAGTCTCAAAAGTGCTTCGGGCTTCTGATGACGTCAGCGGGGCGTCGTAAAAAGTGCTTCGGGCTTCTGATGACGTCATCGGGACGTCGCGAAAAGTGCTTCGGGCTTCTGATGACGTCATCGGGACGTCGTAAAAAGTGCTCCGGGATTCTGATGACGTCGTTGGGACGTCATGAAAAGTGCTTCGGACTCCTGATGACGTCATCAGGACGTCGTCAAAAGTGCTTCGGGCTCCTGAGGACGTCATCACGACATCGTCAGAAGTGCTTCGGGCTTCTGATGACGTCATTGGGACGTCGTGAAAAGTGCTTCGGGCTTCTGATGACGTCATCGGGACGTCGTGAAAAGTGCATCTGGCTTTTGATGACGTCATCGGGACGTCGTGAAAGTGCTTCAGTCTTCTGATGACGTCATCGGGACGTCGTGAAAAGTGCTTCGGGCTCCTGAGGACGTCATCATGACATCGTCAGAAGTGCTTCCGGGCTCTTGATGACGTCATCGTGACGTCGTGAAAATGCTTCGGGTTTCTGATGACGTCCATCTGGGACATCGCTGAAAAGTGCTTCGGGCTTCTGATGACGTCATCGTGACGTCGTGAAAAGTGCTTCGGGCTCTGAGGACGTCATCACGCACTCAAGATTTAAGTCAGAAATGGAATGATGACGACCGGGACGTCTGTAACGCTATCGAGATTTCTAGAGAACTTGCGACGTCAAACAACAATGATTGATAGCGGCATCGAACATCGTCAGAAGTGCTCAGGTTTTCTGATGACGTCATTCATTTTTCACGAGCGAATCGTGACGTCGTCAGAAGTGCTTCAGGCTCCTGATGACGTCATCGTGACGTCGTGAAAAGTGCTTCGGGCTTCTGAGGAAGTGATTGGGACGTCGTGAAAAGTGCTTCGGGCTTCTGATGACGTCATCGGGACGTCGAGAGAAGTGCTTCGGGCTCCTGATGACGTCATCGGGACGTCGTGAAAAGTGCTTCGGGATTCTGATGACGTCATTGGGACGTCGTGAAAAGTGAAGTGCATCTGACTCCTGATGACGTCATCAGGACGTCGTCAAAAGTGCTTCGGGCTCCTGAGGACGTCATTGAGACATCGTGAAAAGTGCTTCGGGCTTCTGATGACGTCATCAGGACGTCGTGAAAAGTGCATCTGGCTTCTGATGACGTCATTGGGACGTCGTGAAAAGTGCATCTGGCTTCTGATGACGTTATCGGGACGTCGTGAAAAGTGCTTCGGGCTTCTGATGACGTCATCGGGACGTCTTGAAAAGTGCCTCAGTCTTCTGATGACGTCAGCGGGACGTCGTGAAAAGTGCTTCGGGCTCCTGAGGACGTCATCATGACATCGCCAGAAGTGCTTCGGGCTTCTGATGACGTTATCGGGACGTCGTGAAAAGTGCTTCGGGCTCCTGATGACGTCATCGTGACGTCGTCAGAAGTGCATCTGGCTTCTGATCACGTCATCGGGACGTCGTGAAAAGTGCTTCGGGCTCCTGATGACGTCATTGGGACGTCGTGAAAAGTGAAGTGCATCTGGCTTCTGATGACGTCATCGGGACGTCGTGAAAAGTGCTTCGGGCTTCTGATGACGTCATTGAGACGTCGTGAAAAGTGCTTCGGGCTTCTGATGACGTCATCGGGACATCGTGAAAAGTGGATCTGGCTTCTGATGACGTCATTGAGACGTCGTGAGTCGCATCTGGCGGCGTCATCGGGACGTCGTGAAAAGTGCTTCGGGCTTCTGATGACGTCATCGGGACGTCGTGAAGAGTGCTTCGGGCTCCTGATGACGTCATCGGGACGTCGTGAAAAGTGCTTCGGGCTCCTGATGACGTCATCAGGACGTCATCAGAAGTGCTGCGGGCTGCTGATTAAGCCATCGGGTCGTCTTGAAAAAGCCCCTCCCGTCTATGATAGTCTCAAAAGTGCTTCGGGCTTCTGATGACGTCATCGGGACGTCGTGAAAAGTGCTTCGGGCTCCTGATGACGTCATCGTGACGTCGTGAAAAGTGCTTCGGGCTCCTGATGACGTCATCAGGACGTCGTCAAAAGTGCTTCGGGCTCCTGAGGACGTCATCACGACATCGTCAGAAGTGCTTCGGGCTTCTGATGACGTCATTGGGACGTCGTGAAAAGTGCTTCGGGCTTCTGATGACGTCATCGGGACGTCGTGAAAAGTGCATCTGGCTTTTGATGACGTCATCGGGACGTCGTGAAAGTGCTTCAGTCTTCTGATGACGTCATCGGGACGTCGTGAAAAGTGCTTCGGGCTCCTGAGGACGTCATCATGACATCGTCAGAAGTGCTTCGGGCTCCTGATGACGTCATCGTGACGTCGTGAAAAGTGCTTCGGGCTTCTGATTACGCCATCGGGACGTCCTGAAAAGTGCGGGACTATCCTAGACGGGGGGGGGGGCACTCAAGATTTAAGTCAGAAATGGAATGAACGACCGATCTGTAACGCTATCAATCGAAGTATTTCTAGAGAACTTCATCAACAACAATGATTGATAGCAGCATCGAACATCTTTTGTCAGGTTTTCCATTCATTTTCACGAGCGAATCGTGGGTGCCCCCTCCCCGTCTATGATAGTCTCAAAAGTGCTTCGGGCTTCTGATGACGTCAGCGGGGCGTCGTGAAAAGTGCTTCGGGCTTCTGATGACGTCATCGGGACGTCGCGAAAAGTGCTTCGGGCTTCTGATGACGTCATCGGGACGTCGTGAAAAGTGCTCCGGGATTCTGATGACGTCATTGGGACGTCGTGAAAAGTGCTTCGGACTCCTGATGACGTCATCAGGACGTCGTCAAAAGTGCTTCGGGCTCCTGAGGACGTCATCACGACATCGTCAGAAGTGCTTCGGGCTTCTGATGACGTCATTGGGACGTCGTGAAAAGCGCTTCGGGCTTCTGATGACGTCATCGGGACGTCGTGAAAAGTGCATCTGGCTTCTGATGACGTCATCGGGACGTCGTGAAAAGTGCTTCGGGCTTCTGATGACGTCATCGGGACGTCGTGAAAAGTGCCTCAGTCTTCTGATGACGTCAGCGGGACGTCGTGAAAAGTGCTTCGGGCTCCTGAGGACGTCATCATGACATCGCCAGAAGTGCTTCGGGCTTCTGATGACGTTATCGGGACGTCGTGAAAAGTGCTTCGGGATTCTGATGACGTTATCGGGACGTCGTGAAAAGTGCTTCGGGCTCCTGATGACGTCATCGTGACGTCGTCAGAAGTGCTTCGGGCTCCTGATGACGTCATCGTGACGTCGTGAAAAGTGCTTCGGGCTTCTGTTGACGTCATTGGGACGTCGTGAAAAGTGCTTCGGGCTTCTGATGACGTCATCGGGACGTCGTGAAAAGTGCTTCGGGCTTCTGATGACGTCATCGGGACGTCGTGAAAAGTGCTTCGGGCTTCTGGAGACGGAAGAATACTACGTGGCCTTGAGCTGTGGCTCACTACGCGCCGCGGTCGCGTCGCGGCGTCACAGTTAGAACACGCTTACCTCTGTTTCAGTGGGATATCACGGTGAAAGGTTGGAAAAGCGTTGGCGGTGTATAAGCGTGCTCTATTTGCGACGCCGCGACGCGACCGCGGCGCGTAATGAGCCACAGCTCAAGGCCACGTAGTATTCTTCCTATAGACGTCATCGGGACGTCGTGAAAAGTGCTTCGAGCTTCTGCTGACGTCATCGGGACGTCGTGAAAAGTGCATCTGGCTTCTGATAACGTCATCGGGACGTCGTGAAAAGTGCTTCGGGCTCCTGATGACGTCATCGGGACGTCGTGAAAAGTGCATCTGGCTTCTGATGACGTCATCGGGACGTCGTGAAAAGTGCTTCGGGCTTCTGATGACGTCATCGGGACGTCGTGAAAAGTGCTTCGGGCTTCTGATGACGTCACCAGGACGTCGTGAAAAGTGGTTCGAGCTTCTGCTGACGTCATCGGGACGTCGTGGAAACCCGGAGACTGGGCGGGTGCTCGGGACCCATTGCTGGTCATCCGAGAAATTGTGCAGGACACCCCGTAGAGTGATTAGGAGTCCCGGACCCGTCACTGGTCATCCAGAAAATTGTGCAGGTTACCCAAAAGAATGAGCAAGAGTTTTGAGCTTTGCGCTAGCCGTCTGAGATAGTGTGCTGGATGCATCGGAATTCGCGAAGGAGTCTGAGAACAATTTGCAAAACTTTTTTAAAAGTGTGCTGATAACAAACATAGCGTGCAGAAAGCTTGAGATATTATGTAGGTCATGTCGCCAGGCTGCTCTTCTGTTTCGTAACGCGCTTAATCTATTTACACAACCCCATTTTGAGTGCTCCCTCTTCCTTCTTCACCAGCCTACTGTTTTTTACTGCAATAAATGGTACTTGCTTATCAGCATCTAAATTCAAAAACAAATTGTTAGAGCTATCTCCATTCGCAGCTCAGCAGAGCTTTTTCATATCAAATTCATGGAATCGAAGCGGCTGTTCTGCGAAGGAATGGGGCAACGGAAACGAAATAATGAGTATGTAAAACTGCTTTGTTCCACTAATGTGAAAGTGTCCAAATGGAATGGAAGGTAGTTTCTGACTGTGCAGGTTTTGAGTTATGTAGTTTCATTCGCAAGCGAAGAACTGCGGGCAGATTCTGCATCCGGCTGTAGGCCAGCAGGCTTTCATAATTATCGACCGTCTGGCTACGTCTGAGCGACCAACTATCACCGCGGCCTAAGGCTCCTGTCAGAGTTGGTTGAGAGAATCACCGTGGCCGACCCGTTCGATACGTATGAAAAACATGAAGGTTGCAAATAACACCCGGTGTAGCCAGCTGTGGCTGACGCGATCAACATGAATGAATTATGTAAAACGATATCATGGATATCACTCATTTATTAGCTTATATCATGTGAACATCGGTCGCGCAAGCCACATCGGGTGATTTTTCTGAGATAGTTTTATAACAGGTTGGGTCATTGATTCTTATGATCACAGAAAGAGGACTGATCTAACGGGGAGATGAAGAGGTTTTTGTTCGAAATTCTTGCATGGGATATTACTGCGTAATATCAAGAAAAAGTGAACGATTCTGTAAAAAAGGGGTCTCCCAAGCAAAAGTGGTTTGGTTCGCGTTACAAACGTTTCAACAAAAAGGGAACAATAGGGAAGTGGAATGAGGAGAGTGTACAAAAAATGAACAATATCCTCTAAAAACTCTTTTCTTGGTCGAAACTTCTAAACAGCGGAAACAAACCGTTGCGGTTCTCTATGAGGAAGCGCTTTTGGCTGCATAAAGGACTTTGATTATGTGAGTGCCGATAAAATATTTATATATCGCTTCCTCATACAGAACCGCAACGGTTTGTTTCCGCTGTTTAGAAGTTTCGACCAAGAAAAGAGTTTTTAGAGGATATTGTTCATTTTTTGTACACTCTCCTCATTCCACTTCCCTATTGTTCCCTTTTTGTTGAAACGTTTGTAACGCGAACCAAACCACTTTTGCTTGGGAGACCCCTTTTTTACAGATTAAATAGTTGGTTCAAACTCGACTGCCAATTCATGCTTTCAACTATTTCACTACATTTCCCAAAAATCAAGTTATTCTACGCCAAATCGTTCTCAGGAATATTTCAAAACTTTTTTCATTTTTCTTTACATTCCCCTTTTAACTGAGTATATTTCTAATTTTTCGAAAAAATATGGCCATGCCAAATCTTTACTTTTGCCAGGAACCTAAACTTTCAGGAATTTCATTTATTTTTCCTGAAGGTTTCCTTTCTAACCTGGTTTATGCCTGGTGGTGTTAATTCAAAGCAAACCCACTGATGCCCTTCCCCCCCCCCCCTTCTATTTCCTGCACGCTCCCAGTGATATCCTGCACACTTTCTACGGCGTTCTTCGCACACCCATTTGGGTCCCGAACACTTTCCACGGCGTCCGACGCACTGCTATTTGGGTCCCACACACTTTCTTAGGCGTCCGGCGCACTGCCATTCGGGTCCCACACACTTTCTACGGCGTCCTGTGCATTCTTATTTGGGTCCCACACACTTTCTACGGCGTCCGGCGCACTGTTATTTGGGTCCCACACACTTTCTACGGCGTCCTGCGCACTCTCATTTGGGTCCCACACACTTTCTACGGCGTCCTGCGCACTCTCATTTGGGTCCCGCACACTTTCCACGGCGTCCGGCTCACTGTTATTTGGGTCCCACACGCTTTCTACGGCGTTCTGCGCACTCTCATTTGGATCTCACACACTTTCTACGGCGTCCTGCGCACTCTCATTCGGGTCCCACACAGTTTCTACGGTGTCCGGCGCACTGTTATTCGGGTCCCACACACTTTCTACGGCGTTCTGACCGCACCCATTTGGGTCCCACACACTTTCTACGGCGTACTGCGCACACTTATTTGGGTCCCGCACACTTTCTACGGCGTCCTGCGCACACTCATTTGTGTCCCACACTTTCTACGGCGTCCGACGCACTGTTATTTGGGTCCCACACACTTTCTACGGCGTCCTGCGCACTCTCATTCGGGTCCCACACACTTTCTACGGCGTCCTGCGCACTCTCACTTGAGTCCCACACAGTTTCTACGGCGTCCGGCGCACTCTCATTTGGGTCCCGCACACTTTCTACGGCGTTCTGCGCAATCTCATTTGGGTCCCACACACTTTGTACGGCGTCCTGCGCACTCTCATTTGGGTCCCACACACTTTTTACGGCGTCCGGCGCACTGTTATTTGGGTCCCACACACTTTCTACGGCGTTCTGCGCACTCTCATTTGGGTCCCACACACTTTCTACATCGTATTGCGCACTCTCATTCGGGTCCCACGCACTTTCTACGGCGTCCTGCGCACTCTCATTTGGGTCCCACACACTTTGTACGGCGTGCTACGCACTCTCAATTGGGTCCCGCATACTTTCTACGGCGTCAGGCGCACTGTTATTAGGGTCCCACGCACTTTCTACGGCGTCCTGCGCACTCTCATTTGGGTCCCGCACACTTTCTACGGCGTCCGGCGCACTGTTATTTGGGTCCCACACACTTTCTACGGCGTTCTGCGCACTCTCATTTGGGTCCCACACAGTTTCTACGGCGTCCGGCGCACTGTTATTTGGGTCCCACACACTTTCTACGGCGTCCTGCGCACTCTCATTTGGGTCCCACACACTTTCTACGGCGTCCTGCGCACTCTCATTTGGGTCCCGCACACTTTCCACGGCGTCCGGCTCACTGTTATTTGGGTCCCACACACTTTCTACGGCGTTCTGCGCACTCTCATTTGGATCTCACACACTTTCTACGGCGTCCTGCGCACTCTCATTTGGGTCCCACACAGTTTCTACGGTGTCCGGCGCACTGTTATTCGGGTCCCACACACTTTCTACGGCGTTCTGCGCGCACCCATTTGGGTCCCACACACTTTCTACGGCGTACTGCGCACACTTATTTGGGTCCCGCACACTTTCTACGGCGTCCTGCGCACACTCATTTGTGTCCCACACTTTCTACAGCGTCCGACGCACTGTTATTTGGGTCCCACACACTTTCTACGGCGTCCTGCGCACTCTCATTCGGGTCCCACACACTTTCTACGGCGTCCTGCGCACTCTCACTTGAGTCCCACACAGTTTCTACGGCGTCCGGCGCACTGTTATTTGGGTCCCACACACTTTCTACGGCGTTCTGCGCACTCTCATTCGGGTCCCGCACACTTTCTACGGCGTCCCGCGCACACTCATTTGGGTCCCGCACACTTCCTACGGCGTCCGGCGCACTGTTATTTGTTTCCCACACACTTTCTACGGCGTTCTGTGCACTCTCATTTGGGTCCCACACACTTTCTACGGCGTATTGCGCACTCTCATTCGGGTCCCACGCACTTTCTACGGCGTCCTGCGCACTCTCATTTGGGTCCCACAAACTTTGTACGGCGTCCTGCGCACTCTCATTTGGGTCCCGCATACTTTTTACGGCGTCCGGCGCACTGTTATTTGGGTCCCACACACTTTCTACGGCGTCCTGCGCACTCTCAATTGGGTCCCACACAGTTTCTACGGCGTCCGGCGCACTGTTATTTGAGTTCCACACACTTTCTACGGCGTTCTGCGCGCACCCATTTGGGTCCCGCACACTTTCTACGGCGTCCTGCGCACACTCACTTGGGTCCCGCACACTTTCTACGGCGTCCGGCGCACTGTTATTTGGGTCCCACATACTTTCTACGGCGTTCTGCGCACTCTCATTTGGGTCCCGCACACTTTCTACGGCGCCCGGTGCACTGTTATTTGGGTCCCACACACTTTCTGCGGCGTTCTGCGCACACTCATTTGGGTCCCTCACACTTTCTACGACGTTCTGTGGCCCACTTCTGATTCACACCGTGCGGCGTTCCAAAAAGTACTTCCGAGATCCCGCCGTATTGATTGAAGCGTTGCCCCGTTTCAGGGCGCGCTCAATCCTGAGCAAAAGCCTATCAGTAACGGTGTTTATTTCATTAGTTCATTTTTACGGGTGAGTAAACGTCGGATGGTTTATAATAACATGTTTACGTGTTTTTGACTTTCCTGACCCTCAATTTTGAGGTTCCACAAAAATTGAGCTACCAACTTCAAATTTTGACAGAAGCTAGGTGCAATCATAACCAACTTTCTGGCCAAAAATGAGCTTTCTAGCTCAACGTTAAGTGTTCCAACAAGATCGTGTACGCCAACTGAAAAAAAGGAGATGAACCCTTTTTTCGACCAAAATGACGTGGTTTTGACAATTTTTCTCGAATCTCAGGTAACCATTCCGGACCAATTTTTGAATAGTTATTCAGCCTCCTAAAGTGCATTAAATGCAAAAGAACGGTCTTCCTACGTTTACTCTGGACCCTGATACTGAGATCAGGGGTTGCGCGATGGCGAATCAAAGCCAAATCTGGTGAGCGCTTCGCGCTCACCACAATTAGTTTCCGGAACCTTCAACGCATATTTCTAATACAAATCTTCACTTTCTGTGATCTTCACTAGAGGACCTTAGCCTTTATCTCGCAGTCTAAGCAGTTCTTTGCGGGAAGTGCACACTTTACGCTACGATTTAGCCTTTATATCGGTAGAACCCCCCATTTCCGCTTTTTGCCGGATTTAAAGTTTTTTGCAAAATCCACACTATTCTCGCGTCGTCCCAACCTCCCCCCTTGAATTCCGATACATGCAAGTTTTTCCTTCATTAGGTTGATGCAAAAGTTTCCGGAGTTTCTAGAGCACTCCGAGAGGTTTTGAGCTATCTTCAAAATAAGAAAAAAATTCCGGTTTAATTCTTTGTGTATATGTAGAGCATATGAGTGCTTATATTTATAACCGACAAGATTCTCCATTCCTTCGGCACAATTGTCGACATGTCAAGTTTTCGAAGCTGTCATGCGACCAAATTCGCACCTGCCTTCTTTGCGACTACCAATCCGTGACGAAAACTACGGATTCCTATCGTCGCATGGTGCGGTCGGTCGGCGAGGGTGTTGTTTTTAAAACTACTGTACACGATTGATTCAGCGATTTCAGAGTTGTTCAGTACGAGGTCGAAGACAAGGAACGATCAGGAAGGTCATTGAAAGTCAACAACGACCAGCTGCGCGGGCAGGTGGATGACGATCCGAGCCAAACCACACGGGAGATGAGCAGCAGACCTGTCTGCGCTCAATTAACTGTCGCTCGTTACTTGCTACAACTGGAAAGATTTCGAAGCTAAACGTTTGGATCTCCCACTGTTTAAGCGTGAGCGACAAACTTCGCCGTGTGGATACATGCACTGAATTGCTCTCTAGAAAGCGCACTTTTTTGCTTGGCTCGACGACTTTTGTCACAGGAGACAAACAACGGTGTCTGTACGTCAACATATTGCGTAAAAGGACGTGAGCAGACGTTGGGCAAGTAGCGCGGACCACGCCGGAACCGGAAAAGCACCAGCGGAAGCCGATGCTCTGCGTTTGGTGGGACTTTCGCGGACCAGTTCACTGGGAGCTGCTTCCGCAGAACGCCACGGTGACCGCCGAGGTCTACTGCTCACAGCTGGTAGGTTTGGCCGAGGCGATACGCATTAATCTCATTGGGATGAATACTGTTCGCCTTCTTCACGACAATGCTCGGCCACACGTATCTCGGATGTACCGACAGAAACTGCTGGGCCTGGGCTGGGAAATTTTTCCTAAGTTTCCATACAGCCCAGATCTTGCCCCTTCCGACTACCATGTGTTTCACTCGATGTAGTACTTCCTGGATGGAAAACAGTTCACTAACGATGACGAAGTCAAAATGGCCTTAGAAGAATTATTCGACTCAAAACAGCCAGAGTTCTACGCGTCGGAAATTAATGATCTGTCCAATCGGTGGCGAAGGATCTTTGAATGTGATGGATATTATTTTTTGGGTGACCCTTGTTTGTTTTTGAAATAAATGATTTTTGTTCAAAGTCGTGGAAAGTTCGGAAACTTTTGCATGAACCTAGTTCTACTCTCTAACTGAACACACCACTAGAACTCTGCCCAGGTATTTTCTAATGGTGAGAGGATTCACTTACGTCCTGGGAAAACGTGTGGGTAGGGCACCATGTTTAAACGCAGTGGTTGGCGCAACATTGAGCCTGTTCCTTTTTAAACTCGTATAAACTATCCATGCACTGTCTCTGGCGAAAGCTCCCTTGTAGCCCCGGAGGGAGTGGCCGATTTTGATGACGTTTTCGTCGGCGCGTCAAGTTCCGCATTTGCGCGACCGGCGACGACCAAACCACACAATGAGCACTTCCTCGCACCGACGGGGCGTTTATGAGCACTTCGTCGCGCCGGCGGGGCGTTTATATGCACTTCCTAGCGCCACTTCACATTGAGTGTGACGTCATCATTCAGCGTCCTCGATAATGATTCGTCACTATTTCATCCACTGTAAGGTGGCTTTCAGACTTACTACATTATCGCAGCTTTTATCGATTCAAACACCATTCTAGACATATAACCTCATTCTATGATAGGTCGATCTGTATGTTTTGCTTAGTATTATCAAGGATAAAATCTGCGAGTGCGTTTCAAGTCCGAAAGCTTTTATTCTTGCTGTTTTTCGCCTTTGTTTACACATTCTTTTGTTAAGCATTTGTTAAATGATAATCTCTTTGTGTTCAACTTGTATATGTGTTTGTTAATGTATTTTTCTTTTTCAATTCCATCGTGACAAGATAGCCAGTTCGTAGAGCTGCCGCGGTGAGACTTGATCGCATACGAGAAAAAAAAACAAGAAAAGTTTGGTCATGACTCTTATTTCAGTTGGTTTTTAATACCAGTTCTTTTTTTAACGCTATAGCTTTTGGAAGGGAACGTTGGAGAAAAACATGAATTTCTGAAGAGAAACCTAAAACGATTACTTTTTGAAAAAAAAATCAAGCGTCGTGTTCAATCGTTCTTAAATCACCTACCCTCCTGTTGCAGACGCAATCAGAACAAAAATCTATCTCCAAAGACTGGAAAACGCCATGCTGTTGTAAAAAATTATTCCACTATCTTGAAAGAGCTCTTTTTCCTTTACCCAGCGTAATTTTCTTTTGGCAGAACGCACTATTGACTGAAAGCATTCGTAATATTTGCTAATTATGAAAATACTCTTTTTGCGTGACAGCTAGTGCTTCATGAATAATAGTTCGTACGACACGGTTCGATACAAACGAGCTGTTCCACAGTTTCTCGATTTGTACTGCATCATAAACGAGTATCGAAAGCATTTTAGCGAAGGTGATGCAAAAAAAACCAGGAAAAATGCGCAGAAAAGAAATAAAAACGTGAAAAAACCTGCAGAATTATGTTTCCTAGATTACAGCAAGGCAGGTGCTGCGTCGCGTACAGTTGACCGTAATGTTAAAAGGACATGGTGCGGTTGCGGACTCGCGCTAAAACTACGGTAGAATCTGGCACTTTGCCGGCTTTCGTCATCGATCGGCGCCACAGCCGATATTCTCGTGAGCAGAGAGACGACGGTTGGCGCCGATCGATGACGAAATCTGACAAAGTGCCGGATTCTACCCTAATTTAGTGCGAGTCCGCAACCGCACCATGTCCTTTTAACATTGCGGTCAACTGTACGTGACTTGCATATGTTCCGCGCGCAAGAGACGCAGAGGGAACGCTGCTTCTTTGGACCATTCGTTGGCTCGTCGACCTGGACAGAGCATAAAGAGGGCGATTGTTGGGGCTAGGAAGGATTCGTGGGGGCGATTATGGGGCGAAACTAGCATAGCGAAAGAATGTCAAGAGGGACGGCGCGTGAATCGCCCCGCTCAATCTATACAGTGCTCCACAATAGAGCACAATCGCCCCACAAAATACACTTGGAGCGCACTTGTTGTTGAGCTTCAAGTCTCTATGTGGTGGGCTACACGCGAACTTTTGTGAGAGGTGGTGAAATCATTTTCATAATGGACTTGACTTACTTGACTTAAGCGGTTGGCTTTCGCCTGACGCGGTCATTCCACATCTTCACCGAGATGCGCCGTCCTAGTAGTCAGCCATGTCCATTTTTCACGGTCTTCAGCCACAACTTGAACACATTCTATCCAGCTGTCACTATTCCATTTCCTGCGAAACGAAACATCGCGCCTGAACTGTCTCTCAATGCCGAGTGACTTCAAATCCTCTTTAACCACATCCATCCAGAACTTTCGCCTACGGCCAGGTGGCCGTTTCCAGACAGGATTTGGAAGCATTCTTAAAGCGTGTTGTACGAGACGATCCGGCGTTCTTCTTAGTATATGCCCGAGCAGTCGAAGGTGACTTTCCATTGCTGCTTGAGATGGCGTTGGGAGATGCTGGCACCTCCCTCGTGTCAACCGTTGATGTACTGCCGCGATTTCCTTGTAAAGGTCTTCGTTATGGCATACACGCGGCCAGAAATATCCAAGAAAACGCCTAAAAAACTTCCTCTCCGTGCAATCCAACCTTTCCATCTGCGTCTTCGGTGGTATCCACGTCTCCGATCCGTACATCATGATAGGGCGAATAGCGGATAGGTAGACGCGCAACTTGACTTCCTTCGCGATGGTGGTAGACCACAAACACTTGGTTAGAGAATTAAATGCAGACGTAGCTTTCGCACATCGTTGTCGAATATCCGCTGCATAACTACCATCGTTCTTCAGCAAACAGCCCAAATAACAGAAATCGTCCACCAGTTCGATACGTTGTCCGTCCACACAAACTCCCGTTGAAGGCCTCTGAGAGACCCACATCTGCTTGCATTTGTCGGGACGAAGACGAAGTTCATAGGCGGCGGCATACTTCGAAACGAGGCTCACAACCCTTTGCAGTTTCGCGTTGTTTTCAGCGAATAACACAATGCCGTCGGCGTACTCCAGGTCGACAAGGGAGCGTCCTGATGGTGTTAGAATCACATCCGCACGAAACTGTTCCGCAACTCTACGCATGATGTCATCAACGGCGAAGTTGAAAAGAAAAGGTCCTGCAACGGCTCCTTGCCTTACTCCTGTTTTCACCTCGAAAGCTGACGTAAATCCGACAGGTGTACGAACTGCTGCTGTTGTTCCTTTGTTCATGTCCTCGATTAACCGAGCATACTTTTCCGGGACTCCATCTGCTCGCAGAGCATTGAGCCACGGTTCACTATGAGATAAGGCAGGCTTCGTGCCATTTAGGAGGCGGAACCTACCTCAATATCTTGGAATTCGACAGATGGACATCTAATTCCTATTCAGTACCCCGATTAACATCCGCATAAAAAGAGCCAAATCTGAGATTATACCCATACGCTTATTGAACTTCCAAGGTTAACTATGAGATACGGCAGGCTTTGCTTACCTTAATCTTCCGTGAGCTGTCGAAAACGGACTTCAGATTTTTCTCGAGCGCTCCGACTAACCCCCAGAAGAACTATTCGAGCCACGCATATCGTACCGTTCCGGAAGTCGTCAAAAGCCGCGTTTTCTCTCAAAATTCTACTACAATGGGGAGCTTCAAACGAATTAAGTCGAAAACCTCGGAAAATCGTCAATTGAAGCTCGGATAAGAGATTAACACCCCAAATATCTCTCGACCTTGGGAAATTTATAGTCAAATCTGAAACATTTTCTCAAACGCTTCCAGAGCCCCTTATAATTAAACCCTGAGCCGACAATCGGTACAAGTGGAACACGCTGTTACTCTGTTCAAAGTTCTTATAATGTGCTTCCACCCAAAAATTTTCCGGAAGGATTAATGGCAGTGCCCACAATAAATTTCCTTTTTGTTTTTTTTGCCGGAAATCGAAAGGCCTGGGTCTCATTGGAGCGATAGGGTTGAAAGAACAAACAAAAACGAGCCCGAAAGAGCTCTAATCGGCTCCGAGATCCGCACGCGCTAGCCTTTTCAGCTCGCGGTCAAGTTTTCCGTGGACGAGTTTCGTCCGTTTCGTGGTTCGGCTCACACTGACATTAGAGCGCGCGCGGATGAGTTTAGTTTTGGAGCGAATGGGCTCAACTTGAAATTTTGCAATTTTTTCATATATTGCTCCCTTTTAGAGTATTGATGCTTGTTTTTATCTTTCCTCGCTTCATCATCTCCTCCTCACTGGTTTCCTACCTAACCATTTGAAAAATGTTTTTTGATGAATTTTGTCATTATGAGTTATTTTAGTTAGGAAAACTATATTATCAAACACTATTGACACTTGTAGAATTGAAAAAAACACCATTCGTTAATGGCTCCGACACTGGCAGCGGACTCCTACAGGAGTCCGCTGGGAGTCCTAGTCTCCCTGCAACAGAAGTCCTGGTTTTCTCCTGTAGGAGTCCTGTGATACTCCTGTAGGAGTCCTATTATTCTCCTGTAGGAGACCGGAACTTGTACGGTAGCTTGGAGGGAATTTCAAATAACGTTTGCTGGAATAAAGCCAAAACCGCCTTGTTTTCGAATTTTTTTCAAATCGAAGTATGACTTTCACTCTTCTCCGTTGACAATTTTGTCAACGGCAAAAATTAGTGTAGGGCATCAAGTCCCATTACATTCCTCACCCACTTATCATTGAGGAGGAGTTTCGGCTCCTAAGCACCCCAATCAATCAATGAGAGGGGCGCTTCTGAGAACCTGCATGGACGAATCAGCTCTTCACCCCATGCACACGCGTATCGTACACCGCACGGGTTCGATCAATGGTTCAACGTGCGCGTTCCAGGACAACTACCGGAGCTGTTTTGTCCTGTAGGAGACCCAGTGGAAGCGATGCGGCAGCGTGTCCTGTAGGAGACCGCTTCGCTTTCGTTCGGTCTCCCACAGGACAAAACAGCTCCTTTAGGAGACCGCGATCGTCGTTTTCTCCTGTTGGAGTCCGCTCCCAGTGTCGGAGGGACCACGTACAGTTTACCGCAATGTTAGAATGACATGGTGTGGTTGCGGTCACACACTAATAGTAAGACTGCGGTGGAAAACCTGGCATTTAGCCAGATTTCATCATCGATCGACAGCAATCTGATTTTCTGGCTGAGTTACGGTTTTTATTTTTTTTCACGCTCGTTTCTGCTTCATTTTTGAATCTGACTCCTACAGTACTACGAATAGGGGCTTTTGTTAGTGTGCTAGAGGAATTTGTCGTTTTATCCAATACCAAAACACAATTTAAAAAAAAGGCACCTTGTAGCCTGAACAAACGGCTAATTTTTCTCACGCACTGAAATAGCCTCTACTCGCAATATCCAAACAGTCAGAAACAAAACAATGCCGAAACAAACAAGAGAAAAAAGAAATACCGTGAGTCACCCAGAAAATCAGCCGTGCTGTCGATCGATATTGAATTCTGGCAAAGAACCTGGTTTTTCTCTGTAGTTTTAGTGTGTGACCGCAACTGCACCATGTCCTTTTACCATTGCGGTAAACTGCACAGGCCATGAGACGGCCAATGTCTCACCGTCGACTGCGTACCACGCGCTGCGCGACCGCGCGTGCGTCGGAAGCAGACGAGTTTGGGCCGCGGCGCGGGGGCCAAAACGTCGCGCGGCGGCCAAAACCCGTCTGCTTCCGACGCGCGTGCGGTCGCGCAGCGCGTGGTACGCAGTCGACGGTGAGACATTGGCCGTTTTATGGCCTGTACATAATATGTTGCGCAATACCAGCAAGCAGTCGAAATCAATATATTTACGATGCTTATGTCGCTAAAAGTGCTGAAAACAGAATAAGCAGAAAATAATCACCACCTTCCAGAAAAGATTCAGCAATATCGAATCTGTCAGGTGACTCGCATGCAAATCGTCCACCATCGGAATCTCCTGCGAAGGAGGGGGCCACCATTTCAGTTTTTCCATCTGTTTTACCGTGGTTCCTTGTTCACTAATGTGTCAAGCAGGACCCAAGCCTTCAATTTCTGGAGAACACTGAGGAACGCTTTTTTTATCGTGGACACTGCCTCTGATTTAGGCGCTGAGCCCTTTTATGAGGTCTGTGTCCAGGTATTAGAGAGCTTACTAGAGCATACAATATTGGAGAGCTTACTATTTTAGGAAGGCACAATGGGTACAGAAAACAGCCGTCTTGACCTTATAACTTCTTAGAACCAGCAGCTCGGGACGAGATACTACGCAGTTTTACAGTGAATGCCCGAGAGATACTAACAGTACAATTAGTTTTCTGGTGCCCTTAACGGTCTAAACACTTCCCTTGTATAAAGACGACCAGATTGTTTCATTCAACACACTCCAAAGATGCTCCAGAAATCTGTCAGGGATCGGCCAAATTCTCAGAAAAATCAAAACAAGTTACTTGTAATACAAATGTAAGTTACTTGAATGTCTCAAGTATGTAACTTGCATTTAAATTGCATGTAACATAGATTTATATTACATGTAACATACATTTATATTACATGTAAATTAAATTTATATTGCATGTAAGTTACATTCATGTTACATGTAGCTTACAGTTATTTTTTCACTATGGGCGGCCACAGACGACACGCGACACAGAGAGCGCATCCTAGACCACACACTACGCAAAATTAATGTTGTGCGGGGCCTTCCCTGTTGGTGTGGGGTCAAGTACCTGAAACTTGGGTAACTGGACCAACAGCAACGCCAGTCGTAAGCCCGACCCCGCAAGTGCGTCGGACATCCCCCTTGGAAATATCTTGTAACACTGTTACTTGTAACACATCTGAGCCGATGTAAGTTACTTGCAACTTATCTCAGGTCGTTTAAGATACATGTAACATATCGGAGACGCACAGCACGCACTATACCGCAAGTAACTTGTTTTCATTTTTCTGAGTCTGCGTAGACTAAGGTTTTCGGTGCCTGGGGTGAAGGAGACTTCAAAATCACTCGGCATTGGAAGGCGATTCGAGCGCTATGTTTTACTTCGCAGGAAGTGACATAGCTACCAATAAATAAATTGTTTTCAAATTGTGGGTGAAGACTGTGACGAATGAAAATGGCTGGCTACTTGCACGGTACACTACCAGTGATGCGGACTGACCGTGTCAGTAGTAAGCCGGTCGATTTAGTGAAGTATGTATTCCATTTAATTTGAGAGTCCAGTTGCAATCTGTTCTGAGAAAAACTCCAAGAACCCGAATATCACCTGATAGGAAAGTGACATCATAATCCTCGGCAAGTAAAAAAACTTGAAAGGCAACTGTGACGCATGTTGCACCAAGTTCCAGGATCACTGCATTCTGGAATAGGCGAGATTGACCTGCACTGGATGCACCTATTGTCCTGAAAATTTAGGAAAGGCAGATAGACGGGCAAACGATCGTGCAGAAGTATAAACACTCTAGCGTTTTTTTTTCTTAAAGGCAGTGTTCACGATGAAAATCGTTTTTCTGTTTTTCCGCCTATCTTGAAAAAGGCCCCATACTGATTCCAATGGTGTCTCTGAAATCATACAAGACCTTCTGTGAACGCAGGTATGGTCCCTCAAAGATTGAGCTATGGAAACATGGCGGACGAGTTGTCCGAGCCTTGTAACTTCCGTCTTTTGCAGCCGATCTATGCGAGCTGACCTGAGTGAAGAGAGAAGTCGAGAATGAACGGAAGAGCGGTGCTAATAATTGAAAATCATCGCTCATCTCACGATCTCGAGCATTCATTTGTTCACGTCGGTGGGCGTGTGATGCGCTTCTGGGGTTTTCAATGCGCTCGAAGTTGCAATATCGGGCTCTTTTGGGGCTCTTCCTGGCTCGTAATCATACGTTCTTTCGACGTTAACGTTACAGTGTGTCTCTCCACTACCTAATCCCAGTGGAATTTCAAAAACTTTTTTCATCGTAAACACTGCCTTTAAGTTCCATGCAAAGGTGAACGGGTGGAAGTGTGAAGAGACCAGCAACTTTTTCGTGCACGCCCTTGTTCGAGCAAAATGCACGCTCCTTCAAAATCCAATACACCCACGGACACCATTCTATAACTGAGCACCCGGACTTACTATTTTTCATGCTCCACGAAAATGACGGGTTAGTCGGAGGAAAGTTTACAGATAGAGGGGGCGCTCTAACTTTCCCCTAGAATTTCAGAAGTCAGTGTGTGTGAGCAGCGTGTAGTGGACAAGCAGACGTAATCAATCACTCGGCGGAATCAACATCGGGCTTCGACTTAATTTAAAAAGAACAATATTTCCTTCTTATGGCCCATATCGTCGAACGTGTCGCCAAAATTTGTCGACAGTGGTCACTCTTCAAGGGTCGCGTAGCAATTTGAATCTCTGCCAGGGAGAGGTATGGATTCATCAGGCTTAGACGAGCGAGAAAACAAAGGAATTAGACAGCGAGCTTAGACGTAAGCAGTCCAATTTGACCTGAATCCGGTTAACGCTACCCTTTGTGTTGAAGTTGCGCTTCCAAATTTGCCGTTCATCTCTTCCACTAGATTCTACGCTCGTCCACAATAATCAATGTGACCGCAGAAGCCCGTGTTTTCCAGGAGAACAGAAATGGCCAAGTGGCTTCTCTCCTTTCGACCATGGATGCGAAAGTCGCTCATTCTGGCGTCGTGGGGCATAGCGGCTCATGTTTTTGCTATAAGAGCAGGTAATGTTTACAGCCAGTTTGTGCACAACATCGCACATACACTGCGTATCATAAGGATAGGAAACCGCCTTGACTTGTCGGTCTCGTGTTTATTGAGCAAGGTAGATCTTTTTCGTCAATACTACTGTGCTCAGAATGTAAAATTACCTCCGAATACCTCTTTTGGGTTAGATAGAATGTTTGAGCACTTCTCTAGAATAAATTCATGTTTTAAATCGCGTATCAAAAAGATAGGACATTATAGGTTAAATCGGACTTCTCGTCCGATAAAATTGTGCAATCCCAAATCTGATGGCCGATAGGCTTTCCTCGCACCTTTACTGCAACAAATACTGGATTTCGTATACTTTGAACCAAACTGATCTGCCTTTGCAAGTCGATCTTGCTCCATTTTTTGGTTATTGCCTGTTGGAGCGCAGAAATTGAGAGAAATCGCCGGCCAATTCCTCAGACCTGACAAACTAAAATATCCCAGAGATTCTTCATTTTGTTGAGATCAGGACTGTAGACTATCCACTCTGGACAAGATAGTTATTGCTGAGCAAAAAAGCCGACCTCAGAGCTGCTCACGTGAACTTTCTGGTTGTCCGGCCAGAAGCTGCAACTTTGTCGCCCAAAAACGTGGGGAAATAAAAAATTGATGTTATTCTAATACTCAGTGGAGATCTTCCGACTGCTGACGAACGCAAACTGTAGACGACCTCGACGGATAAATGCTCTGACAGATTGTGGGAGATCTGCGACCGCAGTGCCGATGGCTAAAGTGGATAGCCACTTCGACAATTTGTATATAGGCGATGGCTTCTGACAGAAAGGAGTCTTTTTTTTTCAAATTTTTTGGTGGTCGGAAGTGCTACTAGAGCAATTCGATTGCGGGTGCTGTCCAATTTAGCCTTCAGAACTCCAACGTAGATCTCCCATAATCCGTCAGAGCATTTGCCCTTCAAGGACGTCTACAGCTTGTCTTCGCAAGCAGTCAGACCATCTCCAGTGAATACCTGTGGATATCACAGTAACACCTACTTTCATTTCCCCACGTTTTTGAGCGACAACGTTGCAGTTTCTAGCCGGACAACCAGAAAGTTCACGTGAGCAGGTGCGAGGTCGGCTTCTTTGCTCGGCAATAACTCTCCTGTCCAGAGTGGATAGATAGTCTTTAGTCCCGATCTCAACAAAGTGAAGAATCTCTGGGATATAATAGTTCGTCAGGTCTGGGCCATTGACCGGCGATTTCTCATGATTTCTGCACTCCAACAGGCAATAACCGAGAAATGGAGCAAGATCGACTCGTAAAAACAGATCAGTTTGGTCCAAAGTATACGAAATCGAGTACTTGTTGCGGTAAAGGTGCAATGAAGGCCTACCAGTCATAAGATGTGTGATCACACAATTTTATCGGACGAGAAATCCGATTTATCCTAGGGGTGTCCTATCTTTTTGATACGCGATTTAAAACATAAATTTATTCTAGAAAAGTGCACAAACATTCTAACTAACCCAGAAGAGGTATGCGGGGGTAATTTTACATTCTGAGCACAGTAGTATTGAAGCAAAAGATCTATCTTGCTCAGTAAACACGAGACCGACAAGTCTAGGGGGAGTCCTTTCTTTATGATACGCAGTGTATTGTCACCTTGTCGTGTTTAAAACGTTTTGTTGTAGCCAAGTTGCTCAGCCGTTAGTGATGCGTGTAGAAAGCAAATAATTGGAAGGAGTTTTTTTCTTCATGTAGCATCTCCTTGTTGCATTCCATGTGTTCTGCTTGTAGTATCGCTAGATTATTGTACGTATATTTCTTTTTTTCTCACGAATAAATCGAATCTAATGGGAGACCCAAATCTGGGATTCATCCACTCTAGACAGTTGAGGATAACATTTCATATGGAGACGGAATGCCTTTTTCAATTTAGACCCAAACATACAGTCCGGTTTGAACATAAAAGTGTTCTAATCGCTATTTATGCAAGGTGGAAGTGTATTACGAAACGACCGAAAAATCGAAAAAAGGGTTACGAAGAAAGTTCTTGGAAAGATGAAATTGTGGAAACGTGGATATGAAGGCTTTTTTACCACCCTGAAATCGCACATCACATTAGAATGGGCCCCAAGGCAAAGCTGGAGAGCAGTATCTTCAAAATTCAGGGTGGAAGTATACGATGAAATGCACTGTATAGGGCACCAAACCTTACGTAAACCAAAGGAGATATCGAAAGCGAAATCTATCATGAAAACTGTCTTTCACAGTTTATTTTTCTCTTTCACGTGATACTAGAAACCTGCGAATACTAGTATAATAAATAATAAATGTTCGAAAAAGTTTAGTTCACCTTATCATGAAATTACTGTCGTTTAGTGAGCTATCACCTTAGAGAGGCAGATGCTTGTCCAGCTGTAGATCTCTACAGCTCATTTTAGCTTTGTAACCCTTTCCAGCTTGATCCTATTGAGCAGTGTAAATGCTCTAGGAAAGTAATACAATAAAAAGGAGGAATGTCATCATGAATTGTCAGAACTATACAATGCGCCACAATTAAGTTCCATCTAACTGTACGGAAATAATTAGCTTACAATAATTAAGCACGCCGAATGAGACAATCAGTATTCATATTCACTCTGAGAAAGACGAAAAAGCTAAATGACAGCAAAAGGAGAAACGCTCAAGCAGACTTTTCTTCTAGAAATTGGGTAAAAAACGCACAGACTTCTTCGTTGTGCACGCATTGAACATGTGGTCAGGATTATACAAGAAAGCCACACCCGTCATTTCAAGAACAATGAACGCGAAGGGATTGTGATGCGATCTTACGCCGTCGCTTTACCATTTTCAACGATTAGGATAAATCGTTGAGCAAGGGAGAACTCTTGCTGCTCACCTTACAGATGTGGCACGAACGGCAAGTACAATACCCACCTAAGTTTTGTAAGAACGGGGAGCATCTGGCAAAGTTGGCAAAAAAACGTCCGATGCGTGTAACTTTTTTGAATGAAGACTTTTTTTTAATTCTGAAAACGCTATTATATTTACATGTTAAATTGCTACCCAATTATATGATTTGTAGGCCGAAGTTCTCTAAAATCGATTTGCTTTTTTGGGAAGTAATTTTTGCAATCGTTTTTTCAGAAACGTCGCGCGCGGCGAAATGCGGCAAAACTTTGAGCAGTATTTGTACAAGTAATGTAAGAGCAATCTGTATGCTTTCTTAATAAATTAGGCGCAGGTGCAAGAATCTCAAGGTCTGTGTTGGTGGAATTTTCGGAATCCTTCATTAAACACGCTTGACAACTGCATGAAAAGTCGGTGTTTTGTTACAAATACCCTGGAATCTTAAATGAAGGATCTCGAGAATCCCAACAACACAAAGCTTGAGATTCTCTCTCCTGCACCTAATTTATGAAGAAGGAATACAGATTGCTCTTCCTTTACTTGTACAAATACTGCTTAAAGGCAGTGTTCACGATAAGAATCGTTTTTCTGCTTTCCCACCTATCTTGAAGAAGGTCCCACGCTGATTCCAATGATGTCTCTGAAATCGTACAAGACCTTCCGGGAACGGAGTTATGGTCCCTCGAAAATTGAGCTAAGGAAACACGGTGGACGAGTTGTCCGAGGCTTGTAATTTCCGTCTTTTGCAGCCGATGTATGGGAGCTGACCTGAGTAAAGAGAGAAGTTAAAAATGAAGGGAAGAACGGGGCTATTGATCGGAAATCATCACTCATCTCACAATCTCGAGCATCCATTTATTCACGTCGGTGGGCGTGGAAAGTGCATCTGGGTGTGACGGGCTGACCGGTGTCCAACTTTGGGGCCGTAGGGGCCGTTCCGAGCTCATTTTTCTTAGTTTTTTTTTAACTTTAGGGTTGCAGCAAACCCCGCAGCTGCCGATCTCCACCATAAAACCAGGCATCGTTTTTATCGTAGACACTGCCTTTAAATACTACGTCTCCCAATGTATCCTATGCCCTACTGCTAGAAACCGGTGGCGCGTTCAGAGACAATCCTAGTATTTAATGATGCACACACAGAAACAATTTTAGACTGATCGACTAATTTGCCTTTGATCGACTACGACTCTAACCCTACTTGACATTGTTCGTGCGATCTTTACTCGCTTAGTGTTCGATGTACATATTATAAGAGTGAGGACAGAAATGCGAATTTTACGGTCGTCGCCACTGACTAATTGCTCGAGGCGATTTCGCATCAGCGTAAGGTGTTCATCAGTCACCGTGCGCCTGTGCTTTTCTTTCTACTTAATGATTTGCATTGGTGGTGGAAAATGCCTCTTAAAGTGATGGACAAGAAATCTCGTATGTTTTACGACATCTGTCAAAATCGAGACGCTGCCGCTTTGCACCGAATACCCCTTGCAGCACTAGAAGGGTTCATCCTTCCCCGAAGCCGTGGATATAGCTGGCTTCGGCGATTCAGGAATGCGGCAAACTCTGAGAGATGAAACACCCGAAGAAAGACCACAAAGTTTGAACGCTGATATACCGAGGACGAAGGTCAGGCACAGCATTGGTACAGGTGATCCGGAACAACCGATCGCCCCTGAGGAATAATTTTTGCTCCCAAAACCCACCCCTCTTCTTCGGAGAAAAGTGTATGATCAGCTGGACCTTGCCATTATTGATTTTTGAACCTTTTTTTCTATTGTCATGTTTGAAACCGATTCTGGACTTCTTTTATTTCAATGATGCTTCTTTTTATCTCAGAAGCCCTGCCATTCCAACCCCGTCGAGTAGCCTTTCGTACGCCGCCGACCACAAAATGCCTCAGTCAATTGGGAATCCTAGATGCACTTAAAGGCACTGTTCGCAATAAACGTCCTCCTCGAATTTTTCATGACAAACGCTTCTCGTGGCTCTCAGAAGCAGAACAGCGTCGAAAGAACGGGATGAAAAGCTACCCAGCAGCCGCAAAACGGCTAAGAAAAGTGGGCAAACCCCGCCGCTGTGGGCAAGTCCCACCCCTTTTGGGGTTTTTGAAAGCTGTGTACACAATCGGTGCCACATTCGCTAACAATGGAACAGAAACACATTAGAATGCGACTTTCCCAGCACTATTTGGAGCGTTTTAAAAAAGATAAAGCGAATTTTGTGCGTCGACTCATCATTATGGATGAGAATTGGGTCTATCACCATGACCGTGGATCAAAACAAGAGGCTGAACAGTGGTGTGAACCTGGTTGTTCGGCTTCGAAACTAATTCGTGTCCGGAAATCGGCCAAGAAAGTTATGGCATCAGTTGTTTGGGATGCGAAAGGAATTTTGTTTGTGGATTACTTGCTAACTGGTAAAGCAATTGATTCTGACTATTATTGCAACCTTTTGGACCAGTCGAAGGAAAAATTTGTGAAAAAAAGACCCGGTTTGCAGAAGAAAAAATTTCTTTTTTTTTTAAGGACAATGCGCCGTGTCACAAAAGCATTTTGACAATGGCTAAAATCCATGAATTAAAGTTCGAATTGTTGGAGCATCCACCGTATTCACCAGATTTGCGCCCCAGCGACTTTCATTTGTTTCCAGAACTCAAAAAATTTATGCATGGCAAGAGTTTTTCATCAAATGAAGAGGTCATAACGGCTGTTGAAGCGTATTTTGCAGACCTTCCGGATTCTCACTTCAGGGATGAGATCCACATATCGGAGGATCGTTGGAGCAAGTGTATTAATGTTCAGGGAGATTATACTGAATAATAAAGTGTCTTTTGAACCATAGAGTGTGTTTTTCTTATCGAACGACAAAACTTATTGAAGAACCTGGTAATATGGTGTCTTTTTTTCATCATCAAGACTTCACTTCTCTCATGTACCACTGTCACATGCTTAATGCATGCGCAACCGTGAATGCTGTACATTTTCCATCAAAGCTCTGAAAAATTCCGGTGCGTAGGCTATTGTTTGTCGCATGTGAGTTAGCTTTTTTCTTCTGTCAGAGTGCATCTGATTACTGATTGTCTCAATTGGCGTCTTCCTCCATTGTGTGAGCTAATTATTCCCGTACAGTTGGATGAAGCTGAGGTTCAGCGAATCGCACAGTTTGGACAAACGATGGAGGGATTTTCACATCACTGAATTTGCACTAACAGTGTTCATCAGGATCAACATGCATGGATTTCTAGTTGCATGCGCTAAGCACAGTACGGATTGAAATATACGGCAGGACAAACATTAATCCCTACTAATAGACAGATTTCAAAGGAAGGCAACATTCACATCAAGGGAAAGTTACAGGCTATAAAACGTCGAAATTCACTTGGTTCCTACGCGTGCTGGCGGGGAGCGGAAGGTAGAGACAGTGAGAGAGCGCGGGGCAGATGGAGGCCGAGGCGGCGCCGCTCGCGCCTCGAGTGATGTGAATTTCGACGTTTTATAGTGGGTATGCATAACGGAATGTTGGTCGCTTCTATCCTTCCATACGTAACCGTAACACGGCCTCTTCTAAAGTCACACCTTAGAAAATTAGATACCTTCCAAATAAGGCTGTTTACTGCGAGCTGAATGACTCATCACCCTCTACCTCTACAGTAGCGAATTGCCAGTCGAATTCAGGGGGCTCTCTGAGTCCAATCGCGCAGCGACACATTGCTGACGATGCGGCGCAACTGACGCATACCATTGAAAATGCGCACTGTTCCACTCGCTGGACGCCGCGCAATGAATCACAAAATTAGCAAATTTCGTGACGGTGCTGCAATGTCAGCGTCAGGTGATTTGTATTTTGTTTCTTTTCATTATTTCCTGAAACGTGATTAATAAATGACGAAATGCACATACATAATTGAGTAGGAACTTGTTAATATGAAATACCTGCAAAGTCCTGCTTCTAAAATTCGTTTTGTAGAGCAGAAATGACTGCAGATGTGAATTAACAATGTTCGCGAAAATTCAATAATCATGCTCGGCCAATATTTTCCGCACTATTATTTAGTCTTAAGTAGGCTGAAATGCTCCATGAATTTCAGCGTGGGTAGTTCGGTGGTGCGATTGAAAGTAAAAACAAGCACTCGGTAATGCCCAGCAATGAAGATTTCCACTGAATTTCGACACATGATTTGAGAACCACCACGCCTTTCTGAAGTGGAAAGAAGCGTGGAATAGAAAAGGATTTGCGTTTTTGAACTTCAGCACACTCACGCTTGCCGACAGGCAAACGCTGAAAGCCAGAAAAAGTGACAAAGTCAAGTGACTGGAAAATTTCGCTGCAACAAAATATTTCGAATGAAGAGGTTCATAAAACCAGAAGAGCAAAACTGTGGATATCCGAAGAAAAGGCAGAGGTGTATTTCTGGTTCAGTAATAACGCTGCTAGTCTTTTCCCACCAACTAAACTACTGGAAAAACGTGAATTTGGTCATGAAAAGGGGAGCGCATTTTTTGAAACTGAAAACGCTATTCGATGCAGACTTTTATGGGATTCCAAAAACAACCTTCACCAAAAAGCTATCTTTCAGGGTATAAAAAAGTTATGGCCGGAAAACCGGCAGTGACACCCACCCAATCTTGAAAATGACTTGCATGAGTGTTGGGTCACTTTCATTCTTTTTCGGGGCATTTCACCGGTTGTCAGCGGTTCTCCCACTGGTGAAGATTCCCCACTTCACCTGCACAGGGGTGAAGGTTGGTGGAGTACATGGCTCCACCCAACGAAGCTATGCTCCCAATGGGACGTCTTCTGACCACTTGCACAGACATCAAGCTCCCATCTTTCAGAAGTTCATCTTCAGTACTGTCGCATTGAAACGTACCGAATCAACACTCAAACTTTCAAAGAAGATCGATGTGACCTAGTGTTCACCTTCAACATCGACAGAAAATCGATTTGCCTGTTATAGAGTGTCGAAGCAGTCGGTCACGGAATGTATGATCCCGGCCTGAGATTGTGTAAGTACAAAGATATACTCAATAACCGGTGGTCGAGAATAGACAAACGTAATTGCTTCGCCTCCACAGACTGGATTGATGAATTTTTCCGCTACGCTCTGATGAGTGTCACAACAATTTTCTGTATCAAATTAAGTATACATATATAACAGAGAGTGCATGTATCATGATATTGGTAAGATAAAACACATCAATGGCGAGCTAAATTGGAGGCATCCAATTGCTCCGCATTCAGGTGTTTGCATACATTTGAAGAGCTGAAAATGAAACTGCTTTGTTTGAGTAGCTCGAAATGAAAATTTGGTCCACATAGTCCAGCATTTGTGCTCATTGAGGTCGTCTTCATCGAGCGCGTGAGCTTGAGTTGACAATAAATCTGTGCCGTGGGCAGAAAAGTACAAGCTTGTCAATTAGTTCCGACGTTTACCCATTCCTCGTGTGGTATTTAGATAATCATTATGTATAACATCACATGTTCAGCTGAAACAGTGCAAACTCAGCATATTCGGGAGCGTTCAATCTTTCGACAAAAGGTAACTCGCTTGAATAGTCTTCGCTGATGGCGTCGCTTCGCGAGTCGTTGCTGCCGCGGCGACAAAAACACTGCGAGGTAACTGCGTCGCTGTTTCCGTCGCCGACCTCGTCCGCTGCATGACGTCCTCCATCCTCCGCCATTGCGTTGCCGCACCGAGATACGATGCGGTGCCACGCTGCAGAGCCTTAAAGGCACAGGACACCAAAAAAATAATTTTCAGATTTTATGCTTATCTTGGAGAGAGTCACACGCTGATCACACTGGTATCTTTGAAATCGTCCAAGACTCCCTTTGAACAGAGTTATGGCTCTTCAAATATACCTAGATTTTGAGGGTGAAAAATTGGTGGACGAGTTGTCTCAGGCCTGTGTTCCTCTTCATTCGCAATCGTTGCGTGAGAGAAAGCCAGGATAAGGAGACAGTCTGGTAATGAACTGAAGAACGACGACTTGTGCGAATTCATCCATCCATCTATCCGCTATCGAGTTCGAAAATCTGTTAGGGGGTCGGGCCTGTGGTTGTGAGCGAAGGGGGTCGGGCCTGTGGTGGTCGCCTATATCTCTCTTATTTGGAGGAAGTGAGATCTAGCATTTGGCACGTGTTATACAGGAGGGGTATTCTACAGAATTACATGAAAATCTCAAATTTCGTATCTGAGGGTGTACTGTGCCTTTAAGGCCGGTACCCAGAGTCGGCTCGCCCATGAATTGCAGTGCTTCCTTCCCGGCCCTTCACCAATCGGCGCACTTCCAACTCTGTCCAGACGATTTTACCACCCGCTATTGCTACTTTTCCTAGAACTAGATATTTTCCTTTTGAATTTTTTTTTCATGCACGTGATTCCAGTTGTGCTGTCATTGTTTCAATACCAAACAAGTATGAAAAAATATGGAAACATGCGTGCACGGATCGGAAAGGTGAACATCACCGAAGATGCTGATGGAGAAGCTGGATTTTACGGTGAGGAAGAGGAGCATTGTGGGCAGTGCATGAGTATGAATGGGGTATGGGTGAGAAAAACATATTTAGACCGCAGTCTAATGAGGTAATATACAATGGAAGCAGTTCGAGTCCACATCTTTCTCAATTCAGTAGATTATTCGTGTGACATCCCACTTTGTGAATGGAAATCTAGTGAAAGTGGTTTCTTTTTCCAATCCAAAACGCATTTGCAAAATTTGCTACTGTTTTAGGTTAATAAAGATATTTTCAAAAAGTGCAGGTGTATTAGATATGCTCGCTAAGCACTGTATTATGGCTGCAATGAGAACGCATGAAGAAGCTAGACTTTGATGATATAATTCAATGGAAACCTCCACTATCGAAATGCTGAATCTGTCTGAAAAACATGACTTCCATTAAGTCCACAAAGTACTCTCAGAACGCCTGACGTCACGCCTTCAACAGGATCACTCTATGTCTCACAATCAATGTGCAACTGTGACCGATGTTTGAAAATCTTTAGCTGTCCGATGAAGAAATGCTAAAGTTAGGCCCAGCACAGGTTTTTTTCTATCGAACTGTTAAGCTATTATTCACACAAAATCTGGCTACTGCAGTCATGTTATAGAGAAACTTGCAAATCGCCCCAAGATATCCAAATCGAAGGCTAGGGAGACCTCCCCACAGCAGAAAAGTAGGGGAATTTTCCATTCCAGTTTTTCCCCGTGGTGTCGCAACAAAACACCCATTGTTCATTAATTGATCACATTCAAGTTTGTTAAACCCAGCTTCCCACGTTCTCCGCCTTTCCCCGGATAGGCTGATTTAAAATACTTGATGAAAATATTTCCAAGGGAGAACAATCCTACACATTGATGGGGATGTTGCGATGTAGAATAGTCTCGATTTGATCGTTATCACTTGGTAGAGTAGAGAACGGTGAGACGTCCTCTCCGAAGAGATGTCTTTTGAAACTGTTGATTGGAGTAAGAACACGGAAAGTCTTATTCGTGGTCTCCCCCGAGCATTATGAACGTGAAAACAAAGCCATGACGTATACGCTGAAGTAAATTGTTCAGTCTCGAGGTTGCCCCGCACCTAAAGTCGGTCCGAATGAGATTGTCCGTCCATGCGGTCGGATTGCGTATCGAGCAACCGTCAAAACCTGTATTTCACCGACAAGCCTCCTCACAACTGCTAACGTCCAAATACAATATTATTCACTATTCGCCTAAAACTCCTGCTAATCCTTATACTTAAAGCAGTTATGTCCCGATGTGTGTGTGTGTGTGTGTGTGTGTGTGTGTGTATGTGTGTGCATGTGTCCCGCATATCTTAGGAATGGCCGATCAAAACTTGTATGAAATGGTACCAACATTTAGGTGGGTGCGACATTTATCGATTACCAAAAAATCAGCCCGAGTCACCTCTTACGTGCCTCGGGGCAACCGAGTTTGTCCGTGGAGCGCACTTTTGGCCGTGGGTCATGATAACTTCTGCGAGTCGTCTAGCGATGCAAAAATGCAGGGCGTCATAAAAGGAGTGCAGGACCCCAGTGAGGGTGTGCAAGAAGTCATAGAAAGTGTGCAGGACCCTAATCGGGTGTGCAGGACGTCATAGAAAGTGCGCAGGCCCTAAGTAGGAATGTGCAGGACCCCAGCGGAAGTGTGCAGGACGTCATAGAAAGTGTGGAGGACCCCAGTGGGAGTGTGCAGGGCGTCATGGAAAGTGTGCAGGACCCCAGTGGGAGTATGCACGACGTCATAGAAAGTGTGCAGGACCCCGGTGGAAGTGTGCAGGACATCATAGAAAATGTGCAGGTCTCCAGCGGGAGTGTGCAGGACGTCATTGAAAGTGTACAGGACCCCAAAAGGAAGTGTGCAGGACGTCATAGAAATTGTGCAGGACCCCAGCGGGAGTGTGCAGGACATCGTAGAAAATGTGCAGGACCCCAGAGGAAGTGTGCAGGACGTCATAGAAAGTGTGCAGGACCCCGGTGGTAGTGTGCAGGACATCATAGAAAATGTGCAGGTCTCCAGCGGGAGTGTGCAGGACGTCATTGAAAGTGTACAGGACCCCAGCGGAAGTGTGCAGGACGTCATAGAAAGTGTGGAGGACCCCAGTGGGAGTGTGCAGGGCGTCATGGAAAGTGTGCAGGACCCCAGTGGGAGTATGCACGACGTCATAGAAAGTGTGCAGGACCCCGGTGGAAGTGTGCAGGACATCATAGAAAATGTGCAGGTCTCCAGCGGGAGTGTGCAGGACGTCATTGAAAGTGTACAGGACCCCAAAAGGAAGTGTGCAGGACGTCATAGAAATTGTGCAGGACCCCAGCGGGAGTATGCAGGACATCGTAGAAAATGTGCAGGACCCCAGAGGAAGTGTGCAGGACGTCATAGAAAGTGTGCAGGACCCCGGTGGTAGTGTGCAGGACATCATAGAAAATGTGCAGGTCTCCAGCGGGAGTGTGCAGGACGTCATTGAAAGTGTACAGGACCCCAAAGGAAGTGTGCAGGACGTCATTGAAAGTGTACAGGACCCCAAAAGGAAGTGTGCAGGACGTCATAGAAATTGTGCAGGACCCCAGAGGAAGTGTGCAGGACGTCATAGAAAGTGTGCAGGACCCCGGTGGAAGTGCGCAGGACATCATAGAAAATGTGCAGGTCCCCAGCGGGAGTGTGCAGGACGTCATAGAAATTGTGCAGGACCCCAGCTGGAGTGTGCAGGACAAAACAGAAAATGTGCAGGTCCTGAGTAGGAGTGCGCAGGACGTCATTGAATGTGTGCAGGACCCAAATGGTAGGGTGCAGGACGTCATAGAGGGTGCGCAGGTCCCCAGTGGGAGTGTGCAGGGCGTCATAGAAAATGCACAGGTCACGAGTGGGAGTGTGCAGGTCATCAAAAGTTAGCAGGACCGCAGTGGGAGTGTGCAGGACGTTACCAAGAGTGAAGAATTTGAAAAAAGGTTTTTTTTAATTTTTTAATGCTAAATCTTAACCTTTTGTGGAGAAGAAAACAGATTAGAAATATGAATTTTGAGAAGCGTGCGACGCGTTTCGAGATTGACGCAGAACTCCTGAGACATTTTCTTGCCAGTTTTAGGAAACAAGCAGCAGGTCCACTTCCGCACCTTCTCTGTTCGCCACTCATTGCAACCGCTCAGTCATTTCGATTCCCTAACTTCCAAAACCAGTTTTTATATGTTGCAAGTCTGAGCTTATCAAAATCTGCACCACAAAAACATAAACAACCACCTACTAATTTCATTCATTGAGAACAAGGGCATGACGTTGGTGAACTAGGGAAACATTATATAAAATGAGAATGCGTTTGTCCTTATCATGATAGAGACGGTAAGGCGAGATTAATAGCTTGTGAACTCTACAAATTGGAAGGAAGGGCAGTGGGTAGCGACGGACTCTGCCAATTCGAGACTTGAGGCTTCGGCGAAAGCGGCCTTTATCACGCTTTGTTATCATGGGCATCAAATTCACCTTTAGCGCCGTCATGAAAGCTTATCCGCGCAAAGGTGAATTTGCTGAGCGGGTGGATATCAGTCAGCGGAAAGCGTGAAAATACCGCCTGCGCTAACATGTTAATGCATATCAGTTGTTGAGCGGCTGGATACCACTCAGCGCAAAGGATGAAATGACCGCCGTTGCTGGCATCTCAGAAATTTCTAAACAAATGAAAACATCCCAGCGAAAACATGATAAAACGAATAATCACGTCTCAATGTGATCACGTCTCAATGTGTTTTCTATGAGCACCGCCGGTATAAAAACAGCCTCATCCCACCAGGAGTCCTCATTCGGCATTCTGCTGCCGGCCCTGAAAGGTGAGTTCGGGTCACTCTCCGGAGGCCAGCATAATTTTGGTTGCTGCTGGAGGATACAGTGGGTATCCTCACGACGGGGGACGAGTTACGCCGGGGTCCGCAGAGGGTGGCTCCTCACCGCAGACCTCGGTGAAGATTACGCTCATGTTGCGGACAAGGGGGCTTCCTTGCTGTGGACCTTCAAATTCGTGAAATTTTCAGGTAAATTCACCCATTTTCGAGGTTAATTCACCTCATTTTCGGGGTAAATTGGACCCTCTCTCGCTGCCAGTTCGCACCATTTTCACGGGAAATTCACCTCATTCTCACCTCTCCTAGCGGCAAATTCACCCATACAGTGAATTTAGCGCGGCAAATTAAGACTTCATGCCGACTTGTACATGAGCATCAAGTCTCTTTTGCTGCGGCATCAAGTCTCGAATTGGCAGAGTAAGGGAAGGAAGTGCAGAAGGGGTTGTGAATTTTATGCCGGTAGCAACCGACGATTTACTGCTGGCTTCTTATGTTTTGCTTTTTGATCCCACATTGTGATACCCCCACGGCCTGCTGTAAATGTACGGCACCCTGCTCTGCTCAGGAGAGTCCATACCTACGTACAGCAACTTTCGGTTAGACGGAAGTCAGTCACCACCGTTCTAACTAACTAATCCGTCTCAGATAGTTGGCTCACGCAAAAGTTTCTGTGAGCGAAAACTTCGCTAGGTCTCGCTAGTTGGTTTATGAGTGCGATAATTTCCTTCGTAACGATCGCTCGGCACGTACTCCGACAGCGCGGGCGAGCACTCTCATATGGATGAACTTCACAATGGAAGGGTTTAGAGCTGTAAGCGCATCTGCCAAAACGAATTGCATTGTTAGTATCTCTTGGGCCTCCATAGTAAAACTGCGCAGTATGCCGCAACGAGCTACTGGTTCCAAGAAGTTATAGGCATTTTTCAAGCCTTGAGAGAGGTAAGGGTACCCATCAGACATGTTTTGGAGTATTCTGAAAAAGTTTTTTAGGGTACTGAACACGCATCTGAGGTCCGCTTGCCGAAATTCTGAGGTGTACTATAGGTTAAGGTAAGTACCAAGCCATTCAGGGGCAAGCCCCACCTTAAAGGCAGTGTTCACGATAAATTTCACTCCCGATATCTCCACGGTTTACGAAAGGTCTGGTGCCCTATATAGCAATGCATGCTTAAAAAGGACACGAAAGACGCTTTTTTTGAGCCAAAATAGGCCCACCCTTGTTCACGTTGATTTTTGAGCGTGGAGGAATTGACCGCTAGAAGGATGATACCTGTCAGTGCAATGAAGCGATCAGCTCACCTATCAGCACTTCCTTCACTCGATCGTTCCTGTAATCTGAATCTTCATTTTTTTCATTTCGAGAGGACGGATCGTGGTGTGTCTGGGGCCCCAAAATGCTTGTTTGCAGCCGTTGTTTTGCCGCTCCTGGCTCGTTTTCTACCGTTCTTTCGACACTGGGAACCTAGGATCCTTCTCGCCTATCATTTCACTGTGGAAAGTCAGCGAGGATGATCATCGTGAACGCTGCCTTTAATATTCCGAAAATCGACAAATGGACATCAAATCCTTAATCATCAGCCCGAATAACCCCCGCAGAGAAATTGTGAGCAAAATCTGAGGCTTTGAGGAAACTATCGTATGACTTGATCCATCTTCACTGAACGTCGCCGCCGTGTGAACCACATTTCAACCAGCTCGACCGATCCAGAGCAAGGGATATCCATTTTCTGGAAGCCCTTGCTGAGCAGAACGTCTTGACTCTGCCTGAAAATTCAGAGTTCCTCTCTAGGGGAGGACGGCCTAGAGGCCGTCGGTAATCACGGGGTAACCAGACTGTTGTACGGAAACGACATCGGTCATCCATACGGTGCAGCACGTGTTCTGCCCATCGGTGTTTGCACTGGGTCATAAAGAAGAGAGGATCCATTAACTGCGACTGCTTCCAAAGGGCAGCACTGCGTAGGCCTGCAGCTCGCTGGACACTTCGATAGTCTGCGTTTCAAGGTCCTGTGTGCTGTCCTTGTGGCCTGTGTGGTCGCCTTCGTTTTCGTTCATGTCTCGGTTCCATAGCACACCGCAGGTAAGTAGCACCGTGGACTATACTATACCCACCGTAATTTACCGTATGTTGTCAAAATTCGATAAACGGACATCAGATTCGTGTTTTGCACTCGGGATAACCTCTAAAGAACATTTTTAGCCATATCTATCGTAACGTTCCGGAATTCGTCAAAAGTCGTGCTTTGCCCTCAGATTTTCCCCTGATGGTAAGCATTAAACAAATTGAAGGCACAGTACACCCAGAGAACTGTTTTTCAGTTTTCATGCTTATGTTGGAGACGGTCACACGCTGATCACAGTGGTATCTAGGGAATCATTCAGGACCCCCTACGAAAGGAGTTATGGCTCTTCGAAAGAGCCTTTTGTTTGCGGGCGAAAAACTGGTGAACAAGTTGTCCTAGGCCTGTATTTTTTTCATTCGCAATCGTTGCACGAGAGCGAGCCAGGATTATGAGAAGGGCTGGTGACGGACTCGAGAACGTAGACTCGGTTGAAGTTCATCCATCCATCCAGCCGATATCGAGGTCGAAAATCAGGAAGGGGGTCGGGCCTGTGGTGGTGAGTGAAGGGGGTCGGGCCTGTGAGAGAGCCGCTTATATCTCACCTATTTGGAGGAATTGAGATCTCGCACTTGGCAAGTGTTATACAGGGGGGGGGGTATACAACCCAATCAATTGAAAATCACATTGTTCATGTCTGAGAGTGTACTGTGCCTTTTAAGGCATGGTTTGCGATAAAACCAACTTTTGAGTTCTCTTCCTGAGAATGTAGATTTGGTCACCACGAAAGTAAGAAAAAATTTAAAAAATGCCGGGAACTCGCTGGGAAAACGGCTAATTACCGGGCTCATCCGGCATTCTAATTAACGCGATTTTCATTAATTCTTGTTTATCCGCCTTTCGTTTTGCTCCGAAGGTAGTCAGTGGTTCCCATAAAAGCTCAGAAATTACTTTACAAGCAAAATAAAAGTTAAAAACAGGCATTTATAGAAATCTCGGTAGTTGGGGGCGGGAGGGCACCAAGCAATGACTTAAGCCTAGTTTTGACTGCAGGTGGTCGCTGCGGCCATGCCAGGGACAATTGTTCCTTTTTCATCGCGCGTAATGGAAAGCCGCTCCAATTGTGATCGCTTCGTGGCAAACGTCCTACATCGCTGGGTCGCGGCGACGAGATCCTATGTTTTACTGCTTCGCTGCTGGAGGAGCGATTCTCGATGGTCGCTGATCATCGCTCCATCGCTGCCATTATGGCAGCGATGGAGCGATTCCCAGCGAATGACACGTTTTGTCTAGTGAATATTGACCCTTTCACATGACAAGATCAGTGTTTACGAGTCGTAACATGGTATTGATAACAACCAACCATTATTTTCACTGATTGATTGAATTTCTTCGATCATCCGTGAGGCTATGCACTATGAACAGAGTCGCTGCCGCTGCTACATCGCTGCAGCAGCGGGTGCAAAATCGCTGCGATGAAAAACAGCAGCGATGCAGTCAAAACTAGGCTTTATTCATGAGCCTTTTTTCTCCATGTTTCACTTAATTTCACTTTAATAATGGCCAGATCTACCTTTCCTCGAGAATAACGCAACAACCGAATGCATCGAGAAACCTGCCTTTGAAGCGAAAGTATGGAAAACCGACAAATGATCAGTTTCGTGATCACCATACTAAATAATCCCCTCGGGAGAATGTTAAGTGAAACCTGGAAAATTTTTCTTCAACGCTTTCAGAATCCGCTAATTGGTAGAAGTAAACGCTCAACCGAAATTCCAAAAATGCTATCACTCCTCTATTTAAAGTTCGAGAAACGCGATTTGTACAGGGTGGGGAGGGGCCTAACAGTTCGTTAAGGTATTTCTTGATCACAGGAAACGATTTGATCCCCCGGATCATTATAACGGCAGAGCAACAATTGGAGAGTTGGAAATCGGAGGAGACAATGGAAATCTCTAAACTTCGAGGCGATCAAATGAAAAGAGAACATAAAATTGTACATTTTCTTGCAGCTACTAATTTGTACTATATTATCTGTATAGGACATGATTAGTCAACACCAAATAAGGGTGAACTACATCTTTACACTCACTCTTAAGTTACAAACGAAAAATTGGTGATGCATAAATCATGCTTGCCTTGGTAGCCCTTGTTTCCACATAAGACGAGAAAAAGAAATTTCAAAAATGTGTTTTTTTGAGAAAACAAAGCTAGAAAAAGAGTGTTTATCGCCCGCAAAAAGTCCTACGTTGGACTTTTTGTGCTACCGTTCTTCGTCTCTTCACCGAAGGTATATGTATTTCCCACCTTCTGCCAGAAGATCCTCAACACGCGGTGCGATGTGTTCGTCGCACAGCGAGATTGCATTCGAAAACTGCTCAAAGACTACGCAATTTTTCATTTCAAAACAGGAGCGGAGGTTTGTTAGATTAGTTTCACATCCTGCCCCACTTCCAGTCTCAACACATAGCCTCATTCGTTAATAATGTCGAAGAATAAACCTCTCTCATACTTTATTTGCTGGCAAACGGGCTGGCTATCTGCTACCCACTGACCGCCGGATAACCACCCGCTTAGCAGCGGTTAACTAGCCGCCAACATGCAGATTACTACCATCCCAGGTGTTCAAGCGTCCATTTCGTTCACTACACAGGATCTCTGAACTCCACCGGCCTTCCTTCCTGATAGGCATGATCTTTAAGTAGAGGCAGCCGAAATCAATGAATGGAGACAGCCACATTTTGCGAGCTCGAAGTTCTTCGGAGTCAGCAGTTAGGGGCTGGATATTTCACAAAGTTATTCTACTTATCAAGAGAAATTAACAATACAATTCGTTTTCTCATGCGCGTTTACCGCTCTGAACTTTTCTCTGGTTATCAATTTGTGGGGGCAGAGCCGCCTCTCAGGGACTGTGTAGGGTGTCTGCCTCCAAATTTCAGGGAAGGTGACAGGCTGTTCTGTAATATGATGTCAGAAGCCATATTTTTTCTAGTTCTGCTCTGTAGGGATAGAAAACTGTCGAAAGCGACAAGTTTTGGTCAACTGATTCTTGATAAACCCGTGAACAAAGGGTGTTGGGTTGCGACACCACGGGAAAACTTACGCTAGCGAGAGCAAGCAAAGACTTGCTGAAGGAACTTTGCTCTGCAGTCAGGAGGTCTCCTCCGCCTCTCCCGGAACTGAGGAAGTTCCGCAGTTGTATCGAGCAAAACTCCGTAGTCGTTCTAGGGAGCATACCTATGAACATATGAAGAAAACCCATTGTTCCCACCCTTTGCCACGATTAGGTTATGAGGGCGGAACTGTATCAATTCTTCTCGGGCATTTCCCCATAAACATATGAGCAAGGACTTATTCGATACGAGTCCAGCAGCTAAACTTTCTCACATATTTGATAATGTGTACAGGCAAAGCCAGATGAAAAGACAAGGCACGTGAGTAGGCAGAAATACTCGTCTGACTGTCACTAATGTAATGTACTCAATACCTAGGAAAGGTGAAAACAAACTAAACGAGAAGTACAAAAATTGTGTGTCCTACACAACTCTCCAGTCGATTACTCGAAAAGTGCCAGAGCTGGACGCCGGAAGTACAGGAGGGAACATGCCTGCCGGGAAAGCAGGGTTTGTCTAGGCTCTACAGGCAGTCAAGGATTTTTTTTTCGAAATTTCTGATCCGCTACAATCACCCGTCTATACTCGTGTCTGTGAAAAACTTGAAACACATTTGAAGCGTTTTCAGCAGAACAAAATAAAAAGGTTGTCCGCAGCCAAAAACATACGCAACCTAGCTGAATTTGTTGGCCAATTTATGAAGCGCGTTCCTCTCAAATGCCTGGTGGGCCTACCCTGATGCGCTTTCGCATTCTAGTGCTGTATCCCTTGTAATAGATATTTCGCTTCATCAGAATCAGAGTGTTTTCTGTGTTCGCACCTCAGCTTTCCTTTGAACCGGCGTATCTCTCTAAAACAGTATCTTTTCTATGCTCAGAACTATAGCACAATTAAACTCCCCGATTCACAAATGTGTTCGGTTTCTTTCAGCCCGGAGATTGTCTAGTTCGGACTTGTTTTGATGCACTTCCTCTTTTTCTCTTTGTGTTATGAGTATTTTTTTTCTCACGTGTGAGCCCAGGTTCTCTATTTTCAGGTGTTTTGTAGCACGTCAACACTGACGTATAAATAAATAATAACCAACAGTTTGGCATTTACTCACAATCAACTACCTTCTGAAATCTTGCAGAATTACTTACTAATTTGGTTATCGATCTGACTCAGATGGGTCGACAGATGGCCCGGCTCAACAGCTGTCCCTTCATCACGGCATGCACCCACAGCACGGACTGATGTAGTATTTACGTCATAGTCATCTGCAAGATAACCGCAGCTAGCCCTAGTATTGCCGTCTGGTAGGGGCTTTTTCAATATTAAGGAGGACCGAAAAGATCCAAGCAGGAGTTTCTGGTTAGACCCGGTTCATATGTTTCATCACTGCGATCCGTCGCTGGTACCATCCGACACAAGAACGGCGGACGCAGAAGGTATAGCAGCTTCCAAGGAACGCGCCGCACGCTTCTGATTTGATGCAAATGCTTCTAGGATGCGACACCTTCTAGGATTCTTCGTTTTCTCACTAATCGTCGTCACGCGTGCCTTCAGTGGCGTCACTAGTCCTTGCAGTACGAAACAGCGGTGCGATGGCTCATGATGCCTCTGTCTTAGTGCAATTCAATCGCGCTTCTCGTCGCGACAATAGAAATTGTGAGCCGTGCTCCAGACAGAGGAGCAAAAAAACTTTTTTTAATTGACCCTAAAAAATATGGATCGGAATCCGAATTTCAGCGACCTGGTCACATCACAAGAACATGGGTTGGCAAATATGAAGGCACAGCACACTCCGCTGTAGTCATTGCGATGAGGCATTCGCGCAAAAATGAAGCTACATATATTGCAGTCCATCAAACGTTCACGTCTGACAGTAAGTATCAATGAAGAGCGATCGGTTGGAGATCAATGTACATGAAACTCACTGCAACAAAGCCGCTCTCGCTCAACCGGAGGCGGAAGTGTAATCATGGTACTCACGCGCAGTGACCTCCACCCGACATCTTCTCATTGACATACAGATATGCAACTTTGCTGGACTTTATAAAAGCTTTGGGGCATTTCTAGCGGGCTCTCCATTTCGATTGTCACAGCAGAGAACGCTGGCTCTCTCATCCGCACATCCTTATCAACGCTTACATTACACGGGGCCCACCTCTCCGCTGCTTGCGATAATCGGGATCGAGAGTTCACAGGAAATTCGCCAAAGTTTAGGTAAAGTAGACTCTGTTTCATTCCAAGTGAACTCATGTTTTCGGTTATCACAGCGCGGAGCGGTAACTTTTTCGTCGAAATCTCCTTATCACTAGTTATATTTCACCGAGGCCCACCGCTCCGCTGCTGGTGATAATCGAAGTCAACAGGTAACTAGGGATGTACCAGAGCTTATTCATGTTTGCACACACACAATTGGAAGTTGTTTTGGTATAGAGCGTTTATTGAGAGTATTGATTAATGCGTCTCCTTACAAACTTAGAACAACAACTAAATGAATGTTTGGAGATAAAGCCAAGAAGCATTTATGATCGATGGAAACGTCGGTTAAAGGCCGTGTTCACGAGAAAAAACTGTCTTCGATTTCTAACCGAAATCGAAATTTATTGCAACAGGAACACTTATAAAACAGCTTAAAACTAAACATAGATAGCCCTATACGGCCCTCAACCTTGGTTGTGTTATGAATCCACCGCCCACTTCCTCGAAGGTCAACAGCGACACAGAAACAATGACTGAGACTTCTGCTTACTCACCATATCTCAAAGCACACTGCAATGATTATCATCTATGACGAGAAGCGCTCGGAGAAGCAACTCAGATCGCTGATCCGGCTCAGAGAATGATTAGAGCAGGTGCTAGTGCCGAAACAGACAGAAAAGATTGTTGGCAGCGAGACCTTAGTTCATCTTCTTTGCGGTAGGTTCAAAAATTCAGGGGGAGGAGTCCGTTCTTCAGCCTAGATACCCAACTGCTTGTTACTTATATGCATATAGTGAAAACAAGCGTAGTTGTTGTGTTCGAAATGATAATTGTCAACAACCCATCTGTAATTAAAAGCAAGATACAAGCGGAGGCCCCTACACATATACACGATGGGCCGTAGTCTCACCCGGGCGATATGCATACAAAACGTGGAAAACGGGGAAACAATGTTGTCGTCTGATGCGCCGTTAGGTGTCATCCCTAGTCTCGCGGTCATCCGTCAAGCACAGCCTAGGCTGGCTAAGACCCCCTTCGTAGTCAAAGGATAGTTGTCCGTGGTCCAGCCTGGATCGTCCACCAGCTAGCCCAGGAAGCGCTCGACAGGATGCCGCAATTGTGTGAATGGTATTGTTGATTCTACTGCGATTGGGGTTAGATAGGAAGGGAGTACGAAAGACCTAAGCAGGGCAATCGAAGTCCAAATTTTGTTGGTGTAGTGAGTTCTGTACATACGTCTCGACGGGGTGGAATATGGCGGGGCTACGGACCGCCTAGGGGAGCTGTTCAAGCACGCTTTTTGTCCTCGGTTCGTGTGCGTTACTTGCATTTCGCCTGGGTGAACTATGTTGGACAGTGGACGACGCAAAGAGTGTTCCATAATTATGGGCGCGCAAATAGTGAAGGGTTTTTCCAACACTAAATGAGGATTCAACTATAACAAACATAGGTAAGTTGTAACATTGTGTTGTGAACACAACACAATCACCAGATCCCGAAATGCCCGCCCGGGCTTTAGCAACCCGTTGGCAAGGTTTCACGACCCCTCCCCCTCGGTCGTCAGTCCGTGCCCTGAAACTTCTAAAATTGCAACGATCCCCCCAGAGACGATCCCACGACCACAACATCAACGATTTTCCAGTTTTTGTCGCTCAGAATCGAATCATGGTGGAGACGACGCGGTTACCTGAATGATCTTGCCGAGGACAGAACTATTACGAAACAGACAAAAAATCCTGGAGAATCAAGCCCATTATAAAATTTTCCTTAGTTTTGACCCCGATTTCGACATATCTTAGCAACCGTTTGACCTGTCTTCCCACTTCCTAGTGGGTTCAGAGCTTCAGCCGCTGATCCCTGCAGAAGAACGGTGTGTGAATGAAGACACACCGCTCTGCATTTTTTATACCCTACCCCCTTATCGATTAGGTATCATCAATTCTGTATACAGGGAGTCGCCGGGAGTTTTAGTCTGTTTCGCGATAGCCGGCCAGAACCCGTCATTGGTAGGCTTCGTGGCGAAACACATACTCAGGTTTGGTCGGATTATTCAGATCCAGTTCATAGCACAGAGACTTTCAGGTAACCCTCAAGGCGGCTGCGTTGTGTAACTCGTCCAAATGCGGGACCTCATCGCAAATTTCGGGCTACAACTTACGGGTGGGTGAAGCTCAAAAAATGCTAGCGAACGACACATTTTTTGATGATAAATTTTTGCTATACCTTGTATTTACGCAAACGTGATAAACTTTATTATGAATAAAAGGTTATGACTATATTTTCCTTGATGACGTTGTTTTCAAGTAATAATCCGCAAGAATAATCCGAAGAACACGGATTCTCCTCCACTCGGGTGAAAAATAAGCAAGAACTACTTAAAGGCAGTGTTCACGATAAATCGCGTTCTCGAGGTCTCCGAGTGAAACACTAAGTTGGCAGGTGCTGTATAGGATAGGGTCGAAGAAAGCAACAAAAAGTGGCCAGAAGTAAATACAAACGGCTTTGAAAGCTCTCCCGGAGCGCCCCCTCTATCCCGGTCCGCCCCCAATCGGACGAGCTTGTGGCGCCGCACACATTTCGATGGCAAATTGCCAACTAACTCTGCCGCAGTTAGCATTATCGATTCGCGCAGATTTCGCCATTAGCGCACGCTTGCCGAAATCAGCAGGGCTCATGAATCTCGTCCACACCCTGAATTTATAAACCGTTATTTTGACTTATTCTGGACGTTTTTCTTCCCTGTTTCTTGACTATTAGTTACCTCACGACCAAACAACCCCATTTTTGGATCGAACTCGAGTGCGATATTCATCGTGAACACTGCCTTTAAAGGCAGTGTTCACGATGGAAATCATTTTGCTGCTTTTCCACCTATCTTGAAGACGGTTCCACGCTGATTGCAATGATGTTTTTGGAATCGTACAAGACCTTCTAGGAACGGAGTTATTGCCCCCCAGAAATTTAGCTATGGAAGCATGGTGGACGAGTTGTCCGAGGCTTGTAACTTCCGTCTTTTGCAGCCGATGTATGCGAGCTGACCTAAGTAAAGAGTGAAGTTGGGAATAAAGGGAAGAGCGGGGCTATTGATAGGAAACCATCGCTCATCTCACAATCTCGAGCATTCACTTGTTCACGTCGGTGGGCGTGGAAAGCGCATCTGGGGTGTAACGAGCTGACGGGTGTCCAACTTTGGGGCCGTAGGGGACCGTTCCGAGCTCATCTTTCCTAGATTTTTCTACGTTAGGGTTGCGCTAGGCCCCGCAGCTGCCGATCTCGACCAAAAAATCACACATTGTTTTATCGTGGACATTGCCTTTAAAGGCAGTGCTCACGTTTAAATGAAAAGGCGTGATGGCATTTCATTATCTCAGACTACTGATAATGATAGAGGACACTGTAGCTTCTCCTAGCCACTTGGAAAGCTTAACAATTTGCTCCATGTTTCTTAATCAAAGGCGATGGACAGCCAGCACGCCAATTCATTTCACCGTAATACAGCAATAATGTGAAGAGTCGAGGCCTCGCGCCCTTCCTGCAATATTATCAGGGCCTCGCGCCCTTTATGAGCCAGAGGGCCGGTGCGGCGCAGGCCACTCCACTGGTTCTAAAATAGAGAAATGATGAGGGCCAGTGAAACATTTGAATTGATGTTGCGCAGCATTCAGATTAGGGCGCGCTTACTTCATCGCCATACACGCTTGATGAATAATAACTGCGTTTCTCTGGGCCAAATTCCGGTCCGCAATTGCGTCTCGACACGCTTCGCGGTCACACGGGCCACAATCGGAAGAGTTTCCAGCGCCGCAGCAGTCAATCTGTTGACCATAGGTGGGTTTTGGAAAGTGGAAACTAAATAAAATTTAAGAAAACAAAACTATAAAAAAGCTCCATCGAGCCGGCTTTGGCGCTGGAAACTCGACCGACTCGAGCACGTGCGGCCCCAAAGCGTGTCGAGCCGCAGTTGCAGACCGGAATTTGGCCCAGATAAGCACAGTAATTCAGATCTTTGCGTAATTGGGCTGTGTGCAAATTTTCACACAGTCCAATTACCTAAAAGTCTAGACCCTTGACAATTCGAAAATCTATTGCTGAAGGAGTTCCATCCGTTGGATAGTGACGGCAAAAAGTCTGCGATATGCAACGTGGCTTGCCAACGTCCACTACAGGCCATAAAACGGACAAAGGCTCACCGCCGACTGGGTACCACGCGCTTCGCGACCGCACGCGCGTCGGAAGCAGACGAGTTTGGCCGCCGCGCGATGAGTTTCGGCCGCCGCGCGTCGCCGAAACAACGCGCGGCGGCGAGTCGTCGCGCGGCGGCCTAAACTCGTCTGCTTCCGACGCGCGTGCGGTCGCGCAGCGCGTGGTACGCAGTCGACGGTGAGACTTTGGCCGTTTTATGGCCTGTACCTTACCTTGACTAAATTCTTGCACATCAGTCGACTTAGGAAGTAAGAAATCGGTTTTTTTTCTTGAAATTGAAATTTTGATTTTTAATGGGGGTTGCACGTAGTATAGTGTTTTAAGATGAAGTACGGCAAATTTTCGCCTACAGTGGGATTTAGAACAAATGAATGGACTTGGAACTGGTTTCTCTCAGATTGAGAACAGTTTCAATCTCGTTTATAATTCGCAGAAACCACTTTTGTGCGAATTCTACAACGTTTTTGTTTTTTTTTTCAATAAGTTAGATACTTTTCCACTCGAAAGTTTAACGACCCCTCCAACTTTTAGTTTCTCACCAGAAAAAAATTCTGCGACCTCCCCACCTCTCCCTGGCAAGCTATCTACGCCTGCTGGACCATTTATCCCCCATATCCCCGGATGCTGGTAAGAAGTTCTCCTCAAAAGGCATGGCAGTATTCTCGCAAGTAGTCGTTTTTTTCCCAACTCAGAATTTCCGATTAGCAGCTTTCAGAAAGTCCAGCTTTGCGGAACGAGACTCACAGACATTCGATTTGATCAAAGTTCACTTAGAGAAATTTAAAGTATCCTCGTGGATTGGTGGCTTGTGAATTTCCGTGTCAATTTCGACATTAGAATCAAGGAAAGCGAAGAAAGTTTCACCGTCGCTGTGATTGGTCCCAAGACCATGACAGAACTGAGATGAGCTGGCCTTTCAGTGATTTTCACTCGCTGTATGGCTGTCGCTAAGCTTCTTGTGACAAACCAATCGTTTTGGAGATCTATAATTGGCTCCACCGTAAGGACTTCATCATCTAAGACTGGCGTGGTGCGAGACTCCTGTGAAATGACGCAAAGGCTTCGTGTCTCTCTCACCTCTTCGGTACTTGTTGTCTGCAGAGAGCAATTGAGATTTTTCCAAACGATACTAGCAAGGATTCTTCACTTTTGTGATGATTGTGAACATGCTTGTCCAAGCTAAATTCATATCTTAAACCATTTTCCTCGTTGAATTTCCTCGCGAAACCTATAGATTCAGTTTCGAATCTTCTTACATTCCTGGAAGTGGAAACGCTGACCATTCTACCTCTGCCGGATTTGTCCAATAGTGCACCAAGCTGAGCGAGATGGCTGTCTGACTTCTACTTAGTTCTTTGAGCGCAAGGAGAGAACAATGTCAACAAAGTAGTGAAGGAAACACGGAGCTATTACACGTAAGAACATTGGAATTCAAACAGAAAGGAATATGCTTCATCGGCAAGGGCGTTTCATCGAGCAGCTTGCGCCAAGAGGCTATAGAACCTTGCCCATATGCGGCAAGTAAGTTGATAGGGATAGGGTTGCAACAGGGGTGCCACAAAAGGCCTCTGGTGCATTTACTGTAGAGCTAGTGGGTGGTCACATTCCGTGCCAACCGATGTTGCAAGGACGGAAAAGCACAGTCGAGATGCATATACAACATAGTGTAGCATTCGCTGCGACAAGTGTCTGACCAAGGATCGCTTTCGCAAGGAGCACATTTGTGAAGGCCTTCCCTGGACTCAGTGCCCTAATGTCTCCCTTTATGATTTTCCTGATATGCGGGAACAAAATAATCGGAAGCAATCTAATCAAAGTTGATCAATCTAATCAAAGTTATATGCATTAATACCCTTTTCGAAAATGGGTTCTCTTTCCTATCTCGAAAAAGAATAGCATGATAGCCAGAACACAGTAGAACACATTTAGAATAATGAGTGCTTTATGACAGGTAAAAGAATGATAACACCAAAAAGAACCATCGTATAAACCCTGCCAGAATTCAGGAAAGTATGTAATCGTCCGCAGGCATGCCACAGTACACATTTAATTGAACACCTGAGTACAAAGAAAAAAATGGGGTGGAGGGGCAAAATGATAATAATCATAATATTTCTCAATTGTTACTCATTAAGTGCCCTCCGTGTCCTGACAAGAATGAAATACATAATGAATTCTCAGAGAGGAATAAAAGAGTCGGCGCGAAAATAACAACCACTTATAACACACTATTAGCCATTACAACAACTTGAAATCGAATGTGAAATGATGTAGCCTTCAACGCGGATTTGTCATCGCGGCGTCAACAGATGAATCTTAATTTCTTTCGCGAAAAGAGATGCAATCCCGTGAGTACAGGGATTTGGGTAATCACGACTATAAAGGGTGGCCGATAAGCATAGGTGCCTAAAGCATGTACTTGATATCCCATGATCTTGCTCTAACCTTATCAGCCATTGGACGGGGGTCGAGGACAGCCTAAGACTTTACAGCTATAAAATGTTCCATGTGCATGTATATGCTAGCGCTTGCGGCTAAGAACACAGCACAGAAGTCAGGATAGCTAAGCGAATTCTTAGACTGTGCCGCACAGAGGGGTGTCCTTTGCTGCGTTAAAGGCAGTGGCAACGATAGAAATCGTTTTTCTGTTTTTCCGCCTATCTTGAAAACGGTTCCGATGTCTCTGAAATCGCACAAGACCCCCTGAACACAAAGTTATAGCATCTCAAAAATTTAGCTAGGGAAGCATTGTGGACGAGTTGTCCATTGTGGAACTTACATTACGTTGCTTGCAGCCGATGCTTGCGAGCTGACCTGGGTGAAGACAGAAGTTGAGAATGGAGGGAGCAACAGGGCTTTTGATCGTAAACCATCGCTCATCTCACGATCTCGAGTGTTCATTTGCTCACATCGAGGGGCGGATCTGGAGCACGGGGTGGTTCTAAAACAACAAAACGCTTGTTTGCAGCCGCTATTTTGCCACTCCTGGCTCGTTTTCCACCGTTGTTTCGACACCGCGAGCCTAGGAACCTTCTCGCCTATCATTTCACCGTGGAAGGTCATTGAGGACTATTATCGTGAACGCCTTTGAAGGCGTCGTGCGCGATGAAAACCAAGTTTCTGTTTTTGTGTTATATCACTTAGATAAGTTATATCATTTATGCCTTGATAAGGCCATTCACGAAGTCCGCAGTTTAATAATGAACCAGAAGTGAGTTTTTTTTTCAGTTGAAAACGTTTTTCTGGGTTCGGGGGTTGGCCTTTGGGTCGATCATCTGTTAGTCCACTCACCAAATGAGAAAAGAAAATAATTGATCAACAAGTTATTTAGTACAAATAAGTTGAAATTGATGAAGTATATCATATGATTACGTCATGAATGTCTTTTCTGCACACATCGGTCAGCCTTCTCACCCTTGAAAATAAGCTGACGCAAAGATGAATGGGATTTGATCGGGAGATCATGGGTCAACAAAGCGATTCGTAGCGATCGACTGTTCTTGTCTCATGCGTCCAGTGGTTGAATGAGGTCTGAAAACGAAGAGAGGGGGTGCGGAAGAGCAGTTTTCAGTAACTTTTTTGCGGTTCTCTCAACGTGGCTTTTGTGTAGGGTGCTAGAGCTTCCATGTTATATTGAAAATTCAGAGACGAACTTCATTGCAAACGATGCCTTTAAGGAAGCTTTCGTTGAAAAATGGAACCAAAACTGCTCAAATCGTCACTATGCTCAAATCAGAGTGGTCTTCGGGTCCAGGGCATATCAGACCACGAAAGTGACCATGAAGCCACATAGGCCTAACAAGTCATAATTTGGTGCAGAATTGCCTCATTGGGCCAAACTCTTCTCAACTAGTGCAAGCGTAACTGTTCCGAGAGAAAATCCATGGCAATGTGATCTCCAAACAGGATTGGGCACCTGCTCATAGCGAAAAGTTGACAATCTTCTATTTGGACACAAATGGTGTGAATCGTGTGCAGGTTTGTAGCTCGAACTATAGTGTACTACATATATTCCTTGTTGGATATTTATTAGCTCTTGAGCGTTCACGATAAAATAAACAAAACTCGTAGTAGAAAGCCGACTGCTTCCGGTCAAGGCAAACCACACAAGGTTCTGATTGTGAATACACAGTCTTCACTACGTGTGCATGAATATTCTTTTGAAATCGCTGATTTGAGCCTGCTTATAACTTCACGGAGTATTTTGCGAGACCATGTGTACAGAAAAGTAGGCGTGTGACAGCACATACGTGAATAATCCGCAATCAGATTTCTGCGAACGCCTCGAAAATTTCAAGAAGAGCATTTCCGTATAGTCTACAGCAATGGAAGTAGGACCTAGTGCGGTTGCGGACTCGTCCTAACATACGGTAGTTTGTTAGTGGTATCACTCATTTTTCCGAAACATTTGTGATAGATAGGTGAGTCTGTGTTTTCACCCATACGACTACATCTGTGGCAATCAAAACAGGTGAAAATGTGAGAGTGTAAACAAAACACTTCTACCAATCTGTTATTTCGAAAAAATGAGTGATATCACAATCAGACTACAGTATATTAGGAAGAGTCCGCAACCTCACCAGGTCCTACTTCCATTGCTGTAGACTCGACCTTAGCGAGGAGAAAAGAGGTAACCAAAAGACAATTTCTAGGGTGTTTAGAATAGCTGTTTCGGATTTGGCTTTAAACTTGTTTGAAGGGGTTGTTTTGGGTGCTGATTACAGAGGCCCATTCGTTGATTTTTCAAAGATCTCAGCTGATCCGGTTCAAAGCCTCCCACTGGTGGCAACCTTGCCGGCCAAACGCGACTGCTGGCGAACTCAAAATTGGTGCAATACAATCGCAATGAAACCTCCATAGCAGGTATTAAAACTGCATAACAGAAATGTTTGGTACGCTCACCGACTCTACTCGGGTTACGGTGTATTAACGTGGGAATACGGTATTACGGTCAAAGCTTCAGACTTGGGCTCAAGATATTTCTTTGGGGGTTATTTGGGGCGCTGAACACGATTTTGAAGTTCATTTGCTGATTTTCCAATCTCCAAGATGGGGGATGCCTTTCAAAAAGCATTATGCCTACGGTAACCTGCAGCAACCCTCAGATTAGCGAAGAGGGGACGTCATTTGTGTTCAGCACCTTGAATAATCCCGAAAATGAAGTACTGGAGGAAGAGACATTGCTTACCCGGCCAGTCTGGTGAGGTTGCCTGCAAAAAGACAACAGTTGAGCGATTGCGAAATGCAAGAGACCACTTCCAGTTTTGTGACGATATTCCCTTTTTATTGCCACTTCATATCCTCTATTCAAGGAGTTCAAGGTTTAATTGCCCCTCCTGACTAAGTGCATGTTTCTGAATAATTTCCCCAAATTCTCTGCCCGAATTCAATTTCTCGCTTATTTCTCCTCTGCTTTTATAATAAGCACTAAACTATGCGTTTATTGGAGAGCTCGCGGTTAATAGACGCATGGCATTTCCTACGAACCAAGCTGGCAAAATCTTACTGAATTCGGGGCGCCATTTACTATGTATTGCGAATGGACGGTTTTAAAGGCCGCAGACATGCTCCAAAAAGTTATTGAGATAACCACGTTACTGGGGTCGTACAGCCCCCAGTAGAGCGCTCACGCCGTTGGAAGCGTCAAAAACGAATCAAAACTACTTAATTTGAGCGATGCATATCGAAAATTTCCGACAACCTCGTCCATGAGCTCCGACAACCACGCATCCAAATACAAACTAGTCCAGATTAATCGTTCGAGTACGGTCACTTTGGTTGGCTTTTGATGATTCCAACGAGGTGGGTTTTCTAGTGCAGGCTGTAAGAGTCTATCGGCTTTGCAGTCTCCACCGTTTTGTCGCTAATATGCGCTGTTTCCACTGCGCGCGGTGTAACTCGTCCACTTTCACCCGTAACGAAAGCAACCGTTATTCCTCTAGTTGTGTACAGTTTTCATTCGTTTTTTTTTGTTAACTCCTTATAATACAAGCTCCAAACCCTGTATTTATGTCATCAAATCAATACCATTCTTCAGCATTATTGCTGCCTTTCATGAAGAGAATCAGAGGATAGGTGGTGAGCGAAGCATAAATTAAGGAGATATCTGCCGCAAGCTTTCTAAAATGGCACTTCTAAAATCTTTTTACTTCACACCCTTTCTAAGGATCCCCACCAAAGGCAAGCAACTGACTTCGATAAAAAAATCCTTATCAAATTGAGTGAGAACTGATTAGTTTGCACTGTATTCTTGCTTTTGCGGTTGACGCAAAGCTGTGGAATGTCAATATAAAAACGAAAAATCAGATGTCTCATACCGTTATCGGATACTTGACTTCTCATTTTTTACGTTACCAAACAACTTAATTCTCGTTTTTCCTGTTGGAATCCCGCGGCATCTGCCGCTACCGCGCACCGGCATTCGAATGTTAAGGAAAGACCGCTTGACCACATTACAAATAAAATTCCCTTTAGGCGGTCGGATCCCCCGATATCAGAGGAAAAAGCGAACCTAATCCAACTTTGAGAACTTCCGATAAGAAATCGCGTCCACGTTAGTTATAGCCGCATCTGAGGTTAGAATTCATCAGAGAACCTACATGTACAGTCGACACGGATCACTCTGATACTTTGCGTTCCCTATTGTGCGTTGGCGACGCGCCGAAATTAATTTTGGCCACAAAAACATTTAATCTAAGTGACAAGACGTTAGGCGGTGGTAGGAAATGCATTGTGTTAAGAATGTAGGAGTTTCACCTCCCGCTCGCGAAGGCTTCGAGATTTTCCTATCTGCATCTGTCCCTTATAGAAAGCATACACAATTCACGCGGAAAGGGTACGTCGCGTCGGATTGTGCCGGAGCAATCTGCTCCTCTGTGTGCTTATGCTTGCAGCGCGTAGTCTATGGCCCGCAGTAAACCCACCACTCAGTCAGGATCATCTGAGTCGGTGGTAAGACGAGCCCGAAACGATTCAGACAGGGCTCAGACAAGTACGAAATCGTATCGAGCGATAGATTGTATTGAAGAGAGGGCACACTGTAACGATGACGTCGAAAGAAAGCGTAAAAACGAGCCAGGAAGAGCCTCAAAAGAGCCCGAATTTGCCACTTTGAGCGCAAGGCAAACCCCAAAAGCGCATTGCCCTCCCTCCGACGTCAACAAATAAAAACTCGAGATCGTGAGATGAGCGATGGTTTCCGATCCTTAACCCCATTCAACCCTTCATTCTCAACTTCTCTTTCTACTCAGGTCAGCTCGCATACATCCGCTGTAGAAGACGGAAGTTACAAGCCTCGGACAACTCGTCCATCATGCTTCCCTAGCTCAATTTTTGAGGGACCATAACTCCGTTCTCGGACGGTCTTCTACGATTCCAGAGACATCACTGGAATCAGCATGGGAGCGTTTTCAAGATAGGCGGAAGAAAAGAAAATCTATTCTTCTCGTGAACACTGCCTTTAAAGAAGTCTCGAGCGCACTCCTGACCTGGCACGCTGTTTCTCTCCTCTCTAGTCAAAAAGTCAGTCAGATCTGACTGAACCTAGTCAGTCAGATCTGACTGAGTGATTCAGCTTATCTTGTTTGTTGCTTACTTTCTCTACTAAGCCTCGGTCGCTATCCTGCAACACGTGCGTCTGAAATAAGTGCGGCTTATCTGAATTCTTTTCAGAACATGGATTCAGTCAAACTAAATTGGATTTTCGCCGGCTTTACTACGGGCCTATGTCTTTGACAGAAAACACCGATTCGACCAATATCTCCCGTCGAAAATGCTTCTTCTATTGAATCCTTCTCTATTAGTTGCGCAAGGAATACTTAAAGTGTCGCCGCGCTTGACGTTTTGGAAAGTCGAAGGAAACATTCTCCTCCAAAGCCTGAGCGAAGTAATGAATAACGGTTCACAGTTCAAGCCAATAGATCTCAAAAATGCAAAGACCAAGTGCATGGAGTGTGCCGAGAACTGAGGAAGGATCCATCAGCATTGGCGACATCAACCCCAACAAGGTGGACAGTTTCAAGTATGTCGGGTCTAGGATCAGATCTGCCAACGTGCTTCTACTGGATGTCCATGGGCGTTCGAATACGGCGTGGACGGAGTAGAAAGCCAGAAGTAGCGTGATGTGTGACAGGAAGATCCTAATCCGTTTCAAATTAAAGGCACAGCCCAAGGTCAGGGGCGAAATCTGAGATTCCCACATGATTGTGAAGTAGACCCACCCTTTATGGCACCTGCCCAGTGTAAGCGCTCAACTCCTCCGAACAAGCGAGATATAGGAGGAAGCCGTCCTGGGGCGCCCACTTCAGGAAGCCACTTTGGCACGCCCCTTTTGCGATCTTTCGAGCTCCACAGTGGCGAGATGAGCGATGATTTACGATCAAAATCCCCGTTCTTCAATTCATTCTCAGCCTCTCTATCCATTTATCTCCGCTAGCATACATCGGTTGCGAATGACGAAAGTTACAAGCCCCGGACAACTCATTGACCGTGCTTTCGCCGCTCAATTTCGGAGGGGCCATAACTCCTTTTCTAGGGGGTCGTTTACGATTCCAAAGACATCATTGGAATTGGCGTGGGACAGTTTTCAAGATAGGCAGAAAAACAGAAAAAAGATCCCGAAACTGGACTGTTCCTTTAAAGGCACTGTTCACGATAAAAATCGTTTTTCTGTTTTTCCGCCTATCTTGAGAGCGGCCCCATGCTGATTCCAATGATGTCTCTGAAATAGTACAAGACCTTCTGGGAACGGAGCTATGGTCCCTCAAAAATTGAGCTAAGGAAACGTGGTGGACGAGTTGTCCGAGGCTTGTAACTTCCGTCTTTTGCAGCCGATGTATGCGAGCTGACCTGAGTAAAGAGAGAAGTTGGGACTAAAGGGAAGAACGGGGCTAATAACTGGAAATCTACGCTCATCTCACGATCTCGAGCATTCATTTGTTCACGTCGGTGGGCGTGGGTTGCGCTTTTAGGGTTTGCTTTGCGCTCGAATTGGCAACTTCGGGCTCTTTTGGAGCTTTTCCTGGCTTGTTTTCATGCGATCTTTCGACGTCAACGTTACAGTGTGCCCCTCCACTACCCATTTCTAGTGGAAACTTGAATACATTTTTTATCGTGAACACTGCCTTTAAAGATCTAGAGAGCAGTCCTGCCGCCCTTAATGTCAACGAATGCTGGTCGTCTACTAAGAATGTTCGTTAACCTAAAAAAAATGCATGCGATGGAAATGCGGATTATCAGATGGTCAATAGGAGTTACCTCAAAAAACAGATCAACGAAACAGAGTGACCCTCATTACTGCAGAGATGAAGGATTCCTTCCTTAGGCGGTTTGAACACCAGCAAAGAAAAATCAAGGGTTCCGTAGTTGAGACCGCTCATAGAATGGATGCTTTGAGCTACAGACCACATGGTCGACCAAAAACCCGATAACCCGCTCGAAAGTTTTGAACCAAGTTAAGTGCCACTTTTGAGTAAGTTACGTGAAGTCTTCATGCGACTTACTTCTAGTATACAGGTAACTCACCCAGAAGTAGCATTTTACTTACTCCTAAGATGCAGGTGACATCGGTACGGCACCCCGGGTGCGTAATTGTCGCGGTCCACGGCAGAGACAGCTCCGCCTCGTTCCACTACAAGAGCGTAATCTTCGCCAAGGTCTGCGGTGAGGAACGACCCTCCCCGAGGACCGCGGCGAAAACCGCACCCCTTCCCAAGCCGAGAGGATACCCCTATCCCCCAGCGGTCAAAAGTGAGATGAGGTGCCTTATATACCGGCTGTGCACGCGTGAAGCAAGTAACGACGTGACCATCTACTTGCGATTATTGATGGGGCTATTTAGATTACTTGCGAGATTCAAAAGTCACAAGTAACATAGTTATGCACATGTAGGTTACTTGCGAGTCCCAACTTTATAAGTAACTTAAAAACGCAGATAAGCCACAGGTAACTTGATTTTGCCCGGATATCTCGCAAGTAGCTTGATTCGAAACTGCTGAGTTACAGAGTGAAAACGGGTAAGGCTGAAGCACAACTCACTAAAATAGACGCTGCTTACAGAAGCGAATTACGAGCGAAATGCAGACCTTACGAACACGTGGAAGAAACGCTAGATAGAAGAAGAGGAGCGCAGACCAGTGAAGACAAATCGGACGGCGATTAAGCCAACGATTTCGTTGTTCAAAAATGCCTTCTTATAAGAGAAGGGCAAGCATCCAAGATTATTTTCAGCCAAAATTAGCCAATATGGGGGTACTACTAGCCTTTTGTATAAATACATTAAGCATAAAGATGACATTTCTGCAGTGTAGTGCACCAGTTGTCCAGTGTACCGTAAGGCTGTGGGATGTCTGAATGAACACTAATAAGGGAAAAAGGTAACGGCAAATGAAGGGGATTTTTTATCATCTCATTTAATTCACTACATACATTAGGTGTGAAACAAAGAAAAAACATGGAAGATGACATAAAGTTTACAAAAATTACTGGAATGTCAAGGCTTCAGCTTTTTTATAGCTTCAGGAGAACATGTGTGGTTTCATAAAAGATAATGTTGTACTAGAAAATCATAATAACAGGGAACAAGATTAACTAGAGAAAATTTCTCACCCTACACCCCCCCCCCGCCTACACTCATGAGAGGAAGAAAATCAGCATCGCGCTCTTACGAGAACATGTTATCGTGTCAGATGGGGCATGTCCTATAACTTTTTTTCACATCCCTTCGAGCTTCTGTATTGTTTTAGGAACGATTTTTGAAGGTCAGGTCTGCACCAATCTTGTTCGGAAATAAACGAACCGATGACAGCAAAAACGCTAGAAACGGATTTGGCATTAATAAAAAGAGACAAAAAAAAAAGATAGGGTCTACGGGAACAGAAAGACGAATTTTGAAGAAAGAAACAAGTGATGGAATGTAACAGAATTTATTCTCGAGAGGAAATGTCAAACTGGGTCCCGAGTGAAGAGACCTAATCTGGCCGCCCTTTACACAAAGGGGTATTGCCGATCGCATGCCACTGAAGTCATTTTCAGCCGACCATTGTCAATTCTTGCTTTTTCTAGCCAAAAAGAAACTAAACGGAACAAAGACGGAACATTTCTCCACTGCCCTAGTAAGCCACTTATTCCCCTCTCTGCATCTACCTCCCTGTTTCTCTCCCTTACTCCCCCCCCCCCGACAACGGCAGAGTTATGGAAAACCGCACGGCACTCTGCCACGAACAACTTATGAAGGCGTTTTTCGAACTCCGGTCGCTGCGCGGCGCGACGTCATCACCGAATCTTTAATCAACGGTCGGTGCCAGAAAGGGATTTTTATGATCTACGGGATATTGAAACTGGCTCGTTTTGAACATTTAGACATAGTTGAGCTGGATTCCGAGGAATCTCCACTTGAGTGACGCAGAATGGACCATAAACGACCATATGCTAGTCGCGTGCTCAACCGTTGTATCGCGTGCCTCATCTCACACGGACGAAAAGTCGGCCTTTCGAAATCACCCCTCCAAGGTAATTTTGAGCATAATCGGTTGAGGCTTCGGAGCTACCGTGTTGGCTTCACCCGTCAAAACAGAACCCCGGCGGAGTGATGAATCGTATTCCTGCCTAACTTTTCGAGAACGTTCAGCCATTTGATCGATAGGTTCGATTTTATGGAAGCGGTGTGAAGAAGCGCACGTATAGGCCGCAAAAAAAAAACGAAATGCTCGTGGTTTCTTGGCGTGCTGATGCGGAGTGGAGGTTAGAGACGAAGAGGGCAGACCGGGGAAGGGGCAGTACCGTTCGCGCCAGTACGCGCGACGAGAATTTAGATTTGCAGAGAGAATGAGCCTCTCAACTCCGAGTCACTTTCTGTAGGGCAGTTTTTGGACGCTCAGCGGATTCTTTATGGATCACGATTAATAAGTCATCTTCACAAGAGATCATCGCGATCATGGTGTGACTGTTGCGGCATGAGGCAGGCTGTGGCAAGGACCGCATCCTCGTAGAACTCCGTCTCGTCTCCTTCAGAATCAGAAGAGGAAGGAAAAACAGCGGTAGTGCTAGGCTTGTTTGACCGTACAGCAGCCCGTTTTGAAAATGCAATCGAATATCACTGCAAGCGGAATCGCGGTTGCCCGAATGGCTGGGGCGCAAGCTAACCAATATCTGCTGAGCGACAAACACGCTTTTGATGGTTAATGAAAACAACATTTGATCGACAAACATTACACTCTATCACCCTGTGAGGGTTTGTCACAATGTATCATCAAAATACAATTATCGGAACTCATATTTTCAATTAGGGAACAAGTATGTATGATAACATCCTGTGAAGAGGAAAACGATATTCCAGGCACTGTTCAACACTCAAAGGGCGTCACATTTACGATAAACGCATTGACCAAAGTACCGTCTGTTCCGGCGGACCGAAGAGGAATCACTCCGCACAACTTTCCCTTCTCAATTTCTTTTTTTTTAGTCCCTTCGTTCCGGAACTCCAGCGTTCATTACATGCGACAATAAATCATCCCACTCAGTTTCCGTAACTGAAAATGGAAAGAACGCAAGTTTTGGGCCGTTCGGAAGATGCAGTCATGTAACATTCAGAACAAGAAAGAAGATGAGCTTTCAGCCTCTCACGCAAATAGGTGAGAAGTGGATTGGAAACAACCAAGCAAAGGGCGACCGAAAAAGCGGTGTGCGCAGTGAGAGCTACATACATATGAGTACGAGTAGATCGAGGAACGTTACAGCCAACATTGTGCCTAAAGACTGGCAAACCTACAGAAAACGAGCAGCAGCGTCTAATACTCAGATCCGAGATTCACAATACAAAAGGAACGGTTGGAACTTGGCGAATCAAAAATAGTGGAGGAGGAGCACGGAACACAATGAAGAATTGTAATACATCAGAGAGCTGAGATCCAAACAGAAGAAATACCGTCAACGTTGTCATCCAATGCAATGAGGGCTTGTTACCCGACAAGTGACATTTTTAAAGGCAGTGTTCACGATGAAAATTGTTTTTCTGTTTTCCCGCCTCTCTTGAAAACGGCCGCATGCTGATTCCAATGATGTTTTTGGAGTCGTACAAGACCTTCTGGGAACGGAGTTATGGTCCCTCAAAAATTGAGCTAAGAAAACATGGTGGACGAGTGGTCCAAGGCTTGTAACTTCCGTCTTTTGCAGCCGATGTATGCGAGCTGACCTGAGTAAAGAGAGAAGTTGGGACTAAAGGGAAGAACGGGGCTAATAACTGGAAATCTACGCTCATCTCACGATCTCGAGGATTCATTTGTTCACGTCGGTGGGCGTGGGTTGCGCTTTTAGGGTTTGCGTTGCGCTCGAAATGGCAACTTCAGGCTCCTTTGGAGCTTTTCCTGGCTCGTTTTCATGCGTTCTTTCGACGTCAACGTTACATTGTGCCCCTCCACTACCCATTCCTAGTGGAAACTGAAACACATTTTTTATCGTGAACACTGCCTTTAATGCAAGTATAGCACACGGGTATCTTCAGGCAGATCCTGAAATTCTTTCAGCTCAAGCCGTTTTCAGTTGAATCCAAAGGAGACGGCTAGCACCTCTTCCAGTTGATGGATCCTCTTTGCAGAGTGGCTGATGTAGGATTGCCCGAATGCGCTGTTGATTTTTCTACACTGTCAGGGTACGTGCAACATCCCGGTAGCGTAGTAGTATCGAGAATGTGTTCTGAAAATGGCGGATATGCCATTTTCAGTACACATTCTCGATACCACGGGAGACTCCCACAAAACTGCGCCACCACACGCAGGTGGGGCTCCCTGCGCACTGGCCTTACAGACATTTTGAGTAATTTTATAATTTTTATTCCGCGTATTTCTGATAAAAACGAAGTGCTGTGTGGGTTTATTTTCAGAGTTCACTAAACATACTATTCTATGTTTAACGACATAAGCAACAATGCTATCAACCTGAAAGAGATGTGCAATATCAGTACGATGGATACGCAAGAAAAATAGTCAACAACAAACCGCATTGGGTTTTGTGAGAAGACCCCGTAATTCTTCCTACAGATCTAGCGAAAAAAAAAAACGTTAAAGGCAGTGTTCACGATAAGAATCGTTTTTCTGCTTTCCCGCCTATCTTGAAGACGGCCCATGCTGATTCCAATGATGTTTTTGGAATCGTACAAGATCGTCTAGGAACGGAGTTACAGTGCGGTCGGCTGCCAAGGGTAAAAAGGCGGCGGCGGGCGGCGGCCCCCGCCGTTTTTGTGCGGCGTCCAATTCAGGAACGGTTTACCGTGTTTATTCTGTTTCTGTGACACTTTCGAGACAGCCGTGCGATTCTGCCAAAGAAGTTTGAAGAAATTTCGAAAAGTTTGAAATTTTTTCGAGAAATTGAACTGAATGGATGACGAGTCTTCAGAAGCTCATAAACATTTTCAAAATGACGGCTTATGATCAAAGAAATTCGTAAGTGACCCAAAACATGCAGTATACCGTGTATAAAACATTTTGTCAGAAAACTGCGGGCTGGAAATAAAAATATTCTGGATGAAAATTACAATACAGAAATCATCAAAGATTGAAATCAATTTTCGGCTCAGATAGGCCTATGCTGATTGAAATGTTATAATGATGATTCAAATGATTTATATGCACAACCACGATTACACCGAACAAATTTCTGGTTGAACGGGCATTTTCGAAAAAATTTCAAAAAATAGTGTTTTTTTTTTCGGAAATTCAATGTCTATTTAAAGACCCTAACAAATCTGCTTCTTTGTTTTGATTTATGATTTCTTTAGAGCTAGGTATGTGCCATCACCAGTGAGTTATCTGGTCATTTTTGATAGCTGGTTTCCAAATTATCATTTACTCAACATTGTTCCGCGAGACGTGACCAGTTTATGAGGTCCTCGAGTGTATAGCTCCTGTAAAAAAGATTTTCTGAAGAAGTTAGCTATGAAAAAGTCCATGTTAGGCATATCAGTAAAAAATAGCCCAGAATATAAGAAACACGAAAAAAAGAAAATTTGTTTTTTTTTTGAAATTTCCCATTTTTCGTTGTTTTTCTGTTGTGTTTCAGCACTTATTAAAAGGCCTCACTGTGCAATGCAGCGACGATAACTCTGCTTTCTGATAAGGGCACCCATTACTACATTATAAATTAGTTTGAGGTCAAAATATAGAAAATTGGGTGAGAAATTTGTTTTGAAAAACTGCTTCGCGCTCACTTTAGTGGCATTTCTTTCATATCCAGGTTTATCTGGATTCATGAGAAGAAACGGGTTATGGTACTGCAGCAAAAGTTTATTCGCGTTTCAGTGAACATTTCTGAAACCCATGTAGAAGTTTTCGTTGAAAACGATTCAACTTCGGTTTTGCAAAAAATAATGATATCAAAAGTTGAATATTTGCACCGACGTCGAACAATTTGTATTTAAGCTTTACCAACGCGCTTGTCACATATAAAAGAGAAAAAGGATTGCGATTGAACCTCACAGTGTGGACGAGTTTACCTAAGTGGTCATGAAAAAAACAGGAACCAAGCACAGCTGGTCATGCTCAAAACTATTTTCTTCAGAGTATATTGATCCCGAATCAGTCCATATCGTGATAATGGGCATGAAACAGCTCACACACACAGAATAGTAATGAGCCAAGTCTCTAAATAGGCAACAAAGAAAATCTCAAAAGTGGATGCGAAAATATAAGATTTTTTCGTTGATGGAATTCTGAGCCCAGGGTCCGATCTGGGCTTTATATTGACAGATGGCTGTCATTAGAATGAGATCGACCGAGAATCCGTGCCTCGCTTTCTACAAAAACATCTTCAGCAACATCATTCACTTATACATAGAAAAGGCTCATACGCCAAATTTTTTTTTAAATGTAACTCGGAGAGGCAAGATATGCGCATAAAACGACCAGCGTTTTTATAGAAAACAAATTTTGAAAAAATATGAATCCGCTAATTCAACAACGAACCTTTCACGCTAGTGTATTGCAGATGTGAATATGTAGGTTGTGGCAAATATCATAGCTCTTCAAAATCTGCCCTAGATTCCTGTTGGCATCGATATGCCCTCGTCCGGGTAATTACGGACTTCGCACCTCCAGTTGGACGTGTCAGGGCACTACAACCCGGTGCCAGGAGGAATCTAGGGCACATTCAGAGGAGCTATGAGATTTGCCACAACCTACATATTTGCATCTGTACACTAGCGTGAAAGAATCGTTGCTGGATAGGCGGATTCATACTTTTTCAAATTCACTTTTCTGTAAAAACGTTGGTCGTTTTCTGTGCAAATCTTCCCTCTCCGAAACACATTTCTAACAAAATTTGGCGTGTGAGTTGTTTCTATGGATATGAATGTTATTCGGGTGTTTTTGTGAGCGAGCACGAATTTTGACGATTTCGCTCTAATGACAGTCATTTGTCAATAGTGAGCCCAGATCAGACCCTGAGCTCAGAATTCCATCAACGAAAAAATCAAATATTTTCGCATCCACTCTTGACATTTTCTTTGTTGCCTATTTAGAGGCTTGGCTCATTACTATTTTGTGTGTGAGCGTTTCGCTTCATTATCACGATATGGACTGATTTGGGACCAATTTACTTCGAGGAAAATAGTTTTGAGCATGACCAGCTGTGTTTGGTTCCTGTTTTTTTCATAACCACTTAGGTAAACTCGTCCACACTGTGAGGTTCAATCGCAATCCTTTTTCTCTTTCATATGTGACAAGCGCATTGGTAAAGCTTAGATACAAATTGTTTGACGTCGGTGCAAATATTGAACTTTTGATACCATTATTTTTTGCAAAACCGAAGTTGAATCGTTTTCTATGAAAACTTCTACATGGGTGTCAGAAATGTTCACCGAAACGCGAATAAACTTTTGCTGCAGTATCATAACCCATTTCTTCTCATAAATCCAGATAAACCTGGATATGAAAGAAATGCCACTAAAGTGAGCGCGAAACAGTTTTTGAAAACAAATTTCTCACCCATTTTTCTATCTTTTGGCCTCAAACTGATTTATAATGTAGAACTGGGTGCCCTCATCAGAAAGCAGAGTTATCGTCGCTGCATTGCACAGTGAAGCCTTTTAATAAGTGTTGAAACACAACAGAAAAACAACGAAAAATGGGAAATTTCGAAAAAAAAAACAAAATTTCTCGTTTCGTGTTTCTTATACTCTGCTATTTTTTACTGATGCCCACATGGACTTTTTTTTTCATTACAGCTAACTTCTTCGAAAAGCCCCCTTTTTTACAGGACCTTATACACTGCGAGGACCTGATAAAAGCTGTGGTCACGTCTCGCGGAACAATGTTGAGTAAATGATAGATTTGGAAATCAGCTCATTAATAATCGGTGTAATCGTGGTTTGTGCATATAAATCATTTCGAATCATCATTATAACAATTTCAATCAGCATAGGCCTATCTGGAGCAGAAAAGGGTGATTTCCAATGCTTTGATGATTTCTGTATTTGTAATTTTCATCCAGAGTATTTTTATTTGCAGTTCGCAGTTTTCCAGACAAAATGTTTTATACACGGTATACTGCATGTTTTTGTATCACTTACAAATTTCTTTGATCATACGTCGTTTTGAGAGAAATGTTTATGAGCTTCACAGCAGCACTCTGTCAATCCTCTCCAGTTCAATTTATCTGAAAAAACTTCAAACGTTTCGAAATTTCTTCAAACTTCTTTGGCAGAATCGCACGGCTGCCTCGGAAAGTGTCACAGAAACAGAATCAACTGGGAAATCGTTAAACACGGTAAACCGTTCCTGAATCTTCCCGCTATACTGTCGCAGCAACGTGTAGGCTTTCTTCGGATTCTTCTCTCTCCCAAGCCTTCTCGAACTCCCCTTAGCTCTACACGTCCACTCTCGTTCGCGGTCACTTTGAAGCTGCTGACGCAACTTCCTCTCTCAGACGCTTCTCCAATGAAGTTTCCTGCAGTTCCGGAGAATGATGCACATACTCTGTTGTAGGTAGATGTTGTTTCTTCTGAGACGTAGGCGAACTTCTTCTTAGGCTGTACAACCGGGAGTGCCTCTTTTCTGAAGCGTCCTGGATGCACTTGACAAAAGAATCCGCGTCGCAGAGTTTCTTCTTGGTCCGTACTCCGATGTGAATAGAAACGCGTTGTTTGGAAATTCCTTCTGCACTCTTCATCTCTGAGACTTGTCATGTCAATCCTCTGGAGAGGCTGAGCCCCTCGCTTCTTCTTATGAATCCTCGCAGTGAAGTTCAACAGAACAGGACGGTGATCAGAATCGAGTGCGACATCCCACAGCTCAAGATCTTCGAATGTCCGATACTGAAATACTCCTCGTCAGGACATAGTCGTCGGTCGGTTCAAAGTTGTCATCTTCCGCTTCCGCTGCTCTTCTGGAGATAGCCGCCATGGTCCCTGCCACGTAAGCTGATATGCGATGATTCCTCGGAATAATGTCGATGCAATAATCAGACCACTGCGTTCACAAAAGTCGACAAGGCGGTAGCCATTGTCCGGATGTTTGCTCCACTGGGTAGAAATCCATTTACCGAGTACTTCGGATTCCCTGATCAAGTCCCATCTTCGCATTTGCGTCAATCCCCACGACAACAGCATGCTGACAAAGGTATCCTGGCCAGCAACGTATTGAGTTCCTCATAAAACGCATCCTTCGAATTGTCTTCGGCGGTTTCAGTGGGCGCATGAGCACTCACTTCATCCACAGATTGAATCCTCTGTGATCCTGCAGTCGTACGAATGCATTCCGACACGACGTTGAGCCGAACTCCTTGACCATACCATTGAAATCCTTCCTTACAGCCATTGCACAGCCTCCCACTCTCCTATCGTCAGCGTTACCGCAGTAGAAATACAGGTGTACTCTCCGACGCTGATGACGGGTCTAAAAATCCTTGAGGCGGGTTTCCTGCAAAGCAGCAAACGGTGCAGTTGGAAACAGCTCAGGAAGTCTGGATAGCGCAGAAGTTTTGGATATCACCTATTAAAGCGACTGACAGTTCAGGGCATGGCGAAAATTAATTTTGTGGCTTGTGGCCAAAGACTCCATGACTCCCTAGGCATGGATCCCAAGGTGTTATGGACCAGAGGCCTTAGTGTGCCGGACGGCGACACCTTTATGCAATGTGTGGGATACTTCTTTGGGGCGATATAGTTGTGCACGCCATATCGCTCGAACGATTCACTGTGTACACTCTCAAAACGTCTGCTGGAGTCTTAGTATAAGCTTAGGCACCAATCTGAGCAGGTACCAACAGACTTGTATATTACACTTCAATATATATATATATATATATGTTATATATATATATATATATATATATATATATATATATATATATATATATATATATATATATATATAAATATATATATGTATATATATATATATATATATATATATATATATATATATATATATATATATATATATATATATATATATATATATATATATATATATATATATATATATATATATATATATATATAGTATATATAGTTATATATATATATATATATATCACATATATATATATATATATATATATATATATATATATATATATATATATATATATATATATATATATATATATATATATATATATATATATATATATATATATATATATATTGAAGTGCAGCAGACACGCTAAAAAGGATGTAGATAAGGATAACAACAGCATTGGGGTTGTATGGTTCTCATGTAGTAGAACGCTCACACCGTTGGAAGCGTCAAAACGAGTCCAAACTACAGAATCATTTGACGTTTAGCGATGTCAAGTTGAAAAGTTTGGTAAACTCCGCCCATGAGCTCCGCCAACTCCACCCCATCCCCCCAGTACAAACTTGTGATCGTTCAGATACGGTCACTTTGGCGGGTTTCTTATGCTCCCAACGAGTTGAGCGTTCCAGTGCAGACTTTCAGAGTTTATCAGCTTCGCTATTCCAAACATTTCGTCAGTAATATTTGCTATTTCAACCGCGCCCGATGCAACTCGTCCACCTTCACCCCATAAAAAAAAGCAACCCTTATTCCTCTGTTTGCATACAGATTTCGTTTTTTTCGCTCGTTTTTTTTTACTTTCTCATACTACCAGCTCCATACGTTCGATTTATGTGATAAAATCGGTACCATTTTTGAGCGTGTCTGCTGCCTGTAATAACACACTGGCTTGAACTTTATCGAGCAGATCATCACTAACGTTCCGGCGATTTATTGGGTTTTCACAGGACAGACGCTTTAGTAAACGCCCTTCGATAGAAGGAGAAAGAAACTCTGCCCCTACTCTTTCCTCCTCCGTCCTCCAGTACCGAGCGCGATTGTTTCCGTATCTGCGCGCTTCTCTCCTGTTAGGCTTGATGGAAAAAAGCTAGAAGTTTCGTCATCTCAAGGCATGGCAGGTAAGGGTTACTCAGCCAACTGTGAAAAAAAACAGATCAACAAAAATAAAAAATAAAAAAACCGCGCATTTTTTCGCGTTCCCCTTGCAGCTCATGTAGCACAGCCAACAAAAAAAAACAAATTTAAAGAGGCTACGGTAAGTTTTATACGTGCTATACTGCCTCAGTTAGTTCAGGTACGATGACGACCAGGGATGTGCGTACAGAGAATTTCAAATCTGTTAGTCGTTAGTCGTTCAACTGGCCAAAATCCGCACTGTTATGAGTTTGCCGTTAATCGTCAGTCGTTAGAAATATAGGCTTTGACACGTTAATCAGAAAAAAGCCCTTATGAATAGAAAAAGAAGGAAGGCATAAAAAGTTGTATATTTTCCAAAACATTCATGGCGATTAAACACCTAAACAATTTATCTTTAGGGAACCCAGTTTAAACTGCAAACCTACTTATACATAAATCAAAATATAAATGAAAGCCTAATACTCTAGAGAGTGTATTTGTCGATTTTTGTCCTTTTTTTTCCGTTGACGAAACAAGCAATATGGGGAGCCGAGGAAACCTTGAGCTATTCGCTTTTTTTCAGTTCAAAATTTGCAGACTATATGATGGTATATGAGATCTATCTCATGGTGACTTCACGGAGAACTGCGCCAACTTTGCTTTGTTTATTCTTTTCCCAGCGTCGCGAGTTGAGCGCGCGCGTCGTTTCGAGCTTGCTCCCAAAATGGTGGGGAGATCGCGAGAAATCAGAATCCAAATGAAAACTTTACCTACTCATAGGTCCCAGCACCACTTTATAGAAATCGCCTATCTCGAATTTATGACTGAAAATCGGAGGAAGGCGCCCTTTACAATCCAATCATCGGATGTAGTTCCTGTCGGTACGCAGTTGTGGCCTGCATGCGCCGCTCCACATTATCTCCTCTGATAATGCCCTCTTCAAAAATTTCCGCTGAAGCCGGTCAGTGTCGGAACTGGATCAGTGAGCCAACCATAAAGTCGCGCGACCGGGATACGAAGCGTCGCACAAACGCTGCATCGGGACCTTTCGCAAACGTCTGCTCTGAGTTCATAATGTGGGGGTTCCAGAACTGTGAAGCAGTTTCACTACAAATAATAAATACTGAAGGCTATGGTCACTTTGCACTATCCACCGCGAAAAACCAACAGGGAACTATCCATCATTTCTGGAGTAATCATCGGTTTGAAGCGCGATGTGAATGACTATTGACTTTCTAACGAATTTTGGGATTGCTTACGAAAATATTTTTAGATTCGTTAGTCGTTGGACGTACCGCCCAAAAAGCCTGTCAGTCGTTAAATTTGTTAGCCGCTAGTCGTAATTACGCACATCCCTGATGACGACGCGCTCGATTCAGCATTCCTGTGCAAAACCTTAGCAGGATCATCCAAAACCTAAAATAGAGATATCCTGAGCTGGTTGAATCCACATGTCTGAGTTTCGCTCATCCCAGAACTATAACCGTTGTCCCAAAATCGAGAAAGCGCTCATCACATGAGGGTCCTAAACGAAAAAAGAAAAAAACAACTTGACTTCTGGTCTGCCACAGCAAACAGCTTCGGCATCTTGGACAATCCAGCTGCTAGCCATCTATGATAGAGTAACACATGGGTGTTAATTGAAGTGAGCTCACAATACAAAAGAGAACGCATATTCAAGAGAACTGGCAGATGATTCACTGGAAGGAGAGAAGCCGCAACGCTGCTTGGCCGGAATATTTGCGCGCGGGAATACGGAGAGAGGATGGCTACACTAGACATTCGCCGGGTCCGACCTCAGCTCGGACGGGTCCATCCCCAGATTTCTGTCGGTCGGACCCTTTAGCATTGTTCCCTCCGTATCAGTCCCAAGTGAGACGACATGGGGGAGAATACCTACTTCTCCCCACGTCGTCTCAGTTGGAAGAAGTGAGGGCGAAAAACGGAGCGGGTTCTGACCCGACAGAAATCTGCGGTCGGACCCGTTGAGTTTCTGAGTATTTCGCGCCCGATTGCTTATCGCGGCTTCCTATTTGATAGACGCTGACGATACCATATTCCTCGCAGATTATGGAGTAAAACTACTGTTTATTCGGTCTGATTTGCCCTAACTGTGCTATCATTGATCCGACGGTATTCCCGCTTAGGATTCTCATGGATACGTGTATCCTTGAAATTCTTTTCAAGCAAACGGTTTACGTTCATATCGAGTCAAGGATCCAGCTCCCAGTGTCGAAGGAACGGTAGAATCAACGGCTGCAAGAGCGGCAATCGCAAACAGTTCAAATGATTCTGGTGCCCCAGACACGCCCGGTGCCCCAGATCAGGTCCGAAATGCCTGTAGCTGAAGAATCAGATTACAGAAATGATCAAGTCAAGGACCAATTGCTGATGAGCGAGCATAGCTTCATTGCACTGATAGGCATATCATCCTTTCAGCGGTCAGTTCCTCCACGCTCAAAATCAACGTAAACAAACAGGCTCTATCTTTGCTCGAAACGCATCTTTCGGGTCCTTTTTGGGCATGCCTTGCTATATAGGGCTCAGACCTTCCGTAAGCCGTGAGATATCGGTCAAAACAGTGTAAATTTATCGTGAACACTTCCTTTTACGAAAAACGCCGGCGAGAGAAACGCCGTCGGATTCCGCGTGTTTGGTGTGATTGGCACGATATTTTTCCTGCACGCCGGAAAAGTAACCACACGCAAACCAAGCCAGTGCCTCAGGGTGCTGTTAGGTGGGACCCAGCCGTAGCCCAGTTCTGACCGGAACCACGATGATGAATCGCCGGTTTGCGAACATTTCTAACCAAACCCTGCTGGGACCCTCGCTTTAGCGTGTACCTCAAGAATCGCCTCCTGCAAATGGTTTGTATCTTGATGTTGTACTTATGCATGGGTGGATGACATCACTGAAAACAGTTCGTTTAACCCACATAGCACTTGAAATCGCAAGGTAGCTTTGAATTAGAAAGAGCAGAATTTATCATTGATAATGTTTGGCTCTTTCACTGTGGATCTTTTTGTTCCAGACAGCGATAGTTCGCTATGGAAGAGAGCAGCCGACACGAATCCAGGCCAGTGTTTTTTCGAGATCAACATGCTGAAAAAGCATAAGCGTAGCACTCCTTTTCACTGGTTCCCATTTTCTAACGCACTCGTGGCGTAATAGGTCAACACAACAACTTAGATCCGCTGCCAAAACATTCGGCAGATTTGTGATGCAAAGCATCCCACATGCAGCGATGACTTTTGACAATTTGTGACTTTGGATTCTCCGACACGACTCCCCTTCCTGAAAACGTGCTTTTTGACATCTTACGGTGATCAGTATGAGCATCAGATTCGTTCATCAAACAAATGTACCCGAAGGTATTACATGTAGGTCTTGCCTCCTAAAATGGCATATATTACCAAATTACAACCCAGACATCAAACGAGTTGCCACAAGCGAACCCCACCCTATTTGAACGACAAGCAAACCCCAGATATGTTCAGCCAGAAGAGCCTAGATTATAGCGAAAATATAAAATTAAAATACACTAAAGTTCAAAATAGTTCATAGGCTTTTCGCACTTTTCTAAAGCTTACTAACAGAAAAAGTGTTTAGAGTAAAACCAGGGCAGCTCAAGATGCATATTCTGACTTACGGAAACCAATTGAATGGTTCTAGAAAAATAAGATTTTATTAAATTTATGTTAAAAGACTTAGAGTAGTTCAGTTGGAAGCACTGACTTAGTCGACGTATCTAAAAAGATAGAGCATTAGGCGTTGCCCCACAATATTTTCAGATGCGCGAGTTGTGATAGCGACCTATATATAGTTTCAGTTTTCGTTTTTTCAATTATTGATTTTGACGATCCATATTTACTATTCTGAGGCGATTTGGGGATGGGTTAGTGGCCTTACTGGAAAATCTGGTCTTTCCGAGTTCTGCACAATACCGCTGCTATTCAGGGACGATCGCAGCCCCGGTCCATTAATCAATTGTTAAAGCGTTCGATCTTTCAGAGGCGATCGTTGATTGCCGCTTTGTGGAAGCTATGCGATAACTTTGTATGAGGTCTAGATCGAGATCGCGTTTTTGCAATCGTTGATATTTTGTGCATCCCGGAGTTTATATGCCAAATTTCGTTATTAGCGTCTAGCATATCTGAATAGCTTTCTAAAAAACTGCGCAGAACTCTATAAAAAGCTGAAGGAAATATAGTCAGGAATCAAACGCGGGAAGCTCATCTTTTCCGTCCCATTCATTGCTGGGGATGCTGTTCCATCCATAAGAACCCGCTTCACCAGTCAACTACCTATGACGTTATGTGACAAAGCGATCGTATCCAGAAGCTCGAAGAACGCTTGTTTGATCAAATCGCTAACAGCTCGCGATTCTCGGCGTCAACGTTATCATGTCAGCAGTACGATTTCAAATTCGATTGAAGGCAATCGGGGAAGATAAACGGACAATAGCGGACTCTCAGAACGCAACAAAGAACAGAGAAAGGTTATAAAAAAGCATTTTATACCCGGCATTCCTACTTATTCTTGCATATTGTTACCTTAAGTTCTAAAAGCGTTTGCTAGTTTCAAATGAATAATGGCTTCGAAGCAAAAGACGATGAGTGAAAATTACTTGAGCAAGAAAGCTTGAAACTACGAAAAAGTTACTAATTGCTCCAGACATCTGCATGTTTAGAGTAGTTCCCTGTTAGGCACTGAGCCGAGTCTGAGTATGAAATATTGGAGCATTGTCCTTCCCCTACAATATATTAAAATTGCGCTCTGGAACTCAATGGTATGTGAGCAAGCCTGCCTTGTTAGTGAATTCAGTTTTCCTTTTTTTTCAATTATTCGATCCATATTTGATTCATTCGAGGGTTGGGATAATGCTCTTTTTCACAGCGAGTCATTAGTAATCTTTCCGGTTTTTCGAATTTTTGAGTCACTTGGCACAATACCGCTGCTATTCAGGGGAAAAGGGGCGAAAACGCAAAAGTGGGCAATTAAAGCGTCTTTCCACCATAACTCGGGAAAATCTGTGTAGTTCTTTTTGTGGAAGCTGTAGTATTTGTAATAGAACCTATGGAGGGACATATGTAATTAAAAGTGTACATAATATTTAATGATGTTAATGGTAATACAAGATTAATAATGAGATGTTTCTAGCAATAGTTACCTTTATAGCAACCTTTATAAAATTGGATCGATTGGCTTGAGCAGCTCGCTAGTTGGTCCAAACGGCCGTAGGGAGAGCGACGCTATAATTGCTTTCCTCTCACCTTCGTTCGCACCTGGTTCACTACCGGCCACCTGGGCACTTGGTGACAACCAACTCCGCCCCTGCCCCGCCCAGCTGTGGTACGCAGGTGACGGTGAGACATTGGCCCCCGATAAATTCCGCAACTCCCGCCAGCATCCCGCCTGATTATTTAAAGCGATTCCTACACACGTAACGATTGATATCCTGCTAGGGAAGATGCCAATCGATACGTATAGGCTATAAAACGGCATTTAATTCCTCGATCCATCTGGTGGCCGGATTCATCAACGCGGCAGAACTGGGTGGGGTTAAAGGCAGTGGTCGCGATCAAATATGATTGCCTTCTTTTCCTCTATAAATCCTTCTCTCGGTTTCGAGTAGTAGGTTCTATAGGAAAAAATCGCGAAAACCGATGTTTTGTGACAGATTTGAAGTCTAAACTTCCCTGTCTTCTGATGGTGGACGAGCCCACTCCACCTCATCGGCATCGATGATCTCTAATATCAAGAACATCAGCTGGCTCGAAGTTGAATTTCAATCAATGAACATTGACTCATCTAGTCAAAAACATTGACTGAAGTGCTTGCTTTCATTGTTCAACTGTTTTTATTGGGTAAACTTGCACTTATTTCTTTCTCTGAATGTCGATGACTTTTGACTGCTCGGCATGAGGCTGCGATCTTCTTGGGCGGCGCTGTGCACGTGTGCACAAACTGGCATCATTGGGCTCTAGAAACTCTAATTCTAGCCCGTTTTTCACCGCTCTACCTTCCTAGTTTTTTTCGGCTGTTTTCGATTTAAGCTGATTTTTGTGCTTTTTTTCCATGAGGTTTTTCATCGTGACCACTTCCTTTAAAGGTCCGGCACGTTCGAAGGTTACCCTCAAACGTGCCGGGCCTTTAATGGCAGTGGTGACGAGGAAAAGCAGTAGATCGCTAACTGACAGCGCCCTTGGCCAACCCAACTAATAAGCCGGGGCAGCTGCGACACTGCTCTAGAAGGAGACCTTTTGCCTTCACGGTGGTAATCATCAAATGTGCCGACGCATTTAACCCTACCATACGACACGCGTTGATAAATCCGCCCCTGTTGAAAATCCCGTTGCCGCGAATCGTGGAACGAGAAAAAATCAGCAGAGTGATACTTTCGCCAATTCAAGTACCGTTCCGCGATAGACGATTACTTTTGGCTCCTGTCAAAACTATCCCTAAACGATCTTGGGGATGAGGGATTGACATATATTTCTGTTTTCTGTCCATTTTTTTGCTGTAAAAGTATGCGAAATTTTAGAGAAAACAGAAGGGAAACGTGATCCACGATTTGTAGCAGTGTTACTAGGAAGACAGGAAGGCGGACTTATGAATGGTAAGCCCTTCGGTTAAAGCTAGTGCTCATGATAAGAGCGTTCATCGAGTTTTCACCGGAAAACAAAAGGTCTAAGGCCTATTGCAACGACAGTACCGAAAACACGCCGAAAAAAGAGTGTTGGGCGCGATCCCCGCCCAATCCTCTCTACTTCCTCTCTGTCTCTACTTGTCCGGATGGTTTTGTTCTAGTTTTCAGTTTTTTTTTTCTCAATTATCAAGTTTTTTTTTTCACGAACGGACTTTTTACACTGCTTTTTCCAGCAGGCGATTTTTTCTCTTTCCTCTTCTACATGACCGATTTTGCTTTTTTCTACTTAACTACTGGGTCTTTCTTACCGAACCGCTGAGTTAGTTAAGAGCAACGTGTATCACACGGAAATGCGCCCGATTTTGACGAGTATTTAGGTCACCGGCGGTTGACTTATGGGTCTGGGCAAGTTGAAACTGAGTGAAAAACAGTTTGAAGTGATTTTGAGGTGATTTCATGCCTAATCAAGCTGATGTGAAAGTCATTTGGGCTCGCGGCAAATGGGGAGGAAGCATATGGTGAGGTAGAAAATCACGAGAAGAAAAATGTAGAAAAAGTCGTGCTAACGCAGTTTTCGATAACATTCAGTAGATGCACCTTATGCTCTGCTGCCGCCTTCTAAATGTTAACTCAAGGCTGAGACGGCCATTTGGAAGAAACGGGCTTCCTAACCACATTTTCCAACGGGTGACTCTTTCTATTTCTAACTTTGAAGCGGCTCTACTTTTTTCAACTTCATTACTGGGTCTATTTTACTGAACCGCTGAGTTACGGCCCGTAAGAGTAATGTATAACTGGAATGCCCCCCAAAACCGTTTTTTCGCTACTTGGACAATCGAAATTTTGACGAGCATTCAAATCTTCAGCAAAGTAGGCGGGTCGAACTAGAATTCAGCTGGGCCGTTGTTACTCAGACATTCATGGGGAAGTTCCCAAGAACGACAGCAGAACTTCCCCCAAAACAACTGAGGAACTTCTCCCGAATTGGGGGGAGGCGAAGGGGACCTCTCGACAGCAGAGTAATAGGGGAAGTTCCCACAGCAGAAGTTCTCTTGTTCTCCCGACTGCAGGTCTTCCCGCAATCTTTCGACTGCAGATCAAAAATCACATTGTTCAATGATTAATCAAAAATCAGCTTGCTAGAACTCGCTGTTTTTGACAGTCTCCTGTTGCTGAAAAACTGCCATCGGTCCAAAAATATTCACCTCTGACTAAAAGTTATAGAGAAGCTTATTAGCTCCTCTGAAATCCAGACAGAGATCCCTTACGTAGTCCTTGAGTGGCAGATCTACCCCCTGAACTTGCGAAGTGCGAGACCACCTCGCGACTAGCCCGTCTTCATCACCGTATACGCTGCGGCTTTGTTTCCGCGTTCATCATGTTCGGGGGGAGGCTATGGGAATAACCGTGACGCGAACTTCCCTTGTTCTCCCCCCGAGTTGACTGTTTCAAACGTCTTATCGTTGTGTATAATTCGAGGGGAGAGGGGCGAGACGCCTCTTCTCCGGGAGGACGTCTAGCTCCTTTCCCCTCGGCCGAGTGATAACGACCAAATCAGGTCTATTGTCCTCGGGAACTTCCCCACATATATCTGAGTAGGGAGTGGGTCGCAAAGCTTTGCCACTAATGGAGGGGTCGCAACAACGAACGCACTTTGTTCAACGGGTTGCTTGACCCTGCCTCCGATGTTAAATTGGTACCAGATTAATACGCAAGGAAGACAGCATTGGATGGAATGTCGGCTGGACGCAAGCCACTTCATATGCCTGAAAACCATTCAGGCCCCAGCGATTGAGAAGTTGAACGCGCTGCGCATAACGATTGGGAATGAGAGCACCCGAATCTATATTTTAATCTCATGAAGGTTACCCTTACCCAGAATTCAAACGCTGATAAATCCTTCGAGAGGTAAGTATGTCAGTCAACTGGACTAAAAACTCTATTATGAGTGTGTTCTAACAACGCCCGCAAGCCAAGTGGGTGTCGCACTGGAGCGACGTTCAATTATGAAAACTTTCTACACGTTTGCGAAGACTATGATTACTCCTGCGCCCCTGCTCTGGCGGAAGGGGTAGAGTTGGACCTCAACAAAGCCATGCACGCAAAATCTGAACACCCGTTTCAACTCTGTACAGCACATTATAGTATATAGAATCCAATTAAGAAGACGCGGAAGGAATTTGACGGTGGTACTACGATTCTGTTGATAAAAGCATAATAATGTTAGGAGAGGTAGTCAGGAAAATAGTAGCACGGATTGTTTACGTACTGCCCACTCCTACAACTCCCCACACATGATTTGCAAAACCTTCCAGGAGGTTAAAAGCGAGCAGCACAACGGATAGCGCTGATCAAAAAGGTGGCTCTGACTGCTGCAGCCAGCCTGCAGCTTAAACACGGATTTTTCATACGCTCTTGTCCATGCGTTCCACCAACATCGAGCAGGTTGGTCACGTCTGTTCGGGCAGGTTACAGTCCGCGCTTTCTTACCTCATTTCCCGTGATTTGAGTACGTATCAACCAGGCAGGATGCAGCGTATCGGCCAGCAATGTTCGAGGCCTGAGTCAAGCTGGGATATTAGGATCACTAGCGAGCCCTAGCGAAGTTTTCGCTCCAGAAAGCTTTGACGTGAGCCAACTTCTTGAGGCAGATTAGTCTGTCAAAACGGTGTTGACTGACTTCCATCCACCCGGAAGTTGCTGTCCGTATGGACTGTCCTAAACAGAGCAGGCTGCCGGACATTTACGGCGGGGCGTTTGGTATGAAAATGTGGTATTAAACCGCAAAACATAAGAAGCTAGCGGTAGGTCGTCGGTTGCTAACGGCATCAAATTTCCGATTCCTTCCGTCCCTTCTTCCACTATGCTGTAACTCACTTCCCATTTGTGAAGTTTGCAAGCGATTTTCTTCGCATTACCACCTCTGTCATAATAAGGAGAAATGAACTCGTATTTTAGGTTATGTTTCCCTAGTTGACCAACTCCGCCATTGCCGGTCCCAAGCCCGGATGAGAAGGAACGGAGGGTTATTTATGCTACCGACGGGCTGGAAAACCTAAGGTGGTAACCATGCGGAGAGTCCTAATAGGAATGCGCGATACGGCTACGCATCTGGGGCCGAGCCGATGCGCCAACTTTACTGGGGACCCAGGGTGTTGGTGACAAGTATGCTACTGGCCATAACAGTGGACGACTGGTAACGCCGAAGAAGGAGGTGCGGTTCGCGGCATGGAATGTGCGATCAGGGCATTATGTCGGTCAGAAAGAAATCATTGCCAGGGAACTGTTGAAGTCGAAGGTATCGGTTTGCCGCCCTGTCACAGATTAAGGATTAGTGGAAGTGGAACAATGACTGACAAGGTGCCAGATGGCCAGATAAAGTCCAGAAAGGATGGTGCTGTACTACCTACTCCCGGTAGCGACGGACACCATCAGAGGCGTTGGATTCATGCTAAACTGGAATGCAGCTGGAAGCGTTGTGACATTCGAGCCTATCTCTAGCAGAATCGCTTTGTCCTCACGCTGAATAGGGAATATAAGGACTTTATATTGTGGCGGTTTATGCGCCGACAGAAAGCCTAGCCGGATTCCGACAAAGGACGCGTTTACGCTCAGCACAAGGACGTTCTGAACACGATTTCAAAGAGAGACCTTGTTCTAGTCGCAGGTGATTTTAATGCACACGTTGGAAAAGACAGGATGGGCTGGGGAAGCAGTATTGGGCCGATTTTGCGTTGGTGACATGAACGACAATGGTCTGCGCTTGCTCTGCGTTTGCAGCTTTAAATGGGCTCATGCTCGTGTGGAAACAGTCGCTTCCAGCATAAATGAAAGCGCATCAGTTGAGCGTGGAGAAATCCTTTCCGGATGAGACGTAGCTTTGTTGAACTTCGTGCGTGATGAGCTCGCGTTTCGGGTCGTCGCTCAAGGATGTTCGTGCAATGAGAGGACCCGACTGTGGTGCAGATCATTACCTTTACCGTGCAGTAGTGAAGCTTCGTCTACCACAATAGCGTGGATTGTGGAGCCATCTAAAGGCCTATTCGACTGGGCACATTTGATGGTACCTGAGACGAAAGGAGTTATTCCAAAATGGCACTGTCGAAGATCCGGTTTGCGCTGTTGGCAGACGATGCATCTGTGGATGAACAAGAACTTTAGCAGATATACCATCGTGGAATGTGCAGGAACCACTTTGTCCTGCCCCTTGTAAGCGAAACCAGCCATGGATATCAGATGAATCCATATCATCTCATAGAAGAAAGGAAGAGAAAAGCGAGATTGACCGATTTTTGACTTCGATATCGTCAGCTATGCAGAAAGCTTCGTTGCAGATTGAAAATGGAACGAGAGTCGTATTGGAATAAGGTAGCTACTGATTTGGAGGGAGTCTGCGATCAGGCATGATTATCGAACTCTCTATCGGACACTCAAGCTCGGCTCGGAGGAAGGACGAAACCAACAAGCGATAGTATCAGGAATGCAGATGGGTCATTCATTGCGCTCTGTGGACTTGAGCGCCTCCGTCGATGGTGAGAACAGTTCTTCAGTGAACTATACAGTCATGAAGCGCCGCAAGGGAACCGCTTGCCGAGGCAATGCTAGTTGGGAAGCGGCCGGAGATGCAGTTCTCGACGCAGAACCCACTGTAAGATGAACTAACGGCGGCGATAAAGTCGCTGAAAAACGGCATGAAACGTCAGAGATGGACAAAATCACTGCGGAAGCCATCAAGGCTGGCGGAGACGTCTTTGCTGCATAACTTCATCGGCTGATTACTCTCTGATCTGGCGGTCTGAAAAGAAAATACCAGCTGCTTTGGAAACGATGCCACAATCGTGCCCATACACAAGAAGGGTGATGCTAGAGACTGCAAAAATTACCCGAGGGATCGAGTCTGTTGTCTATCGTTGGCAAAGTCTTCATGAGGTTATTCAGAACAGACTTTCAGCGTCATCGTGAGCAAACAAGTCGTGAAGAACAGGCGGGGTTCCGGCCAGGAAGAAGCTGCACAGTGATCAGATTTTCGCACTTCGACAGCTAATGGAAGAAGAGAATTCGCTCTGGGGAAAGCGTATCGTTATCACATTTATAGACTTCAAATCTGCGTTCGATTGTATTCACTGGCGGGCTGTGGGGGCACTGCCAGAAAGCGATCACATACCGAGGAAGATAGTCAAAACTCACTCCAGAAACGTACGAAGGGTCTACCAGTTCCATACGCATTGGGGGATCAGTTGTCCGAGGAGTTTGCCGGAATTACGTTACCTGCTGGAGTTCGCCAAGGCGATGTGGTGCTCGCCTCTGCTCTTTAATACTGTTGTGGACGCTATTATGTAAGGTGAAGGGTCTTCGAGAACAGAAGAAGCGTTCGGCAATACGGAAGTCCCACATGAGTACGTCATGCAGATTTGATGTTCGCGGATGACAGCGCAGTGTTCACGGACACCTTGGATGATGCGGAGCAACGTCCTGGCACTGATGCAAGCGATATGGCACTGATTGCAAGCCTCCTACAGGCTTAAGAATCAACCGGGAGAAAATTCGCCTGCAAGGTCGTTTCAGTTTGAAGGACATCCGAGTCTGGTTCAAGGCAGGTCAAGTTGCATTCAAACTAAGTTCAGTTTGAAGAGGTTGAGCTTACCCAGCGGATCAGGAATTCAAAAGTACTGCAGAGTCGGTAGTGCAGGAGCAGAAAGAAGTTGCAGCTTACAGAATCGGCAGAGGTGTGCCGTGAACAGAATCGGGCAGGCATCTGGGCTGTTTGCGTCGCTTGGCTGGTGTTTGTGGAAGAAAAACAACATTTCATTGAAGACTAAAGTGCAGATGTTCCGAGCGCTGATGGCACCCGTACTACTATACGGCCCGCGACAAAAACCCTGGAGACTCTGCTAAAGTCAGACCTCGTCAAGCTAGGGGAAGTCTTCCAGATGCGATGTTGCGCCAGATTCTTGGAATTACGATTCTGTGATCATGTTTGCAACGACGATATACGGAAGAGCTGCATGAATCAACCGACGGTCGGAGAAAAGCTGCAGACAAAGAAGACTGCGATGGTTCGGACATGTATGTAGGATGGACCCGTCCCGTCTCCCCGTACGAAGTATGCTGTGGCGTAGCGCCCACCATCGTGGAGAATTCAGCAGAACGGCCCCGAAGAAGGAGCATGGCTCAAGCATATAGAGGAGGATCTGAAGACTCAACGGTGCAGTGTCCTTAACGCTAAACTTGTTTGCTGCTAACCGTTTTGATTGGAAGCGTATCGTTCAGGCCGCACGAGCTCCCTATGGCACCTACAGCAGTGGCTATTGGTTGGCGCATCCCGCTCCACCAGAAGCCAGCTAACGGGATGAGTGAGTGAGTGAGTGAGTCCCTCCTCAATCTGCACCACGGAGTATGGAAAAACGTTGATTTGTACTGTACTACAATCGGTTAAAGGTCACACGAATGCATTTATTCTAAAAACTGCAAATTTTTGCAACGTCAAATCGGCTTTCTCAATTCAAAAATTGCTTTATAGCAAGGCCGAGTGTACTTTCACATTGAAGAGCATGTTGACTTTGTTACCGCAGAGGCATTGAAAAAGTTAACAAAGCTCATGGACACCGCCGCTTCATTAGCGAACCCATTCTTTTCCAGTCTTTTCGATTTCCCAACTCCTGAGAGATGAGTGTTTGAAATCATCACTCGACGGAAAAAACTGAAAACTGACTTCGAGTGCATGATAAAAAACTCAGATTTCCCCTCCTAGAAACTGCAAATTCCGCTTTGTAGCGGCTAGCGGCAAGAGGAGCAATGTCACGTTGCTGCAACGAGTCTTCTCAAAAAGCTGCTACGACTTTTAGGTATAAAGAAGTTCGACTTCAATGTGATTATGACTACCGCCGCCCCCACTGGAAAGCAGGATTCCTTTTCATGCATCGCCGAGGGGATCTCTGTAAGGAATAGAGAGGTATTGACAGACTTTTTCGGAGGTATTTACATATGCAAGTTAGTTCTCATTTTCGTTCTTCATGTATCAGGAATTTTGAAGTTATAGCATTTGTGAGCACAATAAAAACATTATATCGTCGATCACTGCTCGAGATCCGCCGCGTCGAACACATAGGGGCACGCACGCAAACGAGGAGGTAGTGATAGGATCATCACTATAAGCTTGCGTGCGTACCCTGCGGTCGACGCGGCACTCTCGACCAGTATTTCCTCGCTAAACAAAGTGAAAACTAAGAGATTGTACGTAATTATGTATGAGAGAAATATGCGAGTAACAGAGATTGCATAAGAGAAAACAATAATACACAGGAATCGTCTTAGCAAGAAATTCAAAGACAGTGTTAAAAACAGTCTTACATTTTTCCCCATTTTCCCCAGAAATCCAGGTCACTGGGGTCCATTGCAACAATAACGGCGAAAGGACGACTTAGAACCTTGAGCCACAAAAAAAAAGCCCTATACGGCCTTCCAAATTTGTATGCGCAGTTCAAGGCCCAACCGCCCACACTTCTTTGTTGGTCATTGTAGGAGTGGGCGGAACAGACCTAGCGCAACCAGAACCTATTTTAATTAGGAGCTATTTGGGCTCGTATTGCTTGCTTCACCACTGTTGTTCGAACTGAGACCCGGTACATTCGATTTCCGAGTGAAAACTCGGAGACCGTTTTTATCGTGAGCCTTGTATTTAATACAATCCTCGTTCCCATCTGAGCTCAGATAAATCCAAGTTCATACACCACAGCGGCGATGAACGCGGCTTGCAAAGTTGCAGCGATAGAACACACTACCCAGTCATGACTTACTTTTGACTTAATCGGTTGGCTTCCGCCTGACGCGGTCATTCCGCATCTTCACCGAGGTGTGCCGTCCTAGTAGTCAGCCGTGTCCATTTTTCACGGTCTTCAGCCAGCAATTTGAACATTCCATTCCATCCAGCTGTCACGCTATTTCCATTTCCTGCGAAACGAAACATCGCGCCCGAACTGTCTTTCGATGCCGAGTGACTTCAAATCCTCTTTAACCACATCCGTCAAGAACTTTCTGCCTACATGCCCAGGTGTACGTTTCCAGACAGGATTTGGAAGCATTCTTAAAGCGTGTTGTACGAAGTTGATCCGGCGTTCTTCTTGAGTAGTATATGCCCGAGCGGTCGAAGTCGACTTTCCATTGCTGCTTGAGATGGCGTTAGGAGAGGGTGTGTATCCAGGGGATAGGCAAAAGGTTCCGCGTTTCGCGTTCCGAAACCCGCAGTTTCGCGCATTTTGGCAGAAAATTCCGGAATGCGTTTCGGGTCGCACATTCCGAAAACCGCAGAAAACGCCGTTTCGCGTCCCGAAACCGCATTTCGTGGAATTTTCAGGCGAAAATATCAGGTCCCGTCTGGGACGATGAAAACACTAGATGATTTCTCAATTTTCCGCGTTTCGCGTCGAAAACCGCATTTCTCGAAATTTCGCATTTTATTCCGCGAACATCCTGGTTTCGCGCCCGATTTCAGGAAACCGAGAAAAAATTTCGTTCCGAAACCCGAAAACCGATTTCCGAAATTTCATATTTTCAGGCGTATTCACATCCTGAATTGTGTACGTACAAGTCCTGTTGGTACCTGCTCGTTGGTGCCCTGCTTCTACTGAACCCAGCAGACGTTTGAGTGTACACAGGGAAAGTTCGAGCGATATAGCGTGCACAACTATATCGCGAAAGTATCCCCACACATTGCATAAAGGTGTCGCCGTCCGGCACACTAAGGCCTCTGGTCCATAGCACCTTAGGATCCGTGCCTAGGGAGTTCACAAATGGAGTCTTTGGTCTAAGCCACAGTTTCGCCACCCTGAACTGTCGATCGCTGTCAGTGATATCCAAAAACTGCGCTATCCAGACTTCTGAGCCTATTTCCATGCACCGTTTGCTGCTTTGCAGGAAACCCGCCTCAGGATAGACCCGTCATCAGCGTCGGAAGTACACACCATCTACTGCGGTAACGCTGACGATAGGAGAGTGGGAGGCTGTGCAATAGCTGTAAGGAAGGATTTCAATGGTATGGTCAAGGAGTTCGGCTCAACGTCGTGTCGGAATGCATTCGTACGACTCTGCGGGATCACATAGGATTCAATCTGTGGATAGTGAGTGCTCATGCGCCCACTGAAACCGCCGAAGACAATTCGAAGGATGCGTTTTATGAAGAACTAAATACGTTGCTGGCCAGGATACCTTGTCAACATGCTGTTGTCGTGGGGATTGACGCAAATGCGAAGATGGGACTTGATCAGGAATCAGAAATTACTCGGTAAATGGTTCTGCCCAGTGGAGCAAACATCGGACAATGGCTACCGCCTTGTCGACTTTGTGAACACCAAGGTCTGATTATTGCATCGACATTCAAGAGGAATCATCGCCGCCATCAGCTTACGTGGCAGGGACCAACCCAGCTATCTCCAGAAGAGCAGCGGAAGCGGAAGATGACAACTTTGAAACTACAGCCACAAATATGTCCTGACGAGAATATTCCAGTATCGGACATTCGAAGATCTAGAAGCTGTGTGGGATGTCGCATTCGATTCCGGATCACCGTCCTGTTCTGTTGAACTTCACTGCGAGGATTCATAAGAGGGAAGCGAGGGCTCAGCCTCTCCAGAGGATTGACATGATAAGTCTCAGTGAGAAAGTTGAGAGAGTGCCCTGGGTATTTCCGACAACGCATGACACTGAACCATGATTTTTGGACTGAGAAGACACGATGCGACTCAGATTCTTTTGTCAAAGTGCATCCAGGACGCTTCAAAAGAGGCATTCTCGGTTGTACAGCCTAAGAAGAAGTTCGCCTACGTCTCAGAAGAAACACCATCTACCTACAACAGAGTGTAATAATTTCGAACTGCAGGAAACTTCGTGGAGGAGAGAAGCGTCTGAGGAGGAAGTTGCGTCGGCGGCTTCAAAGTGACCGCGAGCGAGTGGACGTGTAGAGGCTAAGGAGTTCGAGAAGGCTTGGGAGGAGAAGAATCCGAGGAAAGCCTACACGTTGCTGCGACAGTTTAGCGGAAAGATGAAGAGATGCTCTCCTGTCTTGAACACTACCAATGGAAACGAAGTTGGTGATGCGACGCTGCCAATATGGAAGGATTACTCCAGTTCACTACTGAATCGTCCAGCATACACCCAGTACCTGAGCTCCTGCATGTTCAGAGAGTACACGGCCCCGATGTCAGTGAGGAATACCGACTGAGTGGAAGTTCTGGATTGTGTCTGGAAAATGAAGAATGGAAAGGCTGGTGGAGATGACAACATCACTGCTGAAATGCTGAAAGCTCTTCCTCCGTCTGGGATTCGTGAAATGACCAACACCATCCGTGCCATATGGATGAGCGAAAGGATACCCGATTCATTGGGGGCAATGCGATCATCCGTACCTCTTCACAGAAGCTATCCGTCACGGATCCTAAGAACTTCTGATGGAATCTCTCTACTTCGTGTCATGTACAAGGTTTTAGAACGTATCATTCTCGAGCGACTTATCAAACATCGTGAAAGAACGACCAGAGATAGAGCAAGCCGGTTTTCGACCTGGAAGATCGACCATCAACCAAGAAGTGTTCGTCGTGAGAAGAGTAATTGAATCGTGGCAGCGGTATTCGAAGTATTGGCTTGCTTTTTTGGACTTTGAAGCCGCGTTCGACTCTCACCATCGTGATCAGATACTCAATGCTCTGCGAGCAGATGGAGTCCCGGAAAAGTATGTTTGGTTAATCGAGGACATGAACAAAGGAACAGCAGCATCAGTTCGTACACCTGTCGGATTTACGTCAGCTTTCGAGGTGAAAACAGGAGTAAGGCAAGGAGCCGTTGCAGGACCTTTTCTTTTCAACTTCGCCGTTGATGACATCAGCCGCGTAAAGTTGCAGAACGGTTTCCTGCGGATGTGATCCTAACACCATCAGGACGCTCCCTTGTCGACCTGGAGTACGCCGACGACATCGTGTTTATTCGCTGAAAACAACGCAAAGGCACTGCAAAGGATTGTGAACCTCGTTTCCGAAGTATGCCGCGGCCTATGGACTTCGTCTTCGTCCCGACAAATTCACGAAGCAGATGTGGGTCTCTCAAGAGGCCTTCAATAGCGGGAGTTTGTGTGGACGGACAACGTATCCGAACTGGTGGACGATTTCTGTTATTTGGGCGGCATTTTGCTGAAGAACGATTGGTAGTTATGCAGCGGATATTCGACAACGAAAGTGCAGAAAGCCACGTCTGCATTTAATTCTCCTAACCAAGTGTTTGTAGTCTACCACCATCGTGAAGAAGTCAAGTTGCGCGTCTACCTATCCGCTATTCACCCTATCATGATGTACGGATCAGGAGACGTGGGCAGCACCGAACTTGCAGATGGAAAGGTTGGATTGCACGGAGAGGAAGCTTTTTAGGCGTTTTGCTTAGGATATTTCTGGCCGCGTGTAGCATGCCATAACGAAGGACCTTTACAAAGGAAATCGACGCAAAGTACATAAACGCTTGACACGAGGAGGTTGCCAGCATCTCCTAACGCCATCTCAGCAACAGCAATGGAAAGTCGACTTCGACTGCTCAGGCATATACTGAAAGAACGCCGGATCGTCTCGTACAACCACGCTTTAAAAATGCTTCCAAATCCTGTCTGGAAAGCGGCCACCTGGGCGTAGGCGAAAGTTCTGGACGGATGTGGTTAAAGAGGATTTAAAGTCACTCGGCATCGAAAGACAGTTCAGGCGCGATGTTTCGTTTCGCAAGGAAATGGAATAGTGACAGCTGGATGGAATGTGTTCAGATTGTGGCTGAAGACCCAAGTGAGAAAATGGACACGGCTGACTACTGGGACGGCACACCTCGGTGAAGATGCGGAATGACCGCGTCAGGCGAAAGCCAACCGATTAAAGTCAAGTCAGAGTCAATGGTGCCTCGCGGATTGACCTCTCGTGAGTGTCTATGCGATAATGCGTGTCAGCGTTAAAGGGTAACTTCTCGGAGAACTAGGATCAATGGGTCAACTGCAGATTTTTGTCGGGCATTGAGCTCACTTTTTCGCCCCTCAAGCGTCCTTTCACATCGCATGATTCCATCCTCCTAATGACTTCGTGCACGTTGGGTTTTCATCTTTCCCAACAATGCTAAAGGCGTTATCCATGTTCTCTGGATGACGTCCGGATCAAAACTGTTTCTGTACTTGATTTTCCACAATCCCATGGTGACCATATCGAGTTAAAGTGTGATTTTCTGAACCAGTTCGGACGAAAAGTCCGAATATGCCCATCCCACTCTGAAAAAGTTATAGCGACTTGTTCATTGAATAAACGAGAACTTGTGTACCTGGACAAATCTCCATTAAATTCATAGGAAACAGTTTTCTCATAAGTCGTGTTCAGCGAAAGAAGGATGAGCAAATTTGGGGATCGTGGAACATGTCTGCCAAAAACCTAGGCGAAGACTTACAGCGTTTTGGAACAAGTGGAGTTATCGGTGATTTTTTCCAATTAGATCTTCCTAAAAGCGTTTCTTTCGGAAAAATAATCCACAAGTTTTGAGCCACATTTGCAGACGCAAAGTATGGGAATCACGAATCTGAGCGCATTATCGATACCAGTTTTCGACTGAAACCTCTTCCGAGATCTATTGATCGGCAACGGGGCTTCATTCTGTACGATTTCCGGAGTGTACTATGCCAAAATGGGCTCGACGCTGTAACGTTAACGCACGTCCGCCGCATGCAAGTCAGTTTATCGATTCTTGGCAAAGTAAACTCCGGTAGCACAGTGGGTATACAGTAGTTTGGTCAAACGATCTACATTTGTCTCGGATTCTATGATTGGGATTGATTTAGGTGCTGAATACGAGATTTGACGTCTCGTCCACCGGGAATATTGAGGTAGGTTTTGCCTCCCTAAAATGGCTAGAAAATCGTGTACAAGTAAATCGCCGAAAATCGTTGGGCAAGCATCTAGACTTCCTTGGCTGCCAAGTATATTTTGCTTCATGTTCCCCAGATTGAATCAAAACCGATTAATAGCAGCCAGGAGAATATCAAAGTACGACTCTAAAAATTCCATGGGTGATGGAGGTGACCAGAATTTGCTCACCGAAGCTTTAACTCACGCTCATCCTCACGAGTGCGAAGTTTCTAGGCAGCTTCACCATATTCAGACTTTTCGATCCCGCAGGTTCTAGAAAAGTACTACGAGGAGATGGTCACTCACAAAAACGATTGTGGTTCCCTAGTGAGCCAACATCAGGTTCAAGTGAACCTTTTGAATATTACCCTTAGCTCGGCAAAAATTTTCACAGGCACTCTCTTTCGAGAGCTAATCGGCTGAATTTTGGCCTATGTTTTGAGATTTGTCGAGCACGGTCTAAGCCATGATCTCGACTTCTCATATTTTGATAAACCAGAGTATCAGTACTGAACCTTCACGAAATGTCAACAAAATGCAGTGCACTCACTCTTCGAGACACTGTGAAAGAAAAGTGCCTGTGATAGGTTTTGACAAAAGATAAAACAACGCACTTTCAGGAAGGTTCGCCAATGCTACATATACAGAGCTACTTTACTGCAGTATGGAGTTCGCAGGACCGTTTCAGGAGTGGGCGAAGGATTCATCATGGGATCGTTTTGATGCAGGACTGATAAGGGTATTTTGTGTTGCGGAACGTCGTAAATGATGCCGGACCTGCAGTAGGGAATGTAGCAGGACGATTATTCCACGTGGAATGCCTGTGCAGGATCCCTTCCAGAGGTGTGCAGGACGTCGTGGGAGAAATGGTGTGCAGGACCTACACAGCGCAGTAGGAGTGTGACAGGACATCATGGAACCTGTGCAGGATCCCATGTAGGGTGTGCAGGACAGGGAAAGAGATAATGTGCAGGACCTTGGAAGGAGTGTGCAGGACATCCAAGGGACCTGTGTCTATTTGGATGTACCTCAGTGAGGTGTGCAGAACATCATGGAACAAAGTGTGCAAGACCTCGGTAGGTTGAGTGCGGGACAAGTCATGGAACCTGGTTGATCAAAATTAGGATCCCGGTAGCAGAGGGAATGCAGGACGTCGTGGGAATGTGTGTGCAGTCTGGCAAAGGAGTGTGCAGGACATCATGGATCGTGTTTAATGCGAGATTTAGTAGGACGTGTGCAGGACACCCATGGGACCTGTGCAGGACCTCCGGGACAGGAGTGTGCAGGACATCATGGAACATGTGCAGGACCGTAGCATTCTGTTAGTGGGCAGGACATCATGGGATTCTGCGGGACCCCAGTATGCTGCTTAGGACGTCGTAGTTAATGCTGTGCAGGACCTCGACAAAAGGTGCGCAGGACATCATGGAACGTGTGCAAGACCTCAGTAGAGGTGCCCTGCTCCCAATTTGGACATCATGGAACCTGAAATGCAGGATCCCAGTAGAGGTGTGCAGGACGTCGTAGAGATGTGTTGCAGGACCTCCCGGTTCTGTAATACAGGACATTTTCATGGATCGTGTGCGAGACCTTAGTAGGAGTGTACGGGAAAAACATCATGGGACCTGTGCAGGAGCCCCTCGGTAGGGATGTGCAGGACATTCATGGAACATGTGCAGGACTCAGGTTTTTATGTACAGGGTACATCATGGGACGTAGTGCAGGACGATTACTGTGCTTTTCACTGGAACGTCGTAGAATGTGTGTGCAGGACACTCAGTAAGTGTGCATTCTCATGGAACGAAATTCTGTTGGCTTGTTTATATGACCTTGAGTAGGTGTATTTTTGTCTGCAGACATCATGAGCAGCAGTGTCGCTAGGATCCTTTTCTGAACGTAGGAACGATAGCTCGTCCTGAGCGACATCATGGAACGTATGCTTCTAAGGACCTCAGTAAGTGCGCAGTGAACCGTGGTACAGGAGCATTACAGGACATCAATGGGACGTGTGCTACCCGGTAGTGATGTGTTGTTCAGGACGTCTCGTAGAATGTGCAAACACATCAGTATATGATGCAGGACATCCTGGAACGTTGTTGCAAGACCTTCGACAGCAACTAGGAGTGTGCAGGACATCCAAAGGGACCTGTGCAGGACCTCCAGTGAGAGAGTGTTTGTCTTAAAAGCGGACATCATGGAACGATGTGCAAGACCTTAGTAGAGAATCGTGCAGGACATCATGGTACCTGAAATTTTGGGACCTCGGTAGGTGTCAGTGCAGGACATCATGGAACGTATGCAAGACCTCAGTAGGAGTGCACCCCGCTAAGGTTAGCCGTAGTAGACGGAGTGGGCAGGACATCATGGGACGTCTGCAGGACCACGGTAAAGCGAGGTGAAACCCGGGACGTCGTGTGGAATGTGTGCTAGGACCTGCAGTAGGGTGTGCAGGACATCATGGAGACGTGTTGCAGAGACCTTTTAGGAGTGGGTGCAGGACATCTTGGGACCTGTGCAGGACCTCCGGTAGGAAGTGTGCAATAGGACATCATGTGTCCTGATGCAGGACCTTTTTTCCCAGTAGGAGCTCCTCGAGGACATCGTAAGGAGACGTGTGCAGGACCCCAGTAGGGTGTGCCAGAATGTGAAGTCAGAGAATGTGTGCAGAGACCTCAGTAGGAGTGCTGCAATTATGGGTTTACCTGAATAGCAACCATACTCTCAGTAGAGTGTACAGGACGTCGTAGTCCAATGTGTGTGCAGGAGCCTCAAACTGGGGTGTCGGTATAGACTAGTATAGACTTTGAAATTGTGAGTGCGAAGCGCCTGGGGATTAACTTTGATCTCTTCCCGCGCGGATGCCTACAATGAGATCACCTGTTCATACCGTCAACAGAGGTATGAGCTGTACACTATTCGACGCGCTGCAAGAAATTACACATGTGTGCATCTTTTCATCCCAACTGGTCCCCGCTTTCTAAAGTTATGACCTCTCAAAGTACGCAAAAACGTTCTCCACCACCGCCTCCGCCTCCGCCTCCGCCTCCGCCTCCGCCATTTTTTCCGCCTCCGCCTCCGCCTGGCGTGGACCAAATCGCTCGAAAATTTGTGACTAGAGGTAATCGGCCACGGGAATGACGAAAATAATTGTCAGAACTCACCATAATGACTTCTTGGCCCCTAACGGGCGTTTGAAACTCGGAAACCGGCCTCTCAAGAATAGTTTATGAAAATGGTGGGTTTTCGTTATCAGTCATTGTTTTCTTAGACTCCATATAAACACCTTGCTCTCAGGGTGGTGTACTTTGACCGTCCGGCTCGGAAGAGGACGCTGTGCGGGTTGATGTCCTTGCCCGCGGCGCGTATTCGTTCAAAGCGCACCATCGATAAGAAGGCGTCGCAGGATGTGCTGAAGTGTCGGTTGACTATGTGAGACCTCAGTAGGAGTGGGCAGGACGTCGTAGAATGAGTGCAGGACCTAAGTAGGAGTGTGCAGGACGTCATAAGTGTGTGAAGGACTTCAGTACGAGTGTGCAGGACATCATGGGACGTGTGCAGGACCGCAGTGGGGGTGTGCAGGACGTCGGAGAATATGTGCAGGACCTAAGTAAGGGTGTGCAGGACATCGTGGGACGTGTGGAAGACCTCAGTAGGAGTGTGCAGGACATCATGGAACGTGTGCAAGACCTTAGTAGGAGTGTGCAGGACATCATGGGACCTGTGCAGGACCGTATTAGGAGTGTGCAGGACATCATGGAACGTGTGCAGGACATCATGGAACGTGTGCAGGACCGTAGTAAGAGTGGGCAGGACATCATGGGCCGTGTGCAGGACCTCAGTAGGAGTGTGCAGGACATCATGGGACATGTGCAGGACCTCAGTAGGAGTGTGCAGGACATCATGGAACGTGTGCAATACCTTAGTAGGAGTGTGCAGGACATCATGGGACCTGTGCAGGACCTCAGTAGGAGTGTACAGGACATCATGGAACGTGTGCAAGACCTTAGTAGGAGTATGCAGGACATCATGGGACCTGTGCAGGACCTCAGTAGGAGTGTGCAGAACATCATGGGACCTGTGAAGGACCTCAGTAGGAGTGTGCAGGACATCATGGAACGTGTGCAAGACCTTAGTAGGAGTGTGCAGGACATCATGGGACCTGTGCAGGACCTGAGTAGGAGTGTGCAGGACATCATTGAACGTGTGCAGGACCGTAGTAGAGTGTGCAGGACATCATGGGACGTGTGCAGGACCCCAGTAAGGGTGTGCAGGACATCATGGGACCTGTGCAGGACCTCAGTAGGAGTGTGCAGGACATCATGGACGTGTGCAAGACCTTAGTAGGAGTGTGCAGGACATCATGGGACCTGTGCAGGACCTCAGTAGGAGTGTGCAGGACATCATGGACCGTGTGCAGGACCTAGTAGGAGTGTGCAGGACATCATGGGACGTGTGCAGGACCCCAGTAGGAGTGTGCAGGACATCATGGGACCTGTGCAGGACCTCAGTAGTGTGCAGGACATCATGGACGTGTGCAGGACCTTAGTAGGAGTGGGCAGGACATCATGGGACCTGTGCAGGACCTCAGTAGGGTGTGCAGGACATCATGGACGTGTGCAGGACCTTAGTAGGGTGTGCAGGACATCATGGGACGTGTGCAGGACCCCAGTAGGAGTGTGCAGGACATCATGGAATGTGTGCAGGACCTCCAGTAGGAGTGTGCAGGACATCATGGAACGTGTGCAGGACCCCAGAAGGGGGTGTGCAGGACATCATGGACGTGTGCAGGATCTCAGTAGGAGTGTGCAGGACATCATGGAACGTGTGCAGGACCTTAGTAGGAGTGTGCAGGACATCATCTAAAATTTTCTAAGTTCTGACTCCGAATTCGCTACATCTTCACTACCGCTGGTGTTGTTTTTCTGCTTGTAGTCAGGCAGATCCTCAACTGCTGACCTCTGGAGAAGGACGGTGTGTGAATGAAGACACACCGCTCTTCACTTCTTTTATCTTTATCATTGATCAATTGGGTATCATCAAATTTGTTTAAGAGAGCCGAATAACATCATTCCTAAGGTTACGGTAGTCCTCTTCTAGCGCACTTAACTATCGTTCGTGCTGGAAATCAATTTCCATTTTCAGGCTCAATTTTATGATTGAGCCCGGTAGACCACACTGGTAAACTTTGGCGCGTCAAAAATGTTGGACGATGAGGTTGGAAGGCGTCAAAGATTAATATCCGCCACCAATTCTCACCAGTCATCTAGCACTTTTTCCTAGAATGTTGGTGCGACCGTAAGACAACAGGAAAAATAGTTACGGCACGAACTCCACATGCAAAAAAACTCTGAAAATGATTTTGGCGCGAAATTCAAATTCGTATTTACAATGTGTTCCGATTGACTTTTCTTTAATGAAGAAGGGAGTTGAAAGAAGAATGAAAGGTTTTCATGGGCCCCTTCAACATTTTCGTTCACTAGAGGGCCAAGCTACGCAAAAACATGAAAAAATAATATAGGGTTTTCTCCGCGTACGATGTATTTAACTATCGTTCTTGTTCCGAATCAGACATATGGGCCGGCGCAGACGAGCCACGTCAGCAAGAACCGGTGAAGTTTGGCTAGAGCGACTGACCCTGTGTCTATCCTAGACGGGTGAGGCCACCCAAGACTCATAGAAATGATGGAAAATTCTGATAAAAGATGTCTGATACTGCTATCAATCATTGTTTTTATAGAAACTTCATGAAAATACTCCGACTGGTAGCCTTACCAATGGGTGGTTCATTTCACTTCTGTCTTGAATGGTGGGTGCCCCCCTCCCCGTCTAGGATAGTGCCCCAACCCTGTACAATTGGGTCATTTAAAACTCATTTCTTCATTTTCTCGACTTTTAAATTCAAAAAGTATATGCCTTGTATCTTGTCTGTAGGAAGCCGCGTTGCAACTATTATCTTGCAATCCTAGCAGCTGTTTCTTCATTTCTACCACTATGTTTCAAAGAAAAACAACTTGCCTTTTAGAGCTTGACGATATTGTAGAAGGGAAACCCTTGTAAAAAGTTGTGAAATTTCTGAAAGTTGGGCTCCGCAGAAAAGGTCAAGGATTTGGCATTGCTCCTAAATGTCGTGAAATTGTCTTATTGGATTTGGCTCTCAACTTGATTTTTCAAATGTAGTGAAATTGTCGAATTGATTTGGCTGTGATGATACTATATGCAGATAACATAATCATTAAATGTAGTGAAATTGTTGCAAACGGATTTGGCAGGAGCTCTATCAATTATCACAGTCAAATCACGCGTCAGAAGGGGTTTTCCTTGGAGCGCATATTGAATCGAATGAGAACAGGAATAAACCTAGCAGCAAAACGTTTCTATACAATGCGAACCGTGAAAGCGTTGAGGACACGAAGACATAGTCAGTAGCGAAGTAAATTGCGTTAGATTTCGTTTTCATGAATTTATCTCATCGGTGAGGGAAGGACTCGGGTACTGAAAAGGCCACACTGAAAAGGCAGAATCAGCATTCCGGAAACCTAAATTCTGTTGGCCACGTTCGTTCACCTCTGAACATGGTTGCCCCCCTCTCCCCCGACCTGAGGATTATTATTTTTTCTTTTTGTCTTCATTCGTTTCGACTTTTAAATTCAGAGTATATATCCTTGTTCTGACGCAGATTTGACTGTGATAATGATAGCAGCTCTTCGAAAATCCGTTTAAATAATTGCCTTTTTAGTGCCCAAACCGAGATTCTCCGTATCAAGTTGGGCTCCTGAAAATGTTATAACATACAGCGACAAATGCACGATTTCTTGAAGTCCCCGAAAAATCAGGGGATTTCCTTCAAAGTTACAGAAGTGCTTTCTTGAAAACACACAACACACAAATTCGACTTTTAAATTCGAAAATTTATTTGTTAATATGATAGCGTTTTCAGAAATTCAAAGTCTTCATTCAAAAAAGTTGCAAATGCATCGGACCTTTACAGAGCTTGACTATTTACTAAACTTAACGATATCTTGATCTTAGCAGCGGGCGGTTGGGCTCCGCAGAAAAGGTCAAATGAGTTTTAAAAAGAAACAGCATGATTTTCCAGAGATTGATAGATTTGGCATTGCTCTGAAATGTCGTGGGAAATTGTTCTTAATAGATTTGGCTATCAAACTGATTTTCTAAATGTAGTGAAATTGTTGGAATCGATTTAATGTTGTTGGTTAACATATGCAGACAACATAATCATTAAACGTAGTGAAATTGTTGCAAACGGATTTGCGAGGAGCTCTACGAATTATCACATTCAAAATCACGCGTCAGAAGGTCTCCTTCGGCGAGATCAAATAAAGAACAAAAACACAAAAAACTATTTCTTAATTACTGCTATACGAAATGTCGCCTTATGGGCTAGAAATAAGGCTTTCGAATGTTATTCTGCCTTTTCAGTGTAGCTCCCACTAAGGTACCAGACCTTCCCTCATCGATTAGATAAAAATCATGAAAACGAATTCTTACACATTTTAATAGCTACTGACGCTATGTCTTCGTGTCATCAACACTTTCACGGTTCACATCATATGGTAACGTTTTTGTTGCTAGACATATTTCTGTTCTCATTTGATACAATATGCGCTCCAAGAAAAACCCCTTCTGACGCGTGATTTGACTGTAATAATTCATAGAGCTCCTGCCAAATCCGTTTGCAACAATTTCACTACATTTAATGATTATGTTGTCTGCATATTCACACACAACAGATATTTCCTTTGTTGCGTGAAACTCCAGTTCTTGCATATCCAATTTATAGGAATTTTCGGTGTATGCTAACACCTTCTTCAGCCTATAATTATGTTAAACAACTACATGCATGCGTACAATGAAGAAATGACTCCAACAAGTAAGGTTAACTAACCTGCTGTGGTCAAGGTTAGAATGAAAGTCTGTAAAATTGTTACTTAGACCACACCCCACAGTGGACTTCTCCAAGCAACGGAATATGACGACCCCACCTTAGTTGTATCCCCGAGCAACTAAGTAACAATTTTACAGACTTTCATTCTAACCACCACAGCAGGTTAGTTAACCTTACTTGTTGGGTCGTTTCTCATTGTACGCATGCATGTAGTTGTCATGTAATTGGTTTAGGCTGAAGAAGAGTGTTAATACACCAGAGAAAATTCCCTATAAAGTGGATATATGAACTGGAGTTTCACGCACACAAAGGAAATATCTGATATAAATGAGGCTCCGAGATAGCAGCATTATCATTCACACAACAGTTAAATCGATTCAACAATTTCACTACATTTAGGAAATCAGTTTGATAGCCAATTCTAATGGAACAATTTCACGACATTTCAGAGCAATGCCAAATCTTGACCTTTTCTGCGGAGCCCAACTTTCAGAAATTTCACAACTTTTTACAAGGGTTTCCCTTCTACAATATCGTCAAGACATCTGAAAGTCAAGTTTTTTTTTTCGGAAACATAGTGGGTAGAAATGAAGAAACAACCGCTCTGCTGCTATGACTGGTTTGAGATATGTAATGGTTGAAACGCGGCTTCCTACAAATAAAATAGCATTCATTTTCGAGCTACTCGCAGTCGTATTATCACTATCGTAGATGCGAAGCGGTTGTTTTTCGAAAAAAAGCAACTATCAAAATGAAGAAATCATTGGTTCAAAACCGCACCCAGTCCTATGATAGTGAAGCCCAACCCTGAATGCAGTAGCGGGGAATTGGGATACTTTCCGAATTTAAAAGTCGAAAAAATGAAGAAATGTGCTTTCCAAAATGACCCAATTGTACAGGAATCAAGGCACTATCCTAGACGTGGGGGACAGAGGCACACCACCATTCAAGACCAGAAATGAAATAGAGCCTCGGTTAATTGGTAAGGCTACCAGTCGAAGTGGCATTTCCATAGAGCTCTCACCATAGCGCAGTATCAAACTGGCATCTTTTATCGAAGTTTTGCTCATCATTTTCTATGAGTAAATCTTGGGATTGGCCCCACCACGTTCAGGGATATGAGCCCAAGGTCAGCTTAGCTCGTTATGCCAAACGTCACCGCAGTTCATGCCGATATGGCTCGTCTGCGCCGGCCCATATGTCTGATTCGGAACAAGAACGATAGTTAAGTGCGCCAGAAGAGGACTACCGTAATCTTAGAAATGATGTTATTCTGGCTCTCGATAAACAAATTTGGTGATGTCCACTTGATCAAGGGTAAAGTATAAAATAGATGAAGAGCTGGTGTGTCTTCATTCACACACCGTTCTGGATTCTCGGTCCAGAGGTGATCAGCTGAGGATCTGCCTGGACTACAAAAGCAGGAAAACAGCACGACCTGTGGTGAAGATGTAGCAAATGGTTCGGAGTCAGAACTTAGAAAATTTTTTAGAAGCCAACTCGAAGTGAGAGATTACGGTAGCTTCCTGTTCTGGCGCACTTAACTCCACTCGTTCTTGTTGACTCGGAGGCATGAGTTTGCATGGTTCATGGTGTCCTTGACATAGGACTGAGGTCATGCGCACGTCGCTGGATGTCACTGCACACTCCTACTAAGGTCCCTACACATTCCATGACGTGCTGCTCCCACGGTTCCTACAGGGAGTCCCGGCACAAGCCTACGATGTCCTGCTTTTTACTGGAGGTCCTGTACACATTCCGCATGACGTCCTTCTCATCCCCAGTGGGGTTCTGCGCACGTTCCCCATGATGTCACACGCACACTCCAACTGGAGGTCCCGCACACACATTCTAATACGTCCCAGCACACCCTTACTGGGGTCACCTGCACAGGATCTCATAATGAATCCCGCACACTCCTACTGAGTGTCCTGCACATCGCCCTACGACGTCCTGCACACCCTTACTGCAGGGTCCTGCACACAGGTCCTCATAATGTCCCGTACACTCCTACTGGGAGTGTCCTGCACACGTTCTACGACGTCCTGCTCACCCCTACTGGGAGTCCTGCTCAGGTCCCATGGCAGTGTCCTGCGCGACGTCCTGCTCACCTCTACCGGGAGTCCCTGCCCAGGATCCCATGATGGTCCTGCGCTGCACTCCTACTAAGGTCCCGTGCACGTTCCACTGATGTCCTGCACACTCCAACTGAGGTCCTGCACATAATGTCTCCCACGATCCTGCACACCCTTACTGGGGTCCTGCATTGCGTTCCATGAAATTGTCCTGCACACCTCCTACCGAGTGTCCTGCACACGTCTCTACGACGTCCTGCACACCCCTATCGTGGGTCCTACAGGTCTCATTTAATATCTCTGCACTTTCTTACTGGGAGGTCCTGCACATACGTTCTACGAGGTCCTGCACACCCCTACTGGGGTCCTGCACAGGTCTCATAATATCGGATGCACACTCCAACTGAGGTCCTGCACACGTTCTTCTACGACGTCCTGCACACTCTTACTGGGGTCCTGCACAGGTCGCTCCGCAATATCCTGCACACTCCTACCGAGGTTCCTGCACACGTTCTACGCACGTCCTGCACACCCTTACTGGGGTCCTGCACAAGGTCTCCATGATGTCCTGCTGCACTCTACTAAGGTCCTGCGCACGTTCCACTACGATGTCCCGCACACTCCAACTGAGGTCCCGCACACGTTCTACGACGTCCCGCACACCTACCCTACTGGGAGTCCCGCACAGGTCCCCAGTGATGTCCTGCGCACTTCTACTGGACTGGGTCCTGCGCATCGTTCCCAGATGTCCCGCACCTCCCAACTGGGAGGTCCCGCACATCGCCTTTCTACGACGTCCTGCACACCCGACTTTTGGGAGTCCTGCACAGGAGATACCATGATGTCCCGGCACATCCCTACTGAGGTCCTGCACACCTCCTACCGAGGTCCCGCTGTAGTTCCACATCGTCCTGCATATCACTTGTACTGCGGTGTCCTCGTATCATAGTCAAACACCCGATTACTTCAGCACACCCCCGCGACGCCTTCTTATCGATGGTGCCGCATTGGAACGAATGCGCGCTCGCGCTCAAGAACATCCCTCCCGCACAGCGTCCCTCTTCTGAGTCGGGCGTCCAAAGTACACCAGCCTAGAAAGCAAGGTGTTTATGTGGAGTCTGAGAAAACAATGACTGATAATAGAAAAAACTCATCATTTTCATAAACTAATAATCTTGTAGAGGCCGGTTTCCGAGTTTGGGATTTTTTACCGCCCATTTAGGGGCCCGGACGTCATTAACAGGTGAGTTCTGTCAATTATTTTCGGCATTCCCGTGGGCCGATTACTTCTAGTCACAAATTTTTCGAGCGATTTGGACCACGCCTTCCAAAAAAAGTGAAAATTCGATGGACGGAGAGTGGAGGTGGAGGCGGAGGCGGTGGCGGAGAACCAGTGGTGGAAAACGTTTTTGCGTACTTTGAGAGGTCATAACTTTAGAAAGCGGGGAACCAGTTAGGATGAAAAGCGCACACATATGTAATTTTTTGCAGCCGCGATCGAATGGTGTACAGCTCATACCTCTGGTGACGGTATGAATAGGATGATCTTTACCAGAGTAAGGCATCCGCGCGCGGAAGAGATCAGTTGGGCCGTCTTGGTGCAAGCGCTTTCGCGCCCACCACAATTTTTAAGGTACAGCCACAGCTTTATCATTGCAGCCCCTACATTTCATACCCGAGAAAAAAGTGTATAATAATCTATTCTACATCTAGGCAACGTCAATCAATGGGTGTGGGAAAGCCGCGACGCTGTTTGGCGGGAAAAATCGCTCGAGAGAAAACGATGGCTATTGTGGTGAGCGCGAAGCGCTCACCAGATTTGGCTTTGATTCGCCTTCGCGCAACCCACTGATCTCAGTATCAGGGTCCAGAGTAAACGTAGGAAGTCCGTTCTTTTTGCATTTAATACACTTTAGAAAGGTGAATAACTGTTCAAAAAATTGTCCGGAATGGTTACCTGAGATTCGAGAAAAAGTGTCAAAACCACGTCATTTTGGTCGAAAAAATGTTCATCTCCTTTTTTTTCAGTTGGCGTTCACGATCTTGCTGGAACACTTATCGTTGAGCCAGAGAGCTCATTTTTTGGCCAGTAAGCCATTACCTGCTTGCACCCAGCTCCGTCAAATTTTGAAGTTGGTAGCTCAATTCTTGCGGAACCTCAAAATTGAGGGTAGAAGAAAGACAAAACACGTAAACAGCGTTAGTTAAAAACCAACCGACGTTTGCTTATTCGTAAAATGAACTAGTGAAATAAACACCGTTACTGATAGGCTTTTGCTCAGGATTTGACGGGGCAACGCTCAATCAATACGGCGGGATCTCGGAAGTACTTTTTGAAACGCCGCACGGTGTATGACTCCAGAAGTGCTTGCCGGACAGAACGCCGTAGGATAATGTAAGAACCCCAGCAGGAGTTCGAGAGACGCCGTAGAACGTTTTTGGGACAGGACCAAAGTAGGAGCGCGCTGGACGCCGCGAAAGCGCAGGACCCAAGTGGGTGTGCGCAGAACGCCGTAGAAAGTGTGAGACCAAATGGGTGTGCGCAGAACGCCGTTAAAGTTTGCGGACCTAAGTGGGAGCAGGCGCCGGACGCCGTAGAAATTGTGCGACCTTAAATACGTGTGCGCAGAATGCCTCAGAAAGTGTATGGGACCCAAATGAGAGTGGCGCCGGACGCCGTAGAAAGTGTGTGCGGGACCTAATTGGGTGTGCGCAGAACGCCCTAGAAAGTGTGTGGGACCTAAATGAGAGTTCGCCGGACGCCGCAGGTGCGCCGGACCCAAATGAGTACGCCGGACGTCGTAAAAAGTGTGCGGGACCCAAATGAGAGTAGCGCCGGACGCCGTAGAAAGGTGGTGGACCCAATGGGGGTGCGCAGACGCCCTGGTGGCGCGTGTGGGACCCAAATGAGAGTTCGCCGACGCCGTAGAAAGTGTGTTGGACCCAATGAGAGTACGCCGGACGTCGTGTAGGCGCGGGACCCAAATTAGAGCGCCGGACGCCCAGAAAGTGTGCGGGGACCCATGGGAGTGCGCCGGACGCCGTAGAAAGTGTGTGCGGACCCAAATGGGAGTGAGGCCGGACGCCGTAGAGGTGGACCCAAATGAGAGTGCGCCGACACCGTAGAAAGTGTGGTGGACCCAAATGAGTGCCGGACGCCGTAGAAAGTGCGGCGGACCTGTCGTGGAATGGCGCCGGACGCCGGTGCAGCGTGCGACTCAAATGGTGCGCAGAACGCCAGTAAATGTGGACCCAAATGGGTGTGCGCAGAACGCCGCAGAGAGTGTGCGGACCCAAATGGGTGTGCGCAGAACGCCCTAGAAAGTGCGGTAGAACCCAAATGATAGTGGCCGGACGCCGCAGAAAGCGTGCGGGACCCAAATGAGAGTACGCCGGACGCCGTAGAAAGTGTGCGGGACTCACGTGGGAGGCAAGTGCAGAACGCCGCAGAAAGTGTGCGGGACCCGCGGAGTGATGCCGACGCCGTAGAGTGTGCGGGACCCAAATTCGGTGTGCGCAGCAGAACGCCGTAGAAAGCGTGGTGGACCCAAATGGGTGTGGCAGAACGCCCAGAAAGGCGGACCCAGTTGAGAGTGAGCGACGCCGTAGAAAGTGGTGACCCAAATGGGTGCTAACGTCAGCCGTAGAAAGTGTGCAATTAGTGAGCGCAGAACGCCGTAGAAAGTGTGCGGACCCAAATGGGTGTGCGCAGAACGCCGTAGTAAGTGTGCGGACCTAAATGTGGGTGCGCAGAACGCCGTAGTGTGCGGGACCCAATGGTGCGCAGAACGCCCTAGAAAGTGTGACCCTAAATGAAAGTATGCCGGACGCCGTAGAAAGTGCCGGACCCAACAAAAGAACGCCGTAGAAAGTGTGTGACACCAGTGGGAGTGCAAGATGGGCAGAACAAAGCAGGACATTAGTGGGAGTGCAGGATGTCATAGAAAGGTGAGACATCATGAGAGTGCAGGACTATAGTGAGGTGTGCAGCACCTATAGAAAGTGTGTAGGACATCAGTGGAAGGATGCAGGACATCAGTGGCGTGTGCAGGACGTCATCGAAGTGCGCAGGCTATCAGTTGGAGTGCAGGACGTCATAGAAGGGGGGGGCAGGACATCAGTAATATTTCATCTAACACCACCAGGCATAAATCATGTTAGAAAGGAAACCTGAGAAAAAATGAATTGAAATTCCTGAAAGTTTAGGTTCCTGGCAAAGTAAAGATTTGGCATGGCCATAGAAATATACTCAGTTAAGAAGGAAATAAAGAAAATGAGAAAAGGTTTCTGAAATATTTCGAGAACGATTTGGCGGGAATAATTTGTTTAGAAGGAAATGAAGTGGAATAGCTGAAAGTATGATTTGGCAGCTGAGCATGAACCAACTATTGATACGAGTTGTGCAAAACGAGATCGCCTTGTCTGTGCTTATCCGTAGAACATATCAAAGCGAAATCACGCGTGTTGATTTTACTTCACCATTACGTGAAGACCGCCAGACATAGCCCTGAAAAAGTTTTGATGCTTTCCATTTCACGCGTGATTTCGCTTCGATATGTTCTACGGATAAGCACAGAGACAAGGCGGTGATCTTTCGTTTTGCACAACTCTTATCTAACAGTTGGTTCAAACTCGACCGAATCATACTTCTTCAACTATTTCACTTCATTTCCTGCTAAACAAATTATTCCACGCCAAATCGTTATCAGGAATATTTCAAAACCTTTTCTCATTTTTTTTTTTTTTCTTTTATTTTCCCCTTTCTTAACTGAGTATATTTCTATGGACATGCCAAATCTTTACTTTTGCCAGAACCTAAACTTTCAGGAATTGATCAAATGATTTCACATTGCTGAGCGCGGCTTCCTCTGATAGCACAGTAAACAATGGGGGGACCAGTTATATTCTAGGATTGCACGGACCGACGGTGTTAAGTTACGTCCGCAAAAAAGCGAGATATACTCTCATGTTAGGGTGCTCAAGAACGCGAATGGGTGGGTAAGCGAGGCACTGCCAACTCTAAAGAAGGCACGGGAAAGTCTCAGCGGGTGGCGGACGACCACCGCCCATGCTCGATTAACCGAACTACTTTTCCAGACTCCTCTTCGCATCAAACGTTAAACTACCAGAAGTCGAACGCGGTGGCCACAAGCAAGCTAGCCTGTCGTCCACGTTTCTAACCACCGTTTTTGTACATGGTGCAACCCGATAACCACCTGATGGCTTCAGGGCATAACGCTTTTGGAAAACTACACACATGACCTGGAAATTTCGCATCACTAACATACAGTGAATTCCGTAGTCCTTGGCATAGATTATCTCATCCAAAAGGAGCTACGGTAGTCCCATTTTTGCGGTCCTGTATGTAGGCTGGGCTCGCTCTTTGTTTCCAATCTTTTGGGAGAGGGGGGGTATCTGCCAGTTCAGATGACCAAAACGACGTTCACGGCATTGTGAGAACCATTTAAACATATTTCACTCGGGTGCAAAACGTCCGAAAAAGTCACTGCGTTTTTGAGGACAGACTAGGTGGTGGGATGAAGCTCAGCATGTCTCAGTGATTCATATTTGCGCTCCTGCCCGCTCAATCAGCGGGATTTCCGAGAAATGCCCCAGGTTGGTCATGCTTTCCTTGATTGCTGCTAGCGAAGTAGTTGGCAACTATTTTGAGAGATATACTAGCGAGACGAAGGAAGTTTTCGCTCAAAGAAACTTTCGCGACTGAGCCAACTACCTGAGACGGATCAGTTTGTTTGAACGGTGTTGAAACTGACTTCTATCTACTCCTGAATCGACTCTCCAACATCTCTGTCGCGATAAGGACAAACGCATTCTCAGCTTGTATATGATGTTTCCCTAGTTGACGAACACTATGCCGTTTGTTCTTAATGAACGGAAATAAGTAGGCGGTTGTTTCCCATGATTTTGACCTGTGGTGCAAATACATTGCACACGGCAAGGGGTCGTAATAACAGGTGATGCTACGGCATAATTTAGCCACCGACAATCTACCGCTGGTTTCCTTATGTCTCGCTTTAGATCCTACATTTTCAAACCCGACGCCCTGCTGGCAATGTGCGGCAGTCTCTGCTCTGTTTCAGCTCTGAAAGTCCATACGGTACAGCAACAATATTTCGGATAGATGGAAGGCAGTCAACACCGTTGACAATTGTGTATTAGTAACAGCTACAACATTTCGGCGAAACGCCGCGAAAATTCCGAAGCAGTAACGTCGCAGAACAATCCGCTCTAGACGCTAGCGCACGTGAAAGTTTTCTTCAGCGACGGCTTTTTCATTTAAATCCTGCCAGGTCTCGCTAGTAAATAAATAACTGCTGCTTATTTCTGCCTAAATTCTTATACTTTAAAGTAGTTATGTCTCGATGTATGTATGTATGTGCCTTATGTATTAAAGCAAGAATATGTATGTATGACAGACAGACAGACAGACAGACAGACAGACAGACAGACAGACAGACAGACAGACAGACAGAGACAGACAGACAGGCAAACAGACAGACAGACAGACAGACAGACAGACAGACAGACAGACAGACAGACAGACAGACAGACAGACAGGCAGACAGACAGACAGACAGACAGACAGACAGACAGACAGACAGACAGACAGACAGACAGACAGACAGACAGACAATAGACAATGTATGTATTGTATATTGCATAGATATTGCACCATGTAGATGCATGTATTGTATATTGTATTAGACACATATGGGATAGATGGGCATGGCTGCATTGTTCCATTGAGTGTTGGCCATGGCGCGGCAGTGGCAGGCTGCATGTATGCATGTGGCACAGCGCCAACCTTCAACAAGGCAGGCTGGCATGCATGCATGCATCCCACATTCATTCATTAATCGGTTGGCGCCCGACGCGGAGGAGAGTCAGTATTAGCATCAGACAGCATTGCACCAGACATTACCGCAGACAGACTGAAGGAGATGAGCATCTGTATGCCAAGACAATGTATGTATGTATGTATGTATGCATGTGGAATTATGTATAATGTATGTATGTATGTATGTATGTATGTATGTATGTGTGCTTCATGTGTATGTATGTATGTATGTATGTATGTATGTATGTATGTAGTAGTATCGGTGTATGTATGTATGTATGTATGTATGTGTGTATGTATGTATGTATGTATGTGTGTGTATGTATGTATGTATGTATGTATGTATGTATATGTGTATGTATGTATGTATGTATGTGTGTATGTATGTGTGTATGTATGTATGTATGGTATGTGTGTATGTATGTATGTATGTATGTATGTATGTATGTATGTATGTATGTATGTATGTATGTATGTATGTATGTATGTATGTATGTATGTATGTATGTATGTATGTATGTATGTATGTATGTATGTATGTATGTATGTATGTATGTATGTATGTATGTATGTATGTATGTATGTATGGTATGGCGTATGTATGTATGTATGTATGTATGTGTATGTATGTATGTATGTATGTATGTATGGTATGTATGTATGTATGTATGTGTGCATGTATGTATGTATGTATGACTTACTTTGATTCTAATCAGGTTGGCTTTCGCCTGTACAGCGCAGTCATTCCGCATCTTCTCACCGAGGTGTGCTGTCTTAGTAGTCAGCCGTTGTCCATTTTTCACGGTCTTCAGCCACAATTTGAACACACATTCCATCCAGCTGTCACTATTCCATTTCCTGCGAAACGAAACATCGCGCCTGAACTGTCTTTCGATGCCGAGTGACTTCAAATCCTCTTTAACCACATCCGTCCAGAACTTTCGCCTACGCCCAGGTGGCCGTTTCCAGACAGGATTTGGAATCATTCTTAAAGCGTGTTGTACGAGACGATCCGGCGTTCTTCTTAGTATATGCCCGAGCAGTCGAAGTCGACTTTCCATTGCTGCTTGAGATGGCGTTAGGAGATGCTGGCACCTCTCTCGTGTCAAGCGTTTATGTACTGCGTCGATTTCCTTGTAAAGGTCTTCGTTATGGCATACACACGGCCAGAAATCTCCGAGCAAACGCCTAAAAAGCTTCCTCTCCTTGCAATCCAACCTTTCCATCTGCGTCTTCGGTGCTGCCCACGTCTCCGATCCGTACATCATGATAGGGCGAATAGCGGATAGGTGGACGCGCAACTTGACTTCCTTCGCGATGGTGGTAGACCACAAACACTTGGTTAGAGAATTAAATGCAGACGTAGCTTTCGCACATCGTTGTCGAATATCCGCTGCATAACTACCATCGTTCTTCAGCAAACAGCCCAAATAACAGAAATCGTCCACCAGTTTGATACGTTGTCCGTCCACACAAACTCCCGTTGAAGGCCTCTGAGAGACCCACATCTGCTTGCATTTGTCGGGACGAAGACGAAGTCCATAGGCTGCGGCATACTTCGAAACGAGGTTCACAATCCTTTGCAGTTTTGGGTTGTTATCAGCGAATAACACAATGTCGTCGGCGTACTCCAGGTTGGCAAGGGAGCGTCCTGATGGTGTTAAGATCACGTCCGCAAGAAACTGTTCTGCAACTCCACGCAACGGCGAAGTTGAAAAGAAAAGGTCCTGCTACGGCTCCTTGCCTTACTCCTGTTTTCACCTCGAAAGCTGACGTAAATCCGACAGGTGTACGAACTGCTGCTCTTGTCCCTTTGTTCATGTCCTCGATTAACCGAACATACTTTTCCGGGACTCCATCTGCTCGCAGAGCATTGAGCAATCGATCACGATGAGGAGAGTCGAACGCGGCTTCAAAGACCGAAAAAGCAAGCTGTAATGGCTTCGAATACCTCTGCCACGATTCAATTACTCCTCTCACGACGAACACTTGGTCGATGGTCGATCTTCCAGGTCGAAAACCGGCTTGCTCATCTCTGGTCGTTCTTTCACGATGTTTGATAAGTCGCTCGAGAACGATACGTTCTAAAACCTTGTACATGATTCGAAGCAGAGAGATTCCTCTGTAGTTTTTAGGATCCGTGACGGATAGCTTCTTGTGAAGAGGTACGATGATCGCATGTCTCCACGAATCGGGTATCCTTTCGCTCATCCATAGAGCACGGATGGTGTTGGTCATTTCACGAATCCCAGACCGAGG